>CM039611.1:37012435-37282295 GCA_022457205.1 Saccharum spontaneum | reverse complement strand
ATATCCCTCCAGGTCTGATGGCAATCAAGCATACAGAGTTTATGAGGCTGTCACAGGGAAACAAGAGCTTAACTGAGTACTTGCAGTCCTTCAACAACTTGGCAAGGTACGCCACGGAGTTTGTGGATACTGATGCCAAAAAGATTGCTAGTTTCAAAAGGGGCCTCGGCCCAAAGTTAATGAAGACTATGGGTACTAGCAAGTGTACCACTTTCAATGATTTCATCAGTGATGCTTTGACACAAGAGAACAATAATACTATTTATTCTGCTTCTAAGAGCCGGAAAAGGGCCCTTGAGGCAAGTGCTTCTCAGTCAAGGGCCTCAGCAGCACCCAGGTCTTCTCCACGCCCGCCTGCTCAGAATGCAAGGTTCCGTCCGCCACAGAAAAAGACGGCTGCGAAAACTGGGTTCCGTAAGGCATATACTGTCGCTCTGCCAAAGGGGACTTCTGGTCAGAGTAGTTCTAGTGTTCCTCCTAGCAATATGCCTTGCTGGAATTGCAACAAGCCAGGTCATTGGGCCCGGAACTGTCCGTACCCTAAGAAAAATGTCAATCAAGGTGGTCGTCAGGGACATGCTCACTATAACAGCATTGAAGAAATTCCATCTGGTGAGGTAGTCACGGCTGGTAAGTTCCTAGTTGACCAACACCCCGCAGTGGTACTTTTTGATTCAGGTGCTTCGCATTCCTTTATCAGTCCTAAGTTTGCATCCAAATTTGCACACAAGTTGCATACTGTTGAAGGTGTGGGTTATTGTATTAGTGCTGCAAGTGGGAATATTTCCACAAACAAAGTAGTGGGGAACCTTAAGTTTGAGATAGAAGGGCGAAGTTATTCGCTTGCTCTATTGGTGTTACCGGGGTTAGACATAGATGTTATCTTGGGAATGAATTGGATGAGTCAGAATGGGGGTACTCATTGACACATCTGCTCGGGTAGTTATGCTCAGAGATCCTACCGACCAAAAGGGTTTTCTAGTTCAACTTCCCAGAAAAGTTGAATTGTCGGGGGAAATTCATGCGGTGCAAGCAAAGGCGTTGGCTGAAATTCCCGTAGTAGATGAGTTTCCGGATGTTTTTCCCGATGATTTGCCGGGACTTCCTCCGGATCGGGATGTGGAATTTAAAATCGAGTTGCTGCCTGGTACCGCACCCATCTCTAGGAGACCCTATAGAATGCCTCCAAATGAGTTAGCTGAGCTTAAGGTACAATTGAATGAACTTCTGAAGAAGGGGTTGATCCGTCCTAGCTCATCTCCGTGGGGTTGCCCTGCTATCTTTGTAAAGAAGAAGGATCAAACCTTGCGGATGTGCGTGGACTATAGACCTCTGAATGCAGTCACTGTCAAGAATAAGTATCCTCTGCCGCGTATCGACATCTTGTTCGATCAATTGTCCAAAGCTAAAGTCTTTTCCAAGATTGATCTAAGGTCTGGGTATCATCAGATTAAAATCCGTCCTGAAGATGTTCCAAAAACAGCCTTCTCGACGAGATACGGCCTTTATGAGTATCTTGTCATGTCCTTCGGTCTGACTAATGCCCCAGCGCACTTCATGTGCTTGATGAATTCGGTGTTTATGCCCGAATTGGACAAGTTTGTGGTGGTGTTCATTGATGACATCTTAGTGTATTCTGAAAATGAGGAAGACCACGCGGAACACTTGCGTATTGTCCTCAGCAGATTGCGGGAGCATAAACTGTATGCGAAGTTCAGTAAATGCGAATTCTGGCTTCGGGAAGTACCTTTTCTTGGGCATGTATTGTCCGATGGAGGTATTATGGTGGATCCCACCAAGGTAGAAGAAGTATTGAATTGGAAGGCTCCTACTTCGGTTCATGAGGTCCGGAGTTTTCTTGGGTTGGCTGGCTATTATCGTCGCTTCATCCCGGATTTCTCAAAAATAGCCAAACCCATGACTCGGTTGCTGCAAAAAGACACCAGGTTTGTCTGGACTCCTGAGTGTGATGCGGCTTTTCACCAACTGCGAACCCTCCTAACCTCGGCTCCGGTTTTGGCACAACCGGATATCGAGAAACCTTTTGATGTTTACTGTGATGCCTCAGGCATAGGTTTGGGAGGTGTTCTGATGCAGGAAGGCCGAGTAATTGCATACACTTCACGGCAACTTCGGAAACATGAGGTGAATTATCCAACGCATGACTTAGAACTAGCCGCAGTTGTTCATGCTTTGAAGGTGTGGCGGCATTATCTGCTGGGCAATGTCTGCAATATCTATACAGACCACAAAAGCCTCAAATACATCTTCACCCAACCCGAGCTAAATATGCGTCAGAGAAGATGGCTTGAGTTGATTAAAGATTATAATCTCCAAGTGCACTATCACCCAGGCAAGGCAAACGTGGTTGCGGACGCTTTGAGCCGTAAATCTCATTGCCATTCCTTAGTTGAAACTGATTTTCACCGATCCCGCCTGTTACATCCGGCAGTCTTGTACAACATCACTGTCAGTGGTACTCTCAGAAATAAAATCATCGAGCTCCAAAAGACTGATCCGGGTATATTTCACATAAAATGGAAGATGAAAGAGGAGGAAACTAAGCATTTCAGGCTAGATGACGAGGGTGTGCTGTGGTTCAAGGATAGGTTAGTGGTACCAAAGGATCGAGAGCTTAGAGATCAGATCCTGTCCGAGGCACATTCTTCCAAGTTGTCCATCCATCCTGGTAGTAATAAGATGTATTATGATTTGAAACCACTTTATTGGTGGACCAAGATGCGGAAAGAGATAGCTGCATATGTTGCTAGATGCGACACCTGTTGCAGAGTGAAAGCTGTGCATATGAAAGCTGGGTTGCTTCAGCCACTCTCCATTCCAGGCTGGAAATGGGAAGAAATAAGTATGGATTTCATTGTCGGACTTCCTCCCACAGTCAAAAATCATAACTCTATCTGGGTAATTGTTGACCGTTTGACCAAATCCGCTCATTTCATCCCCGTGAGAGTGGACTATCGTCCTACTGACTATGCTGAGTTGTACTTCAATCAGATAGTCCGGCTTCATGGGATACCTCGTACAATCGTTTCTGATCGGGGTCCCCAGTTCACTGCTCGCTTTTGGGAGCATTTGCATCACCTTCTGGGAACCAAGTTAGTGAGAAGCTCTGCTTATCACCCCCAGACATCTGGTCAGACGGAACGAGTTAACCAAATCTTGGAAGATCTGTTGCGGGCATGCGTCATTTCATCCAAGGGTTCTTGGGAAAAATGGCTACCTTTAGCTGAATTCTCGTACAATAACAGTTATCAAGAGAGTATTAAAATGGCCCCATTCGAAGCTTTGTACAGTCGCAAGTGCCGAACTCCACTAAACTGGGTAGAAGCTGGGGAAAGAAGGTATTATGGCATTGATTTTGTCCAGGAAGCCGAGGAACAAGTCCGTACTATCCAGAAACACATGGCTGCAGCCCAAGCTAGACAGAAAAGCTATGCTGATCGTCGCAGAAAACCACTCGAATTTGAAGTTGGGGACTTCGTTTATTTGAAAGTTTCTCCAATGAAGAGTGTCCAACGTTTTGGCGTTAAGCGGAAGCTTGCACCAAGATACGTGGGTCCTTTCCAGATCATAGGCAAGAGTGGAGCTGTTGCGTACAAAATCCAGTTGCCTCCTGAGATGAGAGCCATATTCAATGTTTTCCATGTATCTCAGCTTAAAAAGTGTCTTCGAGTTCCTGAGGAACAAGTTCCGTTAGGAGATATCAGGCTGGAATCCGACTTAACCTATGAAGAAAAACCAGTCCGAGTGATCGATACTCAGGAACGAGTAACTAGAAGTAAAGTGGTTAAGTGGTACAAAGTGATGTGGAGTAATCAGGGTAGTGAAAGTGATGCTACGTGGGAGCGGGAAGATTATTTGCGGGATGGTTATAAATAATTCTATGAAAAATGGTACGCTTTCCAAATCTCGGGACGAGATTTTTATAAGGGGGGAGGGCTGTAACACCTCAAGTGTTTAGTCCTTAATTGCATTGCATTTGCATAAGCATGACATGCATAATCCATGTTTAGTATTTCATGTAATGCAATTCATGTGTTTGTTTAGGGTTTGCTTGATTGATTTCATAAAGTATTTGTTAGTTGGTGTAACAAAAAGGTAAAGTCATCAATCATGACCTACAACACCTTAGCTATACTTAGAGTAACATTTGGATCAAGGTTCATGTTGACCAAAATTACAAAATTGCCCTCCATGACAAGTTTGACTTCCATTTGACCATAGAAGGTTCTAGTTTGACCAATTAGAAAGTCTAATTTAGAGATCTTGCATGGAAGAGCACCCTTAAGCAAAGTTGTAAAGAAATTCATGGGGAACAAAAGTCTCAATATGACCATCTCATGAAAATGACCACAACATGCTCAAAAGTGGCCCACAAGTCAGCTAGTAGTGTAATTCCAGGACTTAGAATTTTTCTAAGTCTGGAATTGGATTTTACAGTTTCACTGATGCCTACTTTAGAAGCTTGTAGTTTGCAAACCAAGCCAAACCAGCCTTCACTCATGTTGACAAATTTGTAGATCACATGTAGCCCTACAACTTTGCCAATATCACCCAAGCCTGGTTCTCAATGGTTCAAGAGATATTGGGCCATGAAAATGACCTGTCAGTCGGCACCTTTAACTGAAACTTGGTTTCAGTTTCTTTGAGCACTACTTTGAGGCCATGTAGTTTCAAATATAGGCCGAACCAGCCTAAACACCAATTGACAAAGTTGTTGTCCTAACATAGCTCTACAAACTTGATGTTGTCAACTTGGACTGGTTCAGGCTATATTGGAACTTAATCAGCGTTGAAATCCCCCTGTCAGTCGATCATCGATGACCCTTCAGTTTCAGTCACGAGCTCGACACCGCGCGTCGTGGCGCCCAGGCAGGAGAACGCCGCCGCGTGTCGACCAGGTGCTGCAACCCCCCTCCACGTCGCGAGCTCTGGCGCAATTTGAAAACCGAGCGGCCACCTCCACCTCCCCCGCACGCGCCATTCCCTTCCTCCTCCCTCTCGCTCTGGCCGGAGTCACCGAGGCGGAACTCGGAGACGCCATTGCCGCCGTAGCCATTTCCGAGCTTGCGCACCCACCACCGCTCTCCAAACCACGCCCAGCCCTCCGCCTCATCGCCCTGTACCTCCCCAACCTACTGGCGGCGCTGATTGAGCTCGAGGTGAGCCGCAGTGCCTCTTTCCGCCGCTCCCGAAAGCTCACCGGAGCTCCGCCATGTCCGGGTCACCGTGGCCAGCCTTACTCAGTAGTTCTCCGCCTTCTATCAATCGCGTTTCCCCCTCCCTGTCGTATATAGATGCTAGGGCTATGACGTTACCGACAGCCCCGAGCTAACCGGGTCGGAACGCAACCGTGCACGGCCGCGCCATGGCCGCCGGCCAGGTGCTCACGCGGTCCCTCGGTTCCGCTCCGTCTTCGTCGGGGATGGTGGTCTCGGTAGGTCCGCCTGACGTCAAGGAAGGTGGTGCGCCATTAGGTAGGACGTACGATGGCCGGGACTCGCCGGCGTACCGTCAGGCACCTCGGGCGTCCGCCATCGCCGTCGGTCAGAGTTCTGTGGCGTAGCTATTTTGGGGAAAAGTGGTGGCCTTGATGCGGAATGGGTTGAGCAAGGTGACCGTGAAGGTTAATCGGTCGGAGGAGCCGCCGGCGGCGAGAAATCGCTCGCCGGAGCTCACTGTCGTCGCCACCCCTGCTCCCGGTCGCTGACCGCGGGGGCCCGCGTGTCAGTGCCGCGCGCGGGCGGGAATCCGTGCGGGCCGCGCGCGCGCGTCATGGGCCGCGCCGTTCCCGGGCCGGCCCAGTTTCGTTTTGAAATTTATTTCGTTTAATTATTTTGTCACAGAAATTTTTGGTAGTTTAGAAAATGTAAATCTAGGGTTTTAGTGATCCAAAAATCATGAAATAAATTTTGTTAGAATCTACTGGATGTGTAGTATTTTAGAAAAATATAGATCTGGCTTGAGATGTTTAAATTCTGTAAGATTTTATTAGATCCTTTAAATGTGTTTTGGAATGCATACAAATTTGTTTAATTTATAGCTTGAGCTGTAGAGTTCCATAAATTATGAAATTTGGTGGGTAGGTTACTCTATGCTAGTCCTAGCTATGGTAAAAATTTGGGCATCAGTACTTAAGTAATTTTCAAGTTATAAGGCTATCATTTTATTCTAGGAAATAATTGAAGTAATTTTTATAATTTTTCTACATGTGCAATGTTATTGTAAATTTTTGGAGAATGTCTTGGTACCCTAGAGTGTCTAAGAAAAATATGAAATCTGTTGTTTGATACTTTTCAATGTGATTTATGATTTATGCAAAAATCAGCCTTTTGGGCTTGTGAATTTTGTTTAGGGGGTTTCTGTGAATAAAACTGGTTCAAATTTTTACTGTGGTCTATTTGGAGGTCAGAGAGTCCCCTGTAATTTTTGTAGAATTTTAGGAGCAGTTTACATATATGTTTGAAATTCTACCTAAATAATTAAGTAAATTAAGAAATGGGGTTAAATAAATATTCTAGTTGGCTCCACCTTACTTTCTGGTGTTTTTATACCTAATGTGAACTGTTAGTAACATTAGTTTGGTTTTAGGAGACTTTGGTTATATCAACAAATATTTAACCTTTGTAATTTTAGGTTTTCTGGACAGCTGGAAGTATTTCTCAGTTTGACCTTTGATAAAATTTGTTGCTGGGAAACTTGTAAATACCAAAGTCACAGTAAACTTGATGAACTAGCTTGTGTCAAAATTTGGGAACATTTGGCTTAGTAGTTTGAGAGTTACTGTTGTTTTAAGTGGCAGTTCAGAATCTGCTACTCTCTGTTTTGAGAGGACAGATTCTGGAACTTGTGAAGTTTGACGTGGAAAACTTATGAGTTTGGGGTTGAGGTCTGAAAATGAATTGTAGAGTATTTCTTAGGCTTTCCAGATTGTCCTAGATCATATCTTTTGGAATTATAAATCTCCAGTTGTGATAAAAACAAGTAGCTGCTGTCCAGTATGCTCTATTGTGATGCCTTGTTGATTGATTTGGTGATATCCTAAGACAAGTTACTTTTGTAATTGTTAGGAGTTAGGGCTCTAACTGAAGATGAGCAACTTTATCTTAGGCTAAGTAGATTAGGTGAGTACTCCTCTACCGAAGAGGAAATTTACACCTACTCTTTTGAAGTGATTTGAGTAGAGCGCTAAATTGTTGTAATGCATTTCATTCCGAGCATATTGCATCTTTCATTATGCATTCATGAGATTTATTATGCACTCATGCAATAGGTGTACCGGAGGGGGTAACGCTCCTCGAGTTCGAGCAGACGGTCCCAGAGGAAGTGCTGAGTCAACCAGCGGAGCAGACCGAGCCAATCGGCGAAGAAGCCTCCGAAGAAGACCTTCAGGAGTGTCCAGATCACCGGCCTTCCACCTTCCTTAAAGGCAAGCCCCGGTGCATGCTGAACCCATCAATTTATAAAGATATCTTGAGTACTTTTAATTGTTTACTGCATTACGTAGTAGGAGTTGTATGAAAACAACTGTTGCATTACACCTGTCCTTGTCCAGATACTATGCCCTAATCCTATATTAGGTGTAGGCACGTGTCAATGCTTAGCCCTGCTTAGAACGGTAGAAGTCGGGTGATTTCCGGTCATCCGCGAGAGATAGGACTGGGTCGCGAGTGGCTTATGGCTATCGTGATGGAACCATGCTTTAAAATGAAATTGAGACCGGACGGGAGTTCGATGGTACAGCTGCAAGACACTTCACGTCTTGGGTGTGGAGCCATGCCCGTCTGAGTCGTTTAAGGACCGATTCGCTGTACGTCCTTGAGTCATGTTGAACGCAGTCTAACACTTAGTTGGCCGGATAAGTCGTTCCGACCGCGAAGCCGAGTAATGTGATTCAGGCCGGGAATCGAATGGTAGGTTGCTTCTTGGAGGAGAGAAAGGATGTGCTTGGGGACATTGGCGTGAGACCAAGGGGGGGGTTAGAGTCCCTATCACCTGGCAGAGTGTCGCCCTTGGGGTTGCGACATCATTCGGACCCGCGATTCCTGAATCATACGAAAGGTGGCTTGTGCGACCCTGGCAGGGGCCTGCGCGGTGAGTGTTAGAAATACCCCTCCAGCTGGATAGGAATTCGATTCGAATCGCCGTCGCTCCCGGTTAGTGAGCACTTGACTTGAGCAGCGGCAACGTAGATCTCATTAATTAAACAGATGGTTAAGTGAATGATACAATGTTGCCACAATTTATACCTGCTATGGAATAATATGAATAATTGTTTGATGATAATCAAGTGCATGTTTAGTACAGGTGCTAAGATAGATGACAGGTAAATGTTAAAAATAACTGCTAGTACAGGTTATAAGAGTTTCAGCTACTTATGCCTTTATGCAAAATGTGGTGTCAGCTAGCCTCTTGTGTAAGCCTTGCATAATCCTTGGTGTCTACTTTATTTTTGGTTTACGACGGGTAAGTCTAGCTGAGTACATTCCAGTACTCAGGGTTTATTCCCTCCTGTTGCAGATGATATGCTTTACCAAGGCTTCTGCAAGACTTGTCTTCACCCCGCGGGGGATGAGGACTAGATCACATGGGCATGATCATCTTTATGTACTTACCTCGTTCTTTTGTGGGATGTTGATCTATCCAAACTGGCAGTATTTAAGTAACTTCAGTGTGTGTTAGACTTCTGCTACTTTCAAACTCGGTTTGTAATAATTGCTACTCCGTGGTGTTAACTTATTTCTGAACTACTTGTGAAATGTAACGTATGATGTGTATGTTGAATGATGCGATCCTGGTTGTAAGCAGTTTGGTTTGAAATCCTTCGTGATTTCGATTGACTACCGGGATTATATGGGCTCAAGTTTGAAAATTTGAGCGCTTCGGTGCTTGTTTTCGTACTTGTGCTCTTATAATTTGGTCGGTTCTGTTACATATACCCTTCCTTTTTAGCTTATGCAAGCTTCTCCAGCATTAGCTATGTCGATGGTGGGCGGGTTTCGGTGGTGGTCTATGGGCGGAACACCACAACGACAGTATCATCTGCAGGAGGTTTGGCATTGACGATTTTTCTTTGTTTCCTTCTTCTGAGTCCGTGCTCGAATCTTTTATGTGCTTATTTGGGTTGTCTGTGTCCTTCTCGTTAATGGCAGCGCCGAATCTGTGACCTACAACATAACTATTGTTCGAAGGAGACTTGTAGTCTGTTCTCTTGGGCCGAAATCTGGCTGATCTAGCTAATCAAGCTGTTTTTTTAAGAAAAACACGGCTGAATGGCTGGTTGATAATCTCAAGCGAATAAGTTGTTGATGCTTTTACCGGTGGCGTTTTCACCAGGATTTTGTCGGGCTGGTGTTCTTGGATCCCCTTTGTGGGATTGTTGCTCATTGGCCGGAACTTGCCGGTGATGCAACTGGTGTCTGTTTCCGGTGAAAGTGGGGTTTGCTCGGGGTGTTCAACGGTTAAACAACACGGTGTGTTGCTGATGGGCTTCTAAAATCAAGACTCATTGTCGAATCGGAAATCGGCTGGAAGCTTCATTCTGGATATTCTTCATTGTGGGAGATGGAGGAGGACCAGGCTGCGACAACGATGGTCGGCGATGGCAACGGGCACCGGATGCTCTTGTAATGGACTTATGTGTAATTTTATTTTCTTTCAAGGGTACCTGGTCAGAGGCTTGGTTGTAAGCATTCAATATCAATAAAATCCAACCCTTTATAAAAAAACTATTCTAAAGCATGACTAGTTTATAAAAATAGTATTAATAACTATGATTCCAAATAAATATATGTGAATAAAATACAATCTACGATGAATCTAATAATGGTATGCCTGGCGCCCAGACATCCGGCGCCAGGAAGCGTTCGGACGCTCTGACACCCATGCTAGCATGTGTGCGCGTGTCCCCATCCGAGCCCTATCTCCTCCACCACCCCCATCCCACCACCGCACTGCCATCTCAGACGTGCTTCCTCTGCAAGCCCCTCGTCGCACCCCCTCCGCAGCCCCTGCAACGCTGCACCCGTTTCGCGTTGCACGTGGGACCCGTGCCACCCGAGCGACACGAGGAGAAGGGCGCGTGGCGCCTTCAATTCGGAAGGACCTGGCCGCGGCGTCGTATGGATGCCCTACCGGCTTCAGGAGAGACGATGCAGCAGACGGTGGGGAGGAGAGATACAACACCCGATCTATTTTTAAAACATCCAAATACAACAGTTACAACATACTTCTGAAGGCACTTAAAACACTTAAAAAACACCTGAAACGTAATTGAAAACCATTACAATCATACGCAACATCTGAAATAAAAAGCTATGTGTGAAAACATATGTAACATCTAGATAAACACACTTGCATCATGCGTCTGGAAAACACAGATGAAAAATACCTCTGAAAACATCTAAAACACTCGAAACATATGCTTGCAATATGCCTCTAAAAACAATTGCAACATACGCAAGATGTGTAACATCCCTCAATCTACTTTTGCGACATCCATATGATTAAACTGCAATATACCTCTGAAACGCCTGAAACAATTGAAACATACAATTGCAACATGGCGGGAGCGAGAGAGAGAGCTTGGTGCGGGGAGCGCCATGGTCGTCGGATCTGCGGGCATTGGGGCTCCCGATGGGGTGGGGGGGACGCCAGTGTGGAGGGAGGGGTGCCGCAAGGACGTCAGGTGGGGAAAGGAGCTGCCAGGGTGGGGCCAGAGGAGGACACCGGGGTGGATGAAGGAGCCACCAGTGTGGGGGAAGGAGCCGCTAGGGTAGGGGAGGAAGATGCCACAGTAGGGGAGGAGGAGGACAAGGTGGGTGAGGGCGCCACCACTGGTCAGGGAGCGAGCCGGCGGCGCATGCGATAGATAGAAATGGGTCGCGCCGGCCATGGAAGGAGGGAGCGACGCACCAAATGGAGAGGAGCGGGGTCGGTTGGAAGGAAGAGAAATGCTTTGTTCATTTTTTAGATGGGCCATGAGGGGGAGTAGGCTGAGCAGCTCCGCAGGCTTAGGAGGTGCGCCCGGACGGACGGACGGACAGACGGCCTCACCATATCATTATCGATCTAATCTATACCTAATAATAAAGAGGTAAAATTTCTCTCCACCTATTTTTTGTCCAGTCATCCCTTAACTAACTTCGTGAATATGGAAAATCGCTTATAACCCTTCTCTTTATATAAGTAGGAATCATAATCCAATTAGATCTCTCCGATTTCGGGTGAATAGAAATCTTAACCCAAATACGAAAAATATAATAATATGGATAACTAGGAATCTTAATCCAATTAGATCTCTTCAACTCCGAGTAACCGGTCTGAGTAACCAAAATAGGAGGCAAAATTTGTCTCCACCTATTTTATGGTCTGGTCATCCCTTAACTAACTTTGTGAATGTGAAAAACCACCTATAGCCTTTCTCTTTATATAACTAGGACTCCTAATCCAATTAGATCTCTCCGATTTCAGGTGAATAGGAATCTTAATCCAAATATGAAAAATATAATAATATGGAGAAATAGGAATCTTGTTAATCTAATTAGATCTCTCTAACTTCGAGTAACCGGAATAGGAATCTTAATCAAATGCAAAAATATAAGAATAGAAATCTAATAAAGAGAAAAGAAGGGTAGAATTTCTTTGTTTAGTTTTTTTCCATTCTTTTTTCACTTTTTCTGGTTTGTCCGTTTTTACTTGCTCCGAGTACGTGTTGCTTTACGATCATTTGGATGCTTTTCACTTGGCTTCGAATATGTTCTGGTTTTTTCCCATGGCTATTTTCTAGAGTACATTTTAATTTTTGTCATGACTATTTTTTTACTTGGCTTCAAGTATGCTCAGATTTTTTTCTCGTGAATGTTTTTGACACTAACTTGCTCTTTTGATCTTGTTTTCATTGTTTTATTCACTTGGTTTTTTGTGTTCTAATAAATATAATAAGAGCAAAAACAAACAATAAATAAGAGATCACATCCATTTTAATCTTTGACTCCATAAGAAACAAAGATTTTTTACCACTAAGTTAATTTAATTTTTGACTCAAAATCATGACCCGTGCTACAACTCACTACGTATTGAATCCCGTTGCAACGCACGAACATGTTTGCTAGTAATACATATTTGATATAATAAACATTAGTTTTTTTTAAAAAGAGATTGGTTGACCTGAAGATGGATTAACTAGAAAGTATAGTCGGAATTGTACTCGTTCTGAAACGGCGGGAATAAGCCATTGGAGTTACAATTCGCAATAGCCTTATAGTTTGCGCGTTAAGTTTGGCCTCCAGTTCATCAATTTGATAACCAAATTTTGTAGTGAGAAAGAATTGGTATTATTTTAAATTAAGAAAAAAATATCTATATATCTATATCTATGCCTATATTTTGTATAAAAGTACAAAGTGTTTTCATGGTCTTCACTTTATTTCTCTTGAGAGTAGCATATTCAAGCATTTTGTACCATCTGATCCTAAAATAAATTAGAATACGAAACATTTCTATGGGTCCACTCTCTTACGTGCCTTTATAAGTTAGAGCAACGACCAGACTCAATGTGAGTCTGATCTCAAGACAAATTAGAGCAACGTCCAGACTCAATGTGGAGTCCGATCTCAAGACAGATTAGAATGCATGACGTGATTATTGGATAAATTTCTAAACTTCCAGTGCTCGTAGTCTCATACAAGTTAGAAGAATGCGGTTCAGGCATGATGTGGAGTTCAATCTCAAGATGAATTAGAATGCGTGACTTGATTATTGGTTACATTTCTAAACTTCTAGTGCTCATAGTCTCATACAAGTTAGAGCAACGCACACATAGTTCGGAAGTCCGATTTTAAGATAAATTAGAATGCATAACATGATCATTGAATAAATCTTTAAGCTAGACACATGTTGTTTAGGTGTCACGTTGGAATGTACGGACATGTTTATTTACTAATTTAAAATAAAGTTCCAGTCATTTGTAAGGTAATGCCCACAACTAACATAAAACGACTAAGAAATATAAAAAGAGGAAAATAAAATTTAGTATATTATAATAGGCAACATAGAATCTTATACTCAAGATACAGCTAAAAACCATCAATCAACCGTCTTTCTTGAACAATCAACCTTCTTTGTGACTACATAGAAAAAACAAAAATTGATATATTACTAGTTTTTACTGCCCAAATTTACTATTTGGCAAAAGTGCAAAACGGGTCGAAGAGGATACCTCTGCACAGTGCACTGTAAACTCTCAAGATGGCTATAGACATCGTGCATTAGAAGTTTCTTTTTCTTTGCATTCTCTCTCTCCCACCGCCCCCCCCCCCTATGGAACATTGCAAATTTAGAGCGGCCTAATGATATTATAGAGTAATATACGTGAGGCGCACACAGACATTCACGACATATAAACTAAAATAAAATGGGGTCCAAGTGTCCAACTAATCAAGGCATGGATTACTAGTTAGATAAGGAGTATGCAATATTTTTTGGGGCTGTTTGGAACAGCTTTGACTCCAACTAAAATGGCTCTGCCTCTAGCTTCTTTGGTAGATCGGAGCAGCTTTATTTGGTTCCAATTAACTTAACTTTTTTAGAGAAGTTTAACAAAATAGCTCGTCATTTTTTACTCATGGACCCACTTAACACATTTATCATCGGGTTATTTTTTAACAAAATAGTCCTATGCCCCCTTCTCATCTCTGCCCTTATCTCTCTCGGCGTGCTATCGGCCTAATCCTTGCACCGCCTCTCCTGCTCAGCCCCGATGCAAGCAGCTGTGTGCTGCCCTCCTACTCAGCGTTGGTGTCCGTGGACTGTGCTCCACCTCCTCACGTCAGTGGACGCTTGTAGTCCGACGCCGGTGGTCGGCGGGCCGCACCCCTTCTGCCCATTGTTGCCCAACATCTTCAAGCCGGCCTCCTCGGGTGTGTGGGACCATGAGAGCGAGAGGGACTGAGTTGAGAAAAGTTGTTATTTTGAGCTCTCCCTCCTACCTGTAGCTCAGGACTTTTTGGTACAGCTTAGCTTGACTAGTTAATCAACTTTTGTTAGCTATGGCTCGAAAAACAGCTTTGGTGGTAGAGCTGAATCTGTTTTGGTGAATTGTTTGATAAAACGGATTTACTTGGTCTGCAAAATAGTGAAGTACCCATGATACGCCTATTTTTTTTGCGTTTTCTTTTTATTTTTATTTTTTTTGTTTTTTCTTTCCATTATCCCTCTCCTCTTATCCGCTCATACGGTACCTGCCACACCACCATGCCCACATCTCTGTCTGTCCCAACGACCCGCCCCCATCCCTAGCACCAGCATCGGCTCCCGTCCTTGGTGACCTGCCCTTGCGCCATCGTCCTCGCTGCCATCGTCCTCGGCGACCCACCCTTGTGGCCTCCGCTCCAGTGCCGGTTTCCGCCCTAGCGTTTTGGCCGGCCTCCGTTCCTGCGCTAGGCTCTGCCCAACCCCGGTCACTCTAGCCCCCACTGTGGACACGCGCCCCTGCGGCTCCACGACAACGCCTGCGCTTACAAGCTTCGCAGATCCACGCTCCGTATGGCGGGTCCGCGCGCCTGCGAGCCCCGGCAAATCCGCACTCTGGAGCTCCAGCAAGCCCCTACCAATCTGCACTCACGAGCTCCGGCGAACTCCTGATGTTACGTTCGCCTCTGCCTCTCTGCGCCGGCCTAGCAAACCTGCCCATCAGCGTGCGTGGGCCCTAGAGTAGATGGTGACTCAACATAGGGGGTGTTTGGTTATTCCTGTTAAAGTTTAACAGGTACTGTAGCACTTTCATCTTATTTGGCAATTAATGTCCAATCATAGACTAATTAGGCTTTCGTCTCGTAAATTACTCTTAATTTGTGCCGACATGCATGTAATTAGTCTATATTTAGTACTCCATGCATGTGCCGCAACATTCGATGTGATATGTGTTAAAAAAAAACAGAGACAACCAAACGGGGCCATAGATAAAGCTATATTTTTCAGCTCCACTCTCTCTCTCTTGTCTCAGCGGAAAACACGTGACTTCACGTTGGAGCAGACGCGTGGAGGCCCGTTTGGGAGGAGAAGCTGTTTTTCAGCTTTGTGGAGCCGCCAATAATCCCTATCAAACAGGCCCCTCCGCCCCTAGTTAGCGGGAAATCTACAATTCCACATGCGAAGCACGATGTTTAGTTGGCCTTGTCTAGAAACTACTCCGGGAGCTGTTCTTGGAGCAGTACCAAACAAACCTTTATATGCGCAATTCTAGTGCATGTGCATGCCTAACCCCCAGCTCCACCTATGCGTGTATTATCATGCCGATCGCCGAAACTGATGCCAAAACAAGCTTGGTAATATCAACCAGACAACTACTTCCCGCAAGGCCGCAACTGTCAAGTCGGCCATGGTAGAGAGATGATCCCGATTCACCCGGCCCATGCACGTTATTACTGCGACGTTACATCCATACCATACGCACTACGCAACAGCAACTAGCTCCCCCGTGCGATATGCAAGTGCGCTTTTAACGATCTAACCTGCTTGCACCCACAGCACCTGGAGTGCTTTAGTTTAGTTGCAGATCGACTAACACAGCAGCCGCTCGGTGGGGTTTGACGACGCAGTGCTAAGTTGCGGCATCGCACGCGCATCCGCCATTGAGACGTATTCCATATGGCTTCTAAAGTATAGGCCGTTTTTTATATAATTTTTACTATATACATATCTAAGTGTACATAATGTCTAGATATATAATAAAAAGATATTTTTTTTGTTAAGAACACTGTTTTTATGTAGTATTTGTTGAGTTGCACCATGATCTTTCGAATGCGCACTACTACAAGACCTATTTTCAGAGATGGACAAACCAACCATCCCTATCAAATGGTCTCTGATAAAATGGACCATTTAAAACAAACCCCAAAAACTATGTGTTTTTCTAGAATTTGAAAACACGACCTTCACCCCACACAACATTTCACTACTATTATACACTACGTTATCATTTGTGAGTATCTATAGGATATTGTTATCTTTTTTATTAATATTTTATAATCTTGTATCGAATATTTTACCCACTAAATTATCTAAATGAAAAAATCCTTTCGAGCTCTACAAATTTGGTGTAGGACGTGTCTCCATTTGAGATTGTGTGGAAAATTTGAAAGTCTGAATCTCAAAATATGAGAACATAAAGCAAAAATTTGAGACTCTAAACAACTTAAAATAAAAAGCTTATCAACTACAAACATGGATCTGGTAGACCACTACAATTTTGGTATTCATCATCTGAACAATTAAGGTTAGCTGAAAATTCTAAATTTTGAATTTCAAAAATTTAAGAACGTAAAACATATACTCTAAAAAACTTCAAAAAAACCTTGTCAAATATAAAGTTGTGCTCCATCTGTTCTAATTTTTTTGCGACTCTAAACAATTCAAATAAAAAACTTGTCAACTATGAAATTGTAGATCGTGTCAAGATCTAATATTTTGATATTAAGTTCGTCTTCATCCGACTTCATATGGAAACTTTAAGAATTATTTTTTATGCATTGTTTCTAGAGACGGGTTTATTAAGAGTGCCATTTCTATTAATTAATTTCTAGAGATGGGCTCTTAGGGTAGTCCCAATAGTGCATTGATGATGGTTTCTATCCTCATTATATGACTTGTCACGTAGCCAAAATGTTGACATGGCAACGTAATTAATGAAGAAAGAGAGCAAAAATCATAGAAATGGTTTCTTCATGAAGAAATCAGGTCTACTCTTGACCCAATGCACCAAGAAACCATAAAATCATCATTGGGGAGAAACCACCAGTTTCTAGGGAGCTCGTGTCGCACTGCCATTGAAGGAAGAAGATAGAGTTGGGAGGAGAAAGAGAAAATAATTATTACTCATAGAAACTATGGGTTAGAAAGCAGTACTTTTTTAGTGCGGTATCTTATGTTATAGAAACTACTAGTTTCTTTCATTGGGACTGCCCTTAGAATGTCTGACTCTGCTAATATCTATTTTCAGAGCTCGGCATCTCAAGAAGTCTGCCTTATTAATCAACTAATAGAGGGGATTAATAAAGGTGGGTGTCCTAAAGCGATCACCTCTATAAAAATGTTGATTAACAAATCAGATGGTCTCCTCGGGATCCTGATCTCTCTAAATGGTCAGGTAGATGTTTGACTAAGACCCAGGTGACCATTTACCGAAGCGGCTCCTAAAAATACACACCTCTATGGACCAGGGAGCCTAAAAATATACACATTCAATTTTGTAGTATTGTTGCTTAGTACTATTATGAAAGAATGTATCTTTGCTTTGGATACCACAATCATTAAAATAATCATTTACCCAACACCAGAAGATAATTGTGTAATCGTTAGTGAGGAAAGCCATAATGAGTAATTGTGTGTATTATGTTTAGCATCGGCAAGACAAAATTTGGCCTTTATCTTAAAGTTAAATATAATTATGTTGAATGATTAATGTTTTGATTGAAACTCATTATAAAGTAGCAGCTATATATGTTCCTAGTTAATTGTCCAGTGTATGACACATAAATCCTAAGATGAAGCAAGAGGCCCTAGACCAAATTTTACGGGAGACTTAGAAATGGAGGTCAACCTCAGCCGCTTTCCTTTGACGACGAAAGTACAAAAGAACAACAGAGAGATCCCCATTTGAATCTGACCAAACCAACCCAACCCAACCCCAAAATGATGAAGGGCATCGACTTCCAAACATGTGCGTCCATGCATGCATACTCTCCAGCTCGATCGAGTGAGTGCTTGAACCCCACTCCACGCACATATCCATTATTTCATCTTCCACGCGCTTTCTCGAGACGCAAAAAGGCAAAATAAAATTCTCAGTCGTCGCTCCCCTCACTCACTCAGGGCTGGTTTAGTTCCCAAATTTTTTTTTAAAAAAACTACAGTAACGAATCTTTAGACACATGTATGAAACATTAAATATGAATAAAAAATAAAACTAATTACATAGTTTAGCTGTAAAATCATGAGACGAATCTTTTAAGCATAGTTAGTCCATCATTAGACACTAATTAACAAATAACAACGAAAATACTACATTAGTTTTTTTGCAAAAAAATTTCGGAACTAAACGGACCCTCAGTCACTCTCTAGTCTCTACACTACCATTTTGTCAGTTTCTTGACCCCTCTTCTCTGCAAAAATTACCATGCCCTTGTTTAGTTCACCTCAAAATTCTAAGTTTTTTTACTCTCTCTCAATCACATCAATTTTTAGCCGCTTGCATGGAGTACTAAATATAGGTAAAAAAATATCTAATTACACAGTTTAGTTGAAAATCACGAGATGAATCTTTTGAGCCTAGTTGGTCCACGATTGGACAATATTTGTCAAATAAGACGAAAGTGGTACTATTCATCGGGTTGAAAAAATCTCCAATCTAAACAAGGGCCATGAATCCCTCTGCTCTTCACCTATAAATTCGTCTGCTCACCTCTTCTCCTTCCCCCCATCGCCTCAAACAAGCTCAGGGGGCCAGGGGCAGTGCAAAGCTTAACTAGGCATGCATTGGTAGTACCATGGCGCTCCACTCCGCTGCCGCCGCCGCTCTCTCGGCCCTCCTGCTGCTCTCCTTCTCAGGCCTTACGCTCTCCGACGCGACGCCGTCCACACCGGTGTCACCGTCGGCCGCGTGCAACGCCACCACGGACCCGACCTTCTGCCGGTCCGTCCTCCCGCCGCGCGGCAAGGGGGACCTCTACACGTACGGTCGCTTCTCGGTCGCCGAGTCCCTGGCGGGCGCGCGCAAGTTCGCCGCCCTTGTGGACCGCTACCTCGCGCGCCACCGGCACCTCTCCTCGAGCGCCATCGGAGCGCTGCGGGACTGCCAGCTCATGGCCGAGCTGAACGTGGACTTCCTGACGGCCGCCGGCGCGACGATCAAGACGACGGACACCCTCCTTGACCCGCAGGCCGACGACGTGCACACGCTGCTGTCGGCGATCCTGACCAACCAGCAGACGTGCTTCGACGGCCTGCAGGCCGCGTCGGGGTCGTGGTCCGACCGCGGCGGCCTCGACGCGCCCATCGCCAACGGCACCAAGCTGTACAGCCTCTCGCTGTCGCTCTTCACCAGGGCGTGGGTGCCGACGGCGAAGCCGGCGCACCCGCACAAGGGTGGCAGCAATGAACCGCCGCACCACGGCCACGGCCACGGTGGCAAGAACAAGAAGCCCCCGGCGGCGGCCGCGGCGAGGAGGGGCCTGTTCGACGTGACCGACGACGAGATGGTGCGGCGGATAGCGATCGAGGGGCCGGAGAGTACGGTGGCGGTGAACACCGTGGTCACGGTGGACCAGAGCGGCGCCGGGAACTTCACCACGATCGGGGACGCCGTGGCTGCCGCGCCGAAGAACCTCAACGGCAGCACCGGGTACTACGTGGTCTACGTGCTTGCCGGCGTCTACGAGGAGAACGTGGTGGTGCCCAAGCACAACAAGTACATCATGATGGTCGGCGACGGCATCGGCCAGACCGTGGTCACCGGCAACCGGAGCGTCGTCGACGGCTGGACCACCTTCCAATCGGCCACCTTCGGTATGCCATGCATCCTATTGCGCTGCGTTAAGATATAAGCTCCAATTGTTATTATATATGGTAAAAATTTGGAACATGAAAAGAAGTTAAGATTTAAAAATTGATTAAACTATTTGTACTGTCATTTAAATAAAACAATATATAAACTTGGAGTGCCAAGTGAGACACTAGGCGCATATATATGGATGAGATAGGGGGGCTGAAACCTAAAAAACGCGTCGCTTTTATTTGGTCCCATTCCACAAAGGACTCAACAAGAGGATTGTGGTCTCGTCACATCATTAATCGTGCGAACGATCAGACACATGATGGAAGATATACACCCTCTGAGCTTATCAGCCGTGGAACAGTGTTTTTCTCTCACAGTAAAACAGCCACAGCCGGCTTATAAGCCGCAGAAACAGCCTGCCGAACAGGTGGATATATATTAATCGACGTCTTCTCCTTCTTCCTGCAGCCGTGGTGGGGCAAGGGTTCGTGGCGATGAACATGACGTTCCGGAACACGGCGGGGCCGGCGAAGCACCAGGCGGTGGCGTTCCGCTCGGGCGCCGACCTGTCGGCGTACTACGGGTGCAGCTTCGAGGCGTACCAGGACACGCTGTACACGCACTCCTTCCGCCAGTTCTACCGCGGCTGCGACGTCTACGGCACCGTGGACTACGTGTTCGGCAACGCCGCCGTCGTGTTCCAGGGCTGCACCTTCTACTCCCGGCTGCCGCTGCAGGGGCAGTGCAACACGGTCACGGCGCAGGGCCGCAGCGACCCCAACCAGAACACGGGCACCTCCATCCAGGCCTCCTCCCTCGTGGCGGCGCCCGAGCTCGCCGCCAACGCCGCCTTCACCACGCTCAGCTACCTCGGCCGGCCGTGGAAGAACTTCTCGCGCACGGTGGTCATGGAGTCCTACGTCGGCGCGCTCGTCGACCCCGCCGGCTGGATGCCCTGGTCCGGGGACTTCGCGCTCGACACGCTCTACTACGCCGAGTACAACAACACCGGCCCGGGCGCCGACACCGGCCGCCGGGTCGCGTGGCCGGGCTTCCACGTGCTCGGCGACGGCACCGACGCCGGCAACTTCACCGTCACAAGCATGGTGCTAGGCGAAAACTGGCTGCCGCAGACTGGCGTGCCCTTCACCAGCGGTTTAATTTCTTGAAGCAAGCGCGTGCTAACCAAAGTTTCACATTATTAATAGCTATAGTACTCCTATATGTGTGTTTCTGCAATAATAATTTTAGTTCAGTTAATCATCATAAGGGGAACGAGAAATGCATGTAGTAGGGAGTAATCAAGGACGATACTCCTATGTACGAATACGACCTCGCTGTAGTACCACTGTTACTAAGCCCAAGCAATCGTACGAGACCTAATTAAGTGTCTTGAAAGAACCAATATTATGTATCTTAATTCGTGCATAAATTTGGGGTACCCGTAAATCAAACCTGCATATTTTTCATTGAGTATAATAAAGTCCGATTCATCCCCTGAATTCATTGCTGAATTTGACAGACCCTCTCGAAATTTAATACCAGAAAATGCAGACACCTTCATTTTTAGAACCAAACAAAATACCATCTGCCCATTTCGGAGTGGTTTCTTGGATGGTTTGCCAACCTAGCATTAGAGCCCACTTGTCATTTGGGCTCTATATATTTTTCTCTTGTATACCATCCATTCTACGTTACAAGACGTTTTGACATTTCTAGATACACAAGTTTTATTATGCATCTAGATATACATTCATGTCTAGATACATAGTAAAATTAATGCATCTAAAAAAGTTAAAACGTCTTATAATTTAGGACAGAGGGAGTATATCAGAAACATAACTTTTTCATACGAAGTAGTGTGAATACGAAATTTATATCAAAGTTATAGAGCTCGACACAATCTACAACTTTGCGGTTGATAACTTTTCTATTTAATATATGTTAGAGGGTCAAATATTCCTTTTAAGTTACTGTATTTTAAAATTTATGTTTTTAAAATTTTCAAATGACTTCAGATGTTAATATAGTCTATACCAAAGTTGTAGTTTATAGTAAGATCTACAACTTTGGAGTTCACAACTTTTTTTATCTAAAATCGCTTAGAGGCCCAATGCAGCTCTTATTCATGACCCGAAGAAGAGTTTTTTTTATCAACATTTGTAAAAAACAATACTATTTCTTCAGATATAGAGCCCGATAAATCGTTATGCCCTATTAACATATTTAATCTATTGTTTTTCTCTCCTTGTCTAACCCAAATACAAAATAAATCATTTAGATATCTGCGATGTGTAATATCAAATGTATAGAAAACAACATGCCAAAGAATGTTAGCGATAACAATCACAAAAGAGTTGTTGAGTGGTTTCACATGACTACAAAAGCATATTAACCATTTTTTTTGCGGTTCTTGACATTATTGTGATATTCTAGTTCTTATGATATGGTACTTGTACTTTTCTAAAGTTATTATTGTTTTATGAACTTTATTGCATTTTCTTGATTTGTTTTTCAAATAGAATGCCTCAAAACTTTTGCCTACCAAATTAATTAAACATCATAATGGGCCTCGGCCCATTAACTGTATCCAGGCTGGATTGTACAACCGGGTCATATTTCTTGTGGGCTCCAACATCCCTCGTCAAAACCGCTCAACAATGGCACACGCGCAACAATTAGTTCGATAATGATCCAACACAGACATCCATCCATGACTCCCGTCCAGTCGCAGCTCCACAGGAGCGGGCCTCATCTCTCTTAGAACAAAAAAAACAAATCCCCACTCCCTCTTATGCTTATCTGCTTAAGCCCGGAAGTGGCGTGACCGCTCATCCTCCGTCCGCCCGCTTCACCCACCGCGCGCTTGTCGGGCTGCCGTGCCATGCCCTTCCCCCCATCGCCGGTCGTGTCACCCGCCCTCGCTCCTTGCGCCGCTCACCTACGTCCCAGTCACTTGCGACGCTCAGTCCCTCGCTGTCCGTCCGTCGCCCATCGCCGTCGAGCGTTGACCCTGCCATGGCCGCAGGGGCGCACGTGCCGTGGCGCCTCAGGTCTTCCCCGACCAAGCCAAGGGCACCCACTAGCGTGGCCGGTACTACTGGTGCTCGCACGCCGCTGCTCGCCGCCAGATCCCACTACGATGATCGAAATCGACCAGCCCTGGCCTTCCCCTTTCATATGTTGCAAATGTATGTTCCAAGTGTTTCAGATGTTTCAAAGGTATGTTGTAATTGTTATATATGGATGTTGCACTTGTTGCATATTTTTGTATGTACTTTCACGGGTATGTTGCAAGCGTTTTAAAAAAATGTTTCATCTCTTTTAGACGTATGTTATAGCAAGTATTTTGTCTGGATGTTATATATGTTTCACACACATGTTAGAAGTGTTTTATCTAGATGTTGCATATGTTTCACACATATGTTGTAATAGTATATTTCAAATGTTTCATCTGTGTCCGACGTATGTTGTATCCAAATGTTTTATATTGCAAGTGTTTCATGAAGGCACGGTGAATGATGGGTGCACGGCCCGGGCACCGGGGTGGGGCGCGACAGAGATGGGGATCAGCGGAGAGATAGAAGGGGTCAAGGAGAAGAAGCGGGGCGTAGCGGGGGGCATGGTGCGCGTGCTAGGCAGGGGCGGGCTGCGCGGCTGTCCATTTGGACGCTAGGAGTGGTGAGCGCAACGTCGAGGGCGGGTGCACATGCGAGTCAGGCGGACCGAGGCAGGTTACATGAGCATCCGGGCGTTAGCAATGCCATAGTTAGTTAGGCTTGCGCTAACGGCCTCAGCATTCTTGCTTTATGTGAACGTATATATATGAATACGAATACAGATAGTTATTTTTTCTCGGATCTAGAGTCAGACACAAATAGTGTCAGATACTTAGTATATAGATATCCATTCATATGCCTATCAAATATTCAACTTTGAGTATTGAGATATGGTACGGATATTGAACGTCCAAATTTAAATACCCATTCATATGCCTATGAAATCATCAACTTTGAATTTTCAGATATGGAACCCAAATTTAATTTTTTTTAGAAAGGATGACAAAATCTTTGCCGCGATGACGAAGAAAGGAAAAAAGATAAATGCCTGCCTAATTTTTTGAATGGAAACTAGATCTAAAAACCATGCAACTGAGGAGAGTGTTCCACTCATCCTACACCACTTTAATACAATAGAACGGACGACTATCACAACTCACGCCATTACTTGCTCCAACTTGGTTGAAAACGACCCAACTAAAACAATTCAACTAACAGAACAGACTTTTGGTTTTGGCTTTAGTCCCGGCCGGAATTGGGCCCGGGACTAATAGGTGATTTAATCTCGGTTTAAGCCACTAACCGGGACTAGAATTCTCTACCCAACTGCTAGTGCAGCAGGCTTTTCTAGAAGGGACATTTAGTCCTAGTCTGTGGCTTTAACCGGAACAAAAGGTCGTCTTCCAATTCTGGTTGAAACCACCAACCGGGACCAAAGGTCCCGATGGCCTTTTATTTCGGGTGGTGGCTCCAACTGGAACTAAATGTTGACCTTTTAGTCCCGATAGGCTCCACCAACTGGGACTAAATGTCCTCACTATATATATGGTTCCATGGTCTCCCAGCCCAAGACATCAGTTCAATTATTTAGTTTGCTTGTGCGCATGTGTTCATCCATGTTCTTGCTCGGGGGAGCAAGTTCTTACTCTTGGCCGCCGTCTTCATTCATCTTCAATCTTGTAAAGGTTAGCAACTTCATCTTCTAATCTTTCATTGCTAATAATGTAGATTATTTCAAGGTTTAGTAATAAACACCAAAATATATGGTTTTTTATATTAGAAATAATAATGGAGGATTTTATTTTTATTTATACATCATTTTTACATAACCTTAAACATTTATAGTTTTCTAGATCTTTGTTAGCAACATTAGTTCTTGATGAGAGCTAATAATATTTAAAAAGATATGTGCCAACAAGTAGGGTGCAAAATGGGTGCAAAACATTAGCAACATTAGTTCTTGATGATTTATTTTTATATGTTTCTCTAATATGTATTGTTGCACGGCGTATTTATATGGGGGTTCTATATTTATTGGGATGTTTTTTTAGTTTTTTTAGTTATGATGAATGGCGGCGGACTTCCCCCGCCACAAGAACCAGGTTTCCACCATGGCAATCTTCCATTCGTGCCATTGCCAGATAGGGCCATTCCACGTTACCCTGACCCATCAATAGTATGGAATATTTTAAGTTTTGCGTGCTAATATAATTTTTGCATATATATATATTCATTCATAATATGATTGTTGCATATGTCACAGACTATAAAACCAGTCATGTGGCTCGAATCAGCACTATGGTTGCTTGGGTTGTGGGACATCTTCGAGACGACAAGTGAGGTCGTCAATGATGAAGGTGGCGAGTTATGGACATATAGTCTTGCCTTCAACATCCCCATCATGTACAATGATGATATGCGCTAAGACATCGTGCAGACTGTACCAATATAGGCGTCCAGATCGATGCCGTGCTGCTTTCTTTATAGGCAATTGAGCGCATTGGCTACCGTATGCCTGATTTCTTATTCTTGAAGCTAGAAGCTTTACATGAGCATAATCTGGATGTGTCGCGAGTAAGCGAAAGGCATGCGACATTCAACCAAATGGATGTGGTACATCTTGCATGATATCAGAGCAATGTTTATTTATTCTTATTTTTATATAAGCGCTTTCTGATATTTTTTTGTTTATCTGCTTGTAAAATTTGCTCTATGATTTCACCTATGTTGCAAGTGGCATATAGCCCATTCTCACGCAAGCTATTGAGCGACTGAGGTATGCCTAGGATACGTGGAAGACCTGGGCCAGAGGAGACAGTTGGTATCCAATATTGTGTGAGATTTAGGTAGAACCAGGACATGAATAGTCCGATAGTAGGCTACATCTATGAGGTACCATGTCTTCGGTGTTGTGAGGCAAGAGAGAGTGTTTTAGTGCGGACCTTGCATTACATAGACAATGACCGTGGTTATTGTATCCGAGACATACACTACTAGTAATTGAGACAACCTAGAGTTGCAGCCGGTTTGTAGGGTTCATGTGTTAATTAGGTTTATTCTTATTGTTATGCTTAATTAGGTTTATTTGAACGGTTTGTATGTTTAATTAGTTTTATTTATATAGATATTTTAATTATGTTTGTATGCAAGTGAATTATGTTTCGTTAAGTTTATTTGTATGGATATTATAATTATGTTTGTATGGATTGAAATTTAACTCGTGTAAGATTGAAATGCATATGCAAATAAAAAATCAGAGAAATAAAAACATAAAGAATTTTTGTCAGAATAATAAACACAAACAAAATATGGCCTTTTAGTCCTAGTTTGTACTACCAACTGGGATTAAAGGGCACATTTTAGTCTTGGTTTTTAGTACAAATCGAGATTAAAGGGTACCTTTAATACCTTTAATCTCGGTTTTTTTACAAACCGGGACTAAAAGTCCCCCACCTATCACGCCAACCACTGCTCCCACCTGTCACCACGCTCGATCACCACTCATCCAACCTACCACCGCTGCTCACACTTATAAAGCCGGCCACTGTGGGCACCATTCATCTCCCACGATGACATGCAGTGTTCTGTTGTGCCATATTCGATCTCAATCCATCCGTCGTTGATTGTCCAATTTCCTATCCACATATATGACCACTCTGTGGGAGAAAGTCCTCCACATTCAAATTTTATTACACGTAGTCAGTAATGATGCACACAAGAGGTATTACAAGAATGTTTTTGAAGATGGAGCAACGCCGAAGCCTGGAGAAGCTGGGTGTGACGCCCGCGCAACATAATTGTTGCATGGGTTGTCTGGTATGTTGATGGATCCATCCTCTGCGTGTGCCCTGGACTGTCTATGGACTGTCTATCCATGCAATGCATGAATGGGTTATCTGCATGTTGATTGATCCATTCAAGCCGGGTGTCTGTCCATTCTAGGCATGAATGTACTGTCTTCCGAGAGGCATGGGTTCATCGGAGCTCACGCAACCGCCCCCTTTGTCTCCAAATAGGCGTAGTTCATCATCCACCTCTGTCATCCTCTGGCACCTATTTGACCCTACTTTGGTGCTAGTAGAATGTTTTTGAGGTGGTTATTTTATAATGTGTTGGTACACTTTGATGGTAACATTGACCTACTCAGAGAAAAGTCTTTGTTATCATAAATGTAATTTTATTGTTACGTCTTTGTTATTGTATATGTAATTTTTCTATACCCCAAATATTTATTCTAAGGTTCTTTAAGATCTTTAATTACTATTGTTTTCAATGTCGCATGCGTCTTATATTTAAATTTTTTAAACGACCTTGGATGGAGAAATGACCAAAATAAAAGTTGTAGATCTCAAAAAGTTATACAACTTTGTAGTTGACAACTTTTTCATTTGAAATCATTTTGTCAAGGAAAACTATGTTTGAATTTCTCAAATTTAAAATTTAAATTTTTAAAATGTCCTCAAATGGAGAAACAACCAAAACAAAAGTTATAGATCTCAAAAAGTTATTTAACTTTGTAGTTGATAACTTTTCATTTAAAACCATCTACTATTTCGAAATTCTGTTTGAAATTCAATTTTAGAAAAGTCTCATTTCTCTTTTTAATCTCTGCCAAAACTTGTAACTAGTCTTTCTCCATCATACTAACTTCAAATTTAATGATTTTTGCTAATTTTTTTAAAAATAATGCTCTATCAATTTATTGTGTTCTTACATCTTTCATTTTGGTCTTCTTTTCATGTGACTTTGTTTTATCAATTCAAAAAAAATTAAAAAATAGCAACTTCAAACAACATTTTGAAACACTAAATGAATTCAGCTGGAAAAGTCATACACATAAAAGTTGTATAACTGATCAAGATCTATAACTTTTATTTTGGTCATTTCTTCATCCGATAAAGTAATAGTAATTACTGTTCAAAATTTACATCTCTCTCGTATAGTTTCATAAACTACAAGAGAGATATGTAAATTTGTGAACAATATACACTATCACTTTGCCCAATGAAGAAATAACAAAAACAAAAGTTGTAGATCTCACAAAGTTACACACCTTTACAGTTGATAACTTTTTTATTTGAAATCATTTTGTCAAGGAAAACTATGTTTGAATTTCTCTAATTTGAAATTTAAAATTTTAAAATGTCCTCAAATGGAGAAACAACCAAAATGAAAGTTGTTGATCTTGAAAAGTTATGCACCATTGTAGTTGACAACTTTTCATTTGAAATCAACTTGTTAAGAAAAACTATGTTTGAATTTCTTAAATTTGAAATTTGAATATTTAAAATGTAATTATAATTTATAGCATATGTTATTAAACATTTAAGGCATGAAACAAAAAGCATTATAAATTGTATATGAAAGCAAATTTGTATTGCAATTTTTGAGCTTTATTTTTTTTGCTACACAATTTCCAATTTGTAGCCTATTTATGTTAAAGGAAATGTAAAGAACTATTGCATGGGTAGGAAACAAAACTGTCGGGTAGGCGGCAGTTTCGCTGTGTGCCCAAATTTGGTTTTAGAACCAGGTTCATCCTCAACCCTGGACTAAAGTCCTCTAGTCCCGGTTGGTGGCCCAACCCGGGACTAAAAGGTCCAGCACCACATATACTCGTCGCTTCTTTTCTTCTTCCTCCACTGCCACCCAGAGAGCTCTCGCATACCGGATCCTCCACCCCGCCGCTCGCCACCTGCGCCATGCGCCCGTCTGACCTCGCCCTTGTCCTCGGCTCCAGCGCGCGCAGCCTTGCCCTCGTCCTATCTCCTCGACACACGCGGTGACACCCTCATCCTCGTCTTCGGTGGCCGGCCTCTCCCTCGTCCTCAGCTCCGGCGTGCACGCCTAGGCCTCGCCTCATCTCGATCCATTCGGCCTTGCCCTCGCCCTCTCTCCCCGGCGCCTATGGCGGCGCCCTCATCCTCATCTCCGGCGGCCAACCTCGCCCTCGTCCTCAGCTCCGGCGCGTGCGGCCTCGCCCTCTCTCTCGTCTCGATCCGGCCAGCCTCACCCTCGTCCTCTCTCCCCAGTGCGCGTGGCGGCGCCCACGTCGGCCTCGTCTCTGGTGGTCGGCCTCGCCCTCATCCTCGATTGGCTCTGGCACGCGGCCTCGCCCTCGTCCTCTCTCCCCAGCGCGCGCGGCAGCAGCGCCCTCGTCCTTGTCTTTGGCGTGCGCGGCGGCCCCATCGCCCTTGTCTCTACCAGCGTCTTCGTCTCTCCGGCCTCGACATCGTCTCCACCGGCGCCTTCATCTCCGGCCTCACCCTCGCTGTTGCATGCCACCAGGTGTGCAATAAGTCGTGCCAACCCCATCTCATCCCTTCACTCAATCCTAATTGGCAAGCTATTTGTTTTTTATCTAACTTGTATTTGCTCTGGTGTTAAATTTTGATATAATTTGATATATATTTGTGGAAAGATACTTACTTTGGTGATATAAATTTTGACATATTGACTTTAGTGTGATATATTGTATATAGATATGCATTTGGTATATATATATAAGGTCAAGTTTTATGAATTTTGATATATATATATATATATATATATATATATATATATATATATATATATATATATATATATATATATATATATATGAAATATATGAATATATGAATTTTGGTGTATGAATTCATTGACTCCTATGATATGAATTTTTATATATTAACTTTAGTGAGAAGAGATGGTTGGACGTCTCCCTGAACCAATTGTCCTGAGTTGGGGCTATTGTATTACTTGGGGATTCGAACCAAGGTTGCTGGCTATACCGTTCAATCATCATAGCATAGTAAGCAACTATAGATGTTTTAATAAATTAATAGCATAGTAAGCAACTATATATGTTTTAATGAATTAATATGTTTTAAATATGCTTGTACACAATATATTTTTCTGATATGTATATATATGTCTGTGTTTCTTAAATATACCATAGGTAATTGACCCAATCGTTTGGTTTAAAGAGACACTCTTAAATTTTGGGGTTGAAGGAGTGGATGTTGAGACCTTTGATGTAGATAATGGTCGATTAGTCCAATGTAGAATTGGCTTTCCCATCGCTGCTAGGATGGGTACATGTGTTGTACAAATTTCAGAGGTGGGAGTAAAGGCATCTGAGAAGAAAATTGCAATTAAATATGTTGCCATTGCATGTTTGAATAAGCTTGTGAATACTGGGCACACCCTGCCTACACTATCCTCCTTGATGATACAAGTAATAGATGCAGGTTGGTATCATGATATTGTGGGCTTCTGTGCAAGGATTGCTCGAACCAACCGAAATGATGTGGTAAAGTGGAAGTCGAACTCATAGCTTATATTCAGATTTGTTGTTGTTAAAAAGCTTTGTTCTCATATCCATTTTTTCTGTCAACACTTACAGAGGACTATGACTTAACCTATGCAGGTTGTAGCTTTGAAGCCATTCTAAACCAAATAATGTATGCATTGGGTTTTGATTAGAAATATGCCAATGAATGGCCAACACTCATTATAGAAAGATTTTAGGAAAAGCTGATTATAACTAAGAGGGGATCATCTGATCACCGACTTCTCGACCACCGCTTTCCGTCATTAGTAGACCATGTGCTCACACTTTTGAAGCAAGGGAGAGTGCTAGTGTGTTGCCCTACATCAAAGATATTTGTGGATACCAGATCAGTGACCTACATTTCGCCAAGTAGATATTACGACGTAGTCAAACTTGGCGGTGATCTCGCTTTATGAACTTGGTGTGTAATTGAATTTTGGGGTGTACTTGGACATCTAGTTTGTAATGACTTGTTTTAAATTATTATGGTTTGTATGAACTTGATGAATGAGGATGGTCATTATAATATATAAGATCTTACTTAATTAGTTTCATTCTTACTTATGGACGATGTACAATATTATAGTATATAATATGTGTACGAAAACTATTTGAAACAAAAACAAATTGAGTGGAAAGAAACTGTAAAAGAAAAGAAAAGAAAAAGAAAATAAAAAGTAATATTTAGTCCCGGTTGATTATACCAACCAACCGGGATTGAAGGTGGTCGCCCGTGGGCTCGGCCTGGAGCTCCCTTTAGTCCCAATTGGTATAAGTAACTGAGACTAAAAGTCCCCCATTCAATCTCGGTTGGACGGCCTAGGACTAAAGGGTGGGCCTTTAGTCCCAGATTGACAGTCCCTGTTGGAAAACCGGGACTAGAGAGGGTTTCCCAACCGGGACTGCTACCTAGTCCTGCACTAGTGTAATAGAAACAAAGATAGAAGAAAAAACACGACGACCAGTCGGATGACAATTAAACAGCCCAGACGGAAAGAGGACTGTAGAACTAGAAAGCCTAGCCTTGCCTCCAAGGAGGAAACTACGCTAAAACCGCTGACAAGGTAGCCCACCACGGGAAGCTTTTCACCTGCAACATCCAGTATGGTAGGAGGAGAGGTAGGAAACGACACATCCAAGAAGGGAACGACGTCCGCATACGTCATCGTCCAAGCTTTCGCCCCGAACTCAAGCAACCTCCAACACCGTCGCCGCCGAACACCGAACCCTACTGGGGAGGTAGAGTGCAGAGATGGATCATGTAACACCTCAAGTGTTTAGTCCTTAATTGCATTCCACTGCATAAGCATAAGCATGCATAATCCATGTTTACTATTTTATGTAATGCAACTCATGTGATGGTTTAGGGTTTGTTGGGTTTATTTCATGAATATTTCATAAGTTGGTGTAACAAAAAGGTAAAGTAGCCAATCATGGCCTACAACACCTTAATTATACTTAGGGTAACATTTGGAGCAAGGTTCATGTTGATCAAAATTTCAAAAATACCCTCCAAGAAAAGTTTGACCACCATTTGACTCTAGAAGGTTCTAGTTTGACCAATTAAAAAGTCTAACTTAGAGACCTTGCATGGAAGAGCACCCTTAAGCAAAGTTGTAAAGAAATTTATGGGGAACAAAAGTCTCAATATGACCATCTCATGAAATTGACCATAACATGCTCAAAAGTGGCCCACAAGTCAGCTAGAGGAGTGACCTCAACACTTAGAATTTTTCTAAGTCTGAAATCTGACCCTCCAGTTTTCCTGATGCCTACTTTAGGAGCTTGTAGTTTGCAAACCAGGCCAAACCAGCTTTCACTCATATTGACAAACTTGTAGTCCTCATGTAGCTCTACAACATTGCCAATATCACCCAAGCCTGGTTCTCAATGGTTCAAGAGATATCGTGTTATGAAATTAGGCTTTCAGTCGGCATCGTTAACTGAAAACCGGTTTCAGTTTCACTGAGCACTACTTGATGTCCCTGTATCTCACTAACTAAACCGAATCAGCTCTGGAGGCCTGTTACAAACTTGTAGAGCTTACATAGGTCTACAACTTTGTTAATTGGAGTTTCCACTGAAATGAGCTGGATTAGAAGTTAATCACCCCCAAAGTCGCGCTGTCAGTCACTGATGAAGGCACTGTCATCACGATTCAGTTCGTCAGAGGTGAAGTGGCCGACCGGCCACAGAGCCACGCCGACGCGTGGAGGTGCGGTGGCGCCCGTACGCCGGCCCTGGCCCCACCGGTCAGGCCGCAACGCCTTCAAGACCGCCACGACGCGTCGAGCCGGCCTCCATGTCCTCCGCCTCGCTCTCCCGGTTTCAAAACGCCCGACCGAGTCGCCATTGCCGCTCCCTCTCCGGCGAGCTCGCGCGCGAGTTACACTGCATCACCGGCCACCAGACCACGCCACTTCCTCCGCCTCACCGCCCTCCATCTCCTCGACCCACCGATGGCCGTGATTGGACTCGAGGTGAGCCACATTGCTCCCTCCCCCGTTTCCGAGAGGTCGCCGGAGCCCGCCATGGAGGCTCACCGTGGCCGGGGTAGCTCGGGTCTCTCTCCATCCTCCCTTCCTACCTCAATAGCTCCGCCTAGCTTCGGTGAAGCTCGTACCGAGCCTAGCCAGGACCGTGCACCCTCACCAGCGACGGTGCGCCGCCACCGAACCTCACCGGCCGCCGCTCGCGGTGGCGAGTCCCTTCCGCCCCATCCTAATCCCTCCTGCTGGCACAAATCGATGCACCGTGTGACGGAGAACGCGAGGCTGTGCTTGATTTCCCGAGCGAGCTCCTATCCGGCGAGCTCGAGCTCGTCGGAGCTCGCGGGTCGCCGCCTCCCCTGTTCCCGGTCGCTGACCGCGGGGGCCCGCATGTCAGTGTCGCGCGCGGGCGGGGTGCTGAGCGGGCTGCGCGCGCGTGTTGTGGGCCGCGTCTTCCCGGGCCGGCCTAGTTCATCTGAGATATATTTCATTTTTATCATTTTGTCACAGATTTTTGTAGAGGTTTGAAAAATATAGATCTAGGGTTTTACTGACCCAAAAATCATGAGATAAATTTTGTTAGGATCTACATGATGTGTAGTATTTTAGAAAAATATAAATCTGGTATGAGATGTTTAAATTCTGTAAGAATTTAATAGATCCTTTAAATGTGTTTTGGAATGCATGCAAATTTGTTAAATTTATAACTTAAGCTGTAGTGTTCCATAAATCATGAAATTTTGTGGGTAGGTTACTCTATACTTGCCCTAGTTCTGGTAAAAATTTGGGCATCAGTGCTTAAGTAAATTTTAAGATATAAGGCTATCATGTTATTCTAGGAAATAATTGAATGAATTTTTGTAATTTTTCTACATGTGCAATGTTCTTGTAACTTTTTGGAGAATGTCTTGGTACCCTAGAGTGTCTAAGAAAAATATGAAATCTGTTGTTTGATACTTTTCAATGTGATGTATTAATTATACAAAAATCAGCCCTTTTGACTTATGAATTTTGTATAGGGAGTTTCTGTGAATAAAATTTGTTCAAATTTTTACAGTGGTCTCTTTTTGGATCAGAGAGCCCCCTGTAATTTTTGTAGAATTTTAGGAGCAGTTTACATATATGTTTAAAATTCCACCTAATTAATTAAGTAAAATAAGAAATGAGTATAAATAAATGTTCTAGGTAGTCACACCCTACTTTCTGGTGTTGTTATACCCCATGTGAACATTTGGTAACATTAGTTTGGTTTTAGGGGACTTTGGCCACATCAATAAATATTTAATCTTTGTAATTTTAGGTTTTCTGAACAGCTGGTAGTATTTCTAAGTTTAACCTTTGATAAATATGGTTGCTGGAAAACTTGTAAATACCAAAGTTGTAGTAAACTTGATAAGCTAGTTTGTGTCAAAATTTGAGAGCATTTGGCTTAGTAGTTTGAGAGTTATTATTGTTTAAAGTGGCAGTTCAGAATCTGCTACTCTCTGTTTTTGAGAGGACAGATTCTGGAACTTGTGAAATTTGACATGGAACACTTAGGAGTTTGGAGTTGAGGTCTGAAATTGAATTATAGTGAATTTCTTAGGCTTTCCAGATTGTCTTAGATCATATCTTTTGGAATTGGAAATCTCCAGTTATGATAAAAACAAGTAGCTGCTGTCCAGAATGCTTTACTGTAATATTTTGCTGTTTGTTGTGGTGTGGTATCCTAAGGAATGCTACTTTTGTAATTGTTAGTTGTTAGGGCCTTAACTGAGGAAGAGCAGCTTTATCTTAGGTTAAGTAGATTAGGTGAGTACTTCTCTACCGGAGAGGAAATTTGCACCTACTCTTTTGAAGTGATTTGATTAGAGCCTTAAAATTGTTGTAATGCATCCATTCCGAGCATACTGCATCTTTCACTATGCATTCATGAGGTTTATTATGCACTCATGCAATAGGTGTTCCGGAGGGAGTGACACTCCTAGAATTCGAACAAGTGATACCGGAGGAGGTGCAGAGTCAACCGGAGGAGTCAACAGAAGAACCAAACGTCGGGGAAGCTCCGGCCGAAGATCTACCCGAGTGTCCGGACCACAGACCTGCAACGTTTCTCAAAGGCAAGCCCCGGTGCATGCTGAACCCATCATTTATAAATATACCTTGAGTACTTTTAATTGTTTATTGCATTAAGTAGTAGGAGTTGTATGAAAACAATTGTTGCATGATACCTGTCCTTGTCCAGATATTGTACTTAAATCCTATAATAGCTTTAGGCACGTGTCAATGCTTAGCCCTGCTTAGTACGGTAGAAGTCGGGTGATTTCCGGTCATCCGCGAGAGATAGGATTGGGTCGCGAGTGGCTTATGGCTATCGTGATGGAACCATGCTTTAAAATGAAATTGAGACCGGGCGGGAGTTCGATGGTACAGCCGCAAGACACTTCACGTCTTGGGTGTGGAGCCATGCCCATCTGAGTCGTTTAAGGACCGATTCGCTGTACGTCCTTGAGTCATGTTGAACACAGTCTAACACTTAGTTGGTCGGATAAGTCGTTCCGACCGCGAAGCCGAGTAATGTGATTCAGGCCGGGAATCGAATGGTAGGTTGCTTCTTGGAGGAGAGAAAGGATGTGCTTGGGGACATTGGCGTGAGACCAGGGGGGTTAGAGTCCCTATCACCTGGCAGAGTGTCGCCCTTGGGGTTGCGACATCATTCGGACCCGCGATTCCTGAATCATATGAAAAGGTGGCCTGTGCGACCCTGGCAGGGGTCTGCACGGTGAGTGTTAGAAATACCCCTCCAGCTGGATAGGAATTCGATTCGAATCGCCGTCGCTCCCGGTTAGTGAGCACTTGACTTGAGCAGCGGCAACGTAGATCTCATTAATTGAACAGATGGTTAAGTGAATGATACAATGTTGCCACAATTTATACCTGCTATGGAAATAATATGAATAATTGTTTGATGATAATCAAGTGCATGTTTAGTACAGGTGCTAAGATAGATGACAGGTAAATGCTAAAAATAAATGCTAGTACAGGTTATAAGTGTTTCGACTACTTATGCCTTTATGCAAAATGTGGTGTCAGCTAGCCTCTTGTGTAAGCCTTGCATAATCCTTGGTGTCATATTATTTCTGGTTTTTGACGGGTAAGTCTAGCTGAGTACATTCCAGTACTCAGGGTTTATTCCCTCCTGTTGCAGATGACATGCTTTATCAGGGATTCTGCAAGACGTGTCTCCACCCTATGGGTGATGATGACTAGGTCACCAGGGCGTGATCGTCTTTATGTACTTTCCTCATGCTTTTGCGGGATGTCGATCATCCAGACTGACAGTAATTAAGTAACTAATGTGTGTGTTATGCTTCCGCTACTTTCAAACTCGGTTTGTAATATTTGCTACTCCGTGGTGTAAACTTATTTCGGAACCACTTGTGAAATGTAACGTACGATGTGTATGTTGAATGATGCGATCCTGGTTGTAAGCAGTTTGGTTTGAAATCCTTCGTGATTTCGATTGACTACCGGGATTATATGGGCTCAAGTTTGAAAATTTGAGCGCTTCGGTGCTTGTTTTCGTACTTGTGCTCTTATAATTTGGTCGGTTTTGTTACAGCTGGTACCGGAGCATAATTCAACATTAAACACATCTTACGAGTAATTAAAAAGAAAAGTATTTGTTTGCGAAAAGGGGTAAACTCTAAAAAAATTATTTTTATAAGTATGCCAGTGATCACATCCCTTAGCCCAAATAAGGACTCTTAGGTGGCTTATTATAAAGACTAACTTGGGGGCCTTGTTTGTTTTTGTTTCATCGTCCATACGGCGTGATATTGTATGGATGCCATCCACTTGGGTGGTAATGTATGGATCAATTACCTCGACGCTCTGGTAAGTGTGAGTTGTGAGAGCATGATCGTCCAACCGGCGGTCTAGGGGAGAGTAGTTTTGGTGACTTGCATACTTACATGTTCAAACCATGTGACTATGTAAAAGCACTTAATTGTGGGCATCTATCAATCGGGTAGCTCTGATACTGAAATATATACATCCGGGGATGTGTATATGGAAAGTATTTAGTTTACTGCTTTCTTGTATGTTATTTTGGGAATTGTTGGGCTGCAATGGAATTTTCTGCAGGTACACTAACAGCGTAACGTGTAGACCGATAGTTTCGCTTATATGAGAGAACGTATGTATGCCACCGCTTAGCGTTAGCACTTTAGTTTTCTACTAAGGTGAGAGGACGTACGGAACGTGCATGCATCATGTTTAATTATATCATACATGTCATTCACTCCCTCCTTAGAAATTTCAATAGTCCCGACTAAATTAAATTTCGTATCCCCTAAATGATTCTCACTTTAAGTCACATCTTGTTGATACATATGGCACGTACCAGGATGACAGCCCGTAAGTCAACTGGTGGAAGGGTCCCTCGCCACCAGTTAGCTCCACGCGAGCCCCGTCCTGAGCCCTCCGAGGTAGAAAGGTTACGGGCTGAGCTGGCAGAGGTGACTGCTGCTAGGGATGCAGCACGGCAACAACTGGAGCAAGTGATTCATGATCGGGATCAAGAAACGCTTGCAGTCCAGAGGTTGACAGTGGCAAATCGCAACTGTCAGCGTATGTTGGTCCGTGTGATGGAACAGAGGGATGAAGCCTGGCACGAGGAGAACGTTCTGAGGGCTCGTCAGTTTGAGCTCGAACAGCAGTTAGAGAATGCTGAAGAATACAATGACAACCTTCATGAAGAAGTGCACCGCTTGAACAACCAGCTTAATCCTCTGCTACCTAGAAACAACAACGTAGATGAGGACATGGGTTCGGGAATCGTCATGGCTGAGGATGATAATGAAGTGGAGGTCGATGGACCACATGATGCCCCACCTGCAGAAGCACCAGAGGAAGAGCCAGAAGAAGAAGAAGACAAGGAGTTAGAGCTTGTCAGTGATGAGGACGGCGGGGAGATCCTTGACACTGACTCGGAGGATGATGCTTAGAGTAGTCATCACGTACCTATAATGTTAGGATCGTCTTTTGCGCCTCCCTGTGTAGGAGTGAGGCCTTGTAATAACTTGACGTTGGGATGTAAGAATGAACCGTATGTTTCCTGAATGTAGTTTGAACCTGTTAATTTCGATCGCAATGGGATGTCTTATTGTGTTGTGTTCGATGATGGTGTCACGATTAGCACCCTTCGGTGCCGCGACGAAACCGAGGGCCTCCTATGGCGCGCGACATAAGGTTGTGCTGCTTGGCACGCGCAGGTATCGAGGTGGCTAGTCATGATCCACCATGGAACTCTCCATTGAGAAGTCTCCTTGTGGTCAGTTTGAAGTAGCCTTTCACAGTCAACTAAAAATCTTGAGATCGAATCCAAGTATCGTGCGAAAGGTCAAAAATCACGTAGATAGCAACGTAAACGGTCCGGTAACCATTGTGCTCCCTGTGAGTGAGCCTTTATCAAAGAACATCTTGTTGGATTACCTAGTATGATTTCGTCAATTGATGCGCTTGAATGGATTGTGCGGTTGTGATGAATTATTGTGCCTTAATTATTATGAGAAATCTATTCATGAAGTCAGTTTGACGTTTCGCAATAATTCATCTACAAATTTCCCACATCGTCAGTGCTCATTGGCTATGCATTTTGCAGATGTCGTACAATCTACGTCGGGGTCGTGGAAATGAGGAGGAGGAACAGCCGCCCCCTCCGCCACCACCTACTCCGACCGAGTTGATGCAATCAGTGGTTGAAGGGCAGCGTATGTTGGCTGACGCCATGCGCCAACTGGCTAATCGAGAGGCTCGTCATGGCCGCCATGGCCCTGAGCCAAATCAGTACAGTGATTTCAAGGACTTCCTGGATACGAAGCCCCCGCTCTTTAAGGAAGCGGAAGAACCACTGCAGGCTGACGAGTGGCTGAATACAATTGAACAAAAGTTTCGTCTACTACGCCTAACTGATGAGCTAAAAACGGAGTATGCTTCCCATCAGTTGCATGGTCCAGCGGGCATCTGGTGGAGCCACTATCGTTCCACACTGCCTGCCAATGTTCCAATTGCTTGGGACCAGTTCAAGGCGGCATTCCGGGGGAACTACATCCCTCTAGGTCTTATGGCAATCAAGCACACGGAGTTTATAAGGCTGTCGCAGGGAAACAAAAGCTTGACTGAATACTTGCAGTCCTTCAACAACCTGGCAAGGTATGCCACAGAGTTTGTGGATACCGATGCCAAAAAGATTGCTAGCTTTAAAAGGGGCCTCGGCCCAAAGCTGATGAAAACTATGGGCACTAGCAAATGTACTACTTTCAATGATTTCATCAGCGATGCTTTGACCCAGGAGAATAACAATGCTATTTATTCCGTCTCTAAGAGCCGTAAGAGGGCCCTTGAGGCAAGTGCTTCTCAGTCACGGGCCTCAGCTGCACCAAGGTCTTCCCCGCGCCCACCTGCTCAGAATACAAAGTTCCGTCCGCCACAGAAAAAGCCTGCAGCAAAAACGGGGTTCCGTAAGGCTTATACCGTCGCTCTGCCAAAGGGGACTTCTGGACAAAGCAGCTCTAGTATTCCTCCTAGCAATATGCCTTGCTGGAATTGCAACAAGCTAGGCCATTGGGCCCAGAACTGTCCGTATCCTAAGAAAAATGGCAACCAAGGTGGTCGTCAGGGACACGCCCATTATAACAGCATTGAGGAAATTCCATCTGGTGAGGTGGTCACCGCTGGTAAGTTTCTAGTTGACCAACACCCCGCAGTGGTACTTTTTGATTCAGGTGCTTCGCATTCCTTTATCAGTCCTAAGTTTGCATCCAAATTTACACACAAGTTGCATACTGTTGAAGGTGTGGGTTATTGCATTAGTGCTGCAAGTGGGAATATTTCCACAAACAAAGTAGTGGGGAACCTTAAGTTTGAGATAGAAGGGCGAAATTATTCACTTGCCCTATTAGTTTTACCTGGTTTAGACATAGATGTTATTTTGGGCATGAATTGGATGAGTCAGAATGGGGTACTCATTGACACATCCGCTCGGGTAGTAATGCTCAGAGATCCTACAGATCAAAAGGGTTTTCTAGTACAACTTCCTAGAAAAGTTGAATTGTCAGGGAAAATTCATGCTGTGCAAGCAAAGGCGTTGGCTGAAATTCCCGTAGTAAATGAATTTCCGGACGTTTTTCCCGATGATTTGCCGGGACTCCCTCCGGATCGGGATGTGGAATTTAAAATTGAGTTGCTGCCTGGCACCGCACCCATCTCTAGGAGACCGTATAGGATGCCTCCAAATGAGTTAGCTGAACTTAAGGTGCAGTTGAATGAACTTTTGAAGAAGGGGTTGATTCGTCCTAGCTCGTCTCCGTGGGGTTGCCCTGCTATCTTTGTAAAGAAGAAGGATCAGACCTTGCGGATGTGCGTGGACTATAGACCTCTGAACGCAGTCACTGTTAAGAATAAGTATCCTCTACCGCGTATCGACATCTTGTTCGATCAATTGTCCAAAGCTAAAGTCTTTTCAAAGATTGATTTAAGGTCTGGGTACCATCAGATTAAAATCCGTCCTGAAGATGTTCCAAAAACAGCCTTCTCGACAAGATACGGCCTTTATGAGTATCTTGTTATGTCCTTCGGCCTGACAAATGCCCCAGCACACTTCATGTGCTTGATGAATTCGGTGTTTATGCCCGAATTGGACAAGTTTGTGGTGGTGTTCATTGATGACATATTAGTGTATTCTGAAAATGAGGAAGAACACGCCGAACACTTGCGCATTGTCCTCAGCAGACTGCGTGAGCATAAACTGTATGCAAAGTTCAGTAAGTGTGAGTTCTGGCTTCGTGAAGTACCTTTCCTTGGGCATGTGTTGTCCGATGGAGGAATTATGGTGGATCCCACAAAGGTACAAGAAGTATTGAATTGGAAGGCTCCTACTTCGGTTCATGAGGTCCGGAGTTTTCTTGGGTTGGCTGGCTATTATCGTCGCTTCATCCCGGATTTCTCAAAAATAGCCAAACCCATGACTCGGTTGCTGCAAAAAGACACCAGGTTTGTCTGGACTCCTGAGTGTGATGCGGCTTTTCACCAACTGCGAACCCTCCTAACCTCGGCTCCGGTTTTGGCACAACCGGATATCGAGAAACCTTTTGATGTTTACTGTGATGCCTCAGGCATAGGTTTGGGAGGTGTTTTGATGCAGGAAGGCCGAGTAATTGCATATACTTCACGGCAACTTCGGAAGCATGAGGTGAACTATCCAACGCATGACTTAGAACTGGCTGCAGTTGTTCTTGCTTTGAAGGTATGGCGGCATTATCTGCTGGGCAATGTCTGCAATATCTATACAGACCACAAAAGCCTCAAATACATCTTCACTCAACCCGAGCTAAATATGCGTCAGAGAAGATGGCTTGAGTTGATTAAGGATTATAATCTTCAAGTACACTATCATCCAGGCAAGGCGAATGTGGTTGCGGACGCTTTAAGCCGTAAGTCTCATTGCCATTCCTTAGTTGAAACTGATTTTCACCGATCCCGCCTGTTACATCCAGCAGTTTTGTACAACATCACTGTCAGTGGTACTCTCAGAAATAGAATCATTGAGCTCCAAATGACTGATCCGGGTATCTTTCACATAAAACGGAAGATGAATGAGGGAGAGACTAAGCATTTCAGGTTAGATGACGAAGGTGTGCTATGGTTTAAGGATAGGTTGGTGGTACCTAAGGACCGAGAGCTTAGAGAGCAGATCTTGTCCGAAGCACATTCGTCCAAGTTGTCCATCCATCCGGGTAGTAATAAGATGTATTATGATTTGAAGCCACTTTATTGGTGGACCAAGATGCGGAAAGAGATAGCTGCATATGTTGCTAGGTGTGACACCTGTTGCAGAGTTAAAGCTGTGCACATGAAAGCTAGGTTACTCCAGCCACTTTCCATTCCAGGCTGGAAATGGGAAGAGATAAGTATGGATTTCATTGTCGGACTTCCTCCCACAGTCAAAAATCATAACTCTATCTGGGTAATTGTTGATCGTTTGACCAAATCAGCTCACTTCATCCCAGTGAGAGTGGACTATCGTCCCAGTGACTATGCTGAGTTGTACTTCAATCAGATAGTCCGGCTTCATGGGATACCTCGTACTATCATTTCTGACCGTGGTCCCCAGTTCACTGCTCGCTTTTGGGAGCATTTGCATCACCTTCTGGGAACCAAGTTAGTGAGAAGCTCTGCTTATCACCCCCAGACATCTGGTCAGACGGAACGAGTTAACCAAATCTTGGAAGATCTGTTGCGGGCATGCGTCATTTCATCCAAGGGTTCTTGGGAAAAATGGTTACCTTTAGCCGAATTCTCGTACAATAACAGTTATCAAGAGAGTATTAAGATGGCCCCATTCGAAGCTTTGTACGGTCGTAAGTGTCGAACTCCACTAAACTGGGTAGAAGCTGGAGAAAGAAGGTATTATGGCATTGATTTTGTCCAGGAAGCCGAGGAACAAGTCCGTACTATCCAGAAACACATGGCTGCAGCCCAAGCTAGTCAGAAAAGCTATGCTGATCGTCGTAGAAAACCACTCGATTTTGAAGTTGGAGACTTCGTTTATTTGAAAGTTTCTCCAATGAAAAGTGTCCAACGTTTTGGTGTTAAGCGGAAACTTTTACCAAGATACGTGGGCCCTTTCCAGATCATAGGCAAGAGTGGAGCTGTTGCGTACAAAATCCAGTTGCCTCCTGAAATGAGAGCCATATTCAACGTTTTCCATGTATCTCAGCTTAAAAAGTGTCTTCGAGTTCCTGAGGAACAAGTTCCTTTAGGTGATATCAGGCTGGAATCCGACTTAACCTATGAAGAAAAGCCAGTCCGAGTGATCGATACCCAGGAACGAGTAACTAGAAGCAAAGTGGTTAAGTGGTACAAAGTGATGTGGAGTAATCAGGGTAGTGAAAGTGATGCTACGTGGGAACGGGAAGATTATTTGCGGGATGGTTATAAGGAATTCTATGAAAAATGGTACGCTTTCCAAATCTCGGGACGAGATTTTTATAAGGGGGGAGGGCTGTAACACCTCAAGTGTTTAGTCCTTAATTGCATTCCACTGCATAAGCATAAGCATGCATAATCCATGTTTACTATTTTATGTAATGCAACTCATGTGATGGTTTAGGGTTTGTTGGGTTTATTTCATGAATATTTCATAAGTTGGTGTAACAAAAAGGTAAAGTAGCCAATCATGGCCTACAACACCTTAATTATACTTAGGGTAACATTTGGAGCAAGGTTCATGTTGATCAAAATTTCAAAAATACCCTCCAAGAAAAGTTTGACCACCATTTGACTCTAGAAGGTTCTAGTTTGACCAATTAAAAAGTCTAACTTAGAGACCTTGCATGGAAGAGCACCCTTAAGCAAAGTTGTAAAGAAATTTATGGGGAACAAAAGTCTCAATATGACCATCTCATGAAATTGACCATAACATGCTCAAAAGTGGCCCACAAGTCAGCTAGAGGAGTGACCTCAACACTTAGAATTTTTCTAAGTCTGAAATCTGACCCTCCAGTTTTCCTGATGCCTACTTTAGGAGCTTGTAGTTTGCAAACCAGGCCAAACCAGCTTTCACTCATATTGACAAACTTGTAGTCCTCATGTAGCTCTACAACATTGCCAATATCACCCAAGCCTGGTTCTCAATGGTTCAAGAGATATCGTGTTATGAAATTAGGCTTTCAGTCGGCATCGTTAACTGAAAACCGGTTTCAGTTTCACTGAGCACTACTTGATGTCCCTGTATCTCACTAACTAAATTGAATCAGCTCTGGAGGCCTGTTACAAACTTGTAGAGCTTACATAGGTCTACAACTTTGTTAATTGGAGTTTCCACTGAAATGAGCTGGATTAGAAGTTAATCACCCCCAAAGTCGCGCTGTCAGTCACTGATGAAGGCACTGTCATCACGATTCAGTTCGTCAGAGGTGAAGTGGCCGACCGGCCACAGAGCCACGCCGACGCGTGGAGGCGCGGTGGCGCCCGTACGCCGGCCCTGGCCCCACCGGTTAGGCCGCGATGCCTTCAAGACCGCCACGACGCGTCGAGCCGGCCTCCATGTCCTCCGCCTCGCTCTCCCGGTTTCAAAACGCCCGACCGAGTCGCCATTGCCGCTCCCTCTCCGGTGAGCTCGCGCGCGAGTTACACCGCATCACCGGCCACCAGACCACGCCACTTCCTCCGCCTCACCGCCCTCCATCTCCTCGACCCACCGACGGCCGTGATTGGACTCGAGGTGAGCCACATTGCTCCCTCCCCCGTTTCCGAGAGGTCGCCGGAGCCCGCCATGGAGGCTCACCGTGGCCGGGGTAGCTCGGGTCTCTCTTCATCCTCCCTTCCTATCTCAATAGCTCCGCCTAGCTTCGGTGAAGCTCGTACCGAGCCTAGCCGGGACCGTGCACCCTCACCGGCGACGGTGCGCCGCCACCGAACCTCACCGGCCGCCGCTCGCGGTGGCGAGTCCCTTCCGCCCCATCCCAATCCCTCCTGCTGGCACAAATCGATGCACCGTGTGATGGAGAACGCGAGGCTGTGCTTGATTTCCCGAGCGAGCTCCTCTCCGGTGAGCTCGAGCTCGTCGGAGCTCGCGGGTCGCCGCCTCCCCTGTTCCCGGTCGCTGACCGCGGGGGCCCGCACGTCAGTGTCGCGCGCGGGCGGGGTGCTGAGCGGGCCGCGCGCGCGCGTGTTGTGGGCCGCGTCTTCCCGGGCCGGCCCAGTTCATCTGAGATATATTTCATTTTTATCATTTTGTCACAGATTTTTGTAGAGGTTTGAAAAATGTAGATCTAGGGTTTTACTGACCCAAAAATCATGAGATAAATTTTGTTAGGATCTACATGATGTGTAGTATTTTAGAAAAATATAAATCTGGTATGAGATGATTAAATTCTGTAAGAATTTAATAGATCCTTTAAATGTGTTTTGGAATGCATGCAAATTTGTTAAATTTATAACTTGAGTTGTATTGTTCCATAAATCATGAAATTTGGTGGGTAGGTTACTCTATACTTGCCCTAGCTCTGGTAAAAATTTGGGCATCAGTGCTTAAGTAAATTTTAAGATATAAGGCTATCATGTTATTCTAGGAAATAATTGAATGAATTTTTGTAATTTTTCTACATGTGAAATGTTCTTGTAACTTTTTGGAGAATGTCTTGGTACCCTAGAGTGTCTAAGAAAAATATGAAATCTGTTGTTTGATACTTTTCAATGTGATGTATTAATTATACAAAAATCAGCCCTTTTGACTTATGAATTTTGTATAGGGAGTTTCTGTGAATACAATTTGTTCAAATTTTTACAGTGGTCTCTTTTTAGATCAGAGAGGCCCCTGTAATTTTTGTAGAATTTTAGGAGCAGTTTACATATATGTTTAAAATTCCACCTAATTAATTAAGTAAAATAAGAAATGAGTATAAATAAATGTTCTAGGTAGTCACACCCTACTTTCTGGTGTTGTTATACCCCATGTGAACTTTTGGTAACATTAGTTTGGTTTTAGGGGACTTTGGCCACATCAATAAATATTTAATCTTTGTAATTTTAGGTTTTCTGAACAGCTGGTAGTATTTCTAAGTTTAACCTTTGATAAATATGGTTTCTGGAAAACTTGTAAATACCAAAGTTGTAGTAAACTTGATAAACTAGTTTGTGTCAAAATTTGGGAGCATTTGGCTTAGTAGTTTGAGAGTTATTGTTGTTTAAAGTGGCAGTTCAGAATCTGCTACTCTCTGTTTTTGAGAGGACAGATTCTGGAACTTGTGAAATTTGACATGGAAAACTTAGGATTTTGGAGTTGAGGTCTGAAATTGAATTATAGTGCATTTCTTAGGCTTTCCAGATTGTCTTAGATCATATCTTTTGGAATTGGAAATCTCCAGTTATGATAAAAACAAGTAGCTGCTGTCCAGAATGCTTTACTGTAGTATTTTGCTGTTTGTTGTGGTGTGGTATCCTAAGGAATGCTACTTTTGTAATTGTTAGGTGTTAGGGCCTTAACTGAGGAAGAGCAGCTTTATCTTAGGTTAAGTAGATTAGGTGAGTACTTCTCTACCGGAGAGGAAATTTACACCTACTCTTTTGAAGTGATTTGATTAGAGCCTTAAAATTATTGTAATGCATCCATTCCGAGCATACTGCATCTTTCACTATGCATTCATGAGGTTTATTATGCACTCATGCAATAGGTGTTCCGGAGGGAGTGACACTCCTAGAATTCGAACAAGTGATACCGGAGGAGGTGCAGAGTCAACCGGAGGAGTCAACAGAAGAACCAAACGTCGAGGAAGCTCCGGCCGAAGATCTACCCGAGTGTCCGGACCACAGACCCGCAACGTTTCTCAAAGGCAAGCCCCGGTGCATGCTGAACCCTTCATTTATAAATATACCTTGAGTACTTTTAATTGTTTATTGCATTAAGTAGTAGGAGTTGTATGAAAACAATTGTTGCATGATACCTGTCCTTGTCCAGATATTGTACTTAAATCCTATAATAGGTTTAGGCACGTGTCAATGCTTAGCCCTGCTTAGTACGGTAGAAGTCGGGTGATTTCCGGTCATCCGCGAGAGATAGGATTGGGTCGCGAGTGGCTTATGGCTATCGTGATGGAACCATGCTTTAAAATGAAATTGAGACCGGGCGGGAGTTCGATGGTACAGCCGCAAGACACTTCACGTCTTGGGTGTGGAGCCATGCCCGTCTGAGTCGTTTAAGGACCGATTCGCTGTACGTCCTTGAGTCATGTTGAACGCAGTCTAACACTTAGTTGGCCGGATAAGTCGTTCCGACCGCGAAGCCGAGTAATGTGATTCAGGCCAGGAATCGAATGGTAGGTTGCTTCTTGGAGGAGAGAAAGGATGTGCTTGGGGACATTGGCGTGAGACCAAGGGGGGGTTAGAGTCCCTATCACCTGGCAGAGTGTCGCCCTTGGGGTTGCGACATCATTCGGACCCGCGATTCCTGAATCATATGAAAAGGTGGCCTGTGCGACCCTGGCAGGGGTCTGCACGGTGAGTGTTAGAAATACCCCTCCAGCTGGATAGGAATTCGATTCGAATCGCCGTCGCTCCCGGTTAGTGAGCACTTGACTTGAGCAGCGGCAACGTAGATCTCATTAATTGAACAGATGGTTAAGTGAATGATACAATGTTGCCACAATTTATACCTGCTATGGAAATAATATGAATAATTGCTTGATGATAATCAAGTGCATGTTTAGTACAGGTGCTAAGATAGATGACAGGTAAATGCTAAAAATAAATGCTAGTACAGGTTATAAGAGTTTCAACTACTTATGCCTTTATGCAAAATGTGGTGTCAGCTAGCCTCTTGTGTAAGCCTTGCATAATCCTTGGTGTCATATTATTTCTGGTTTTTGACGGGTAAGTCTAGCTGAGTACATTCCAGTACTCAGGGTTTATTCCCTCCTGTTGCAGATGACATGCTTTATCAGGGATTCTGCAAGACGTGTCTCCACCCTACGGGTGATGATGACTAGGTCACCAGGGCGTGATCGTCTTTATGTACTTTCCTCATGCTTTTGCGGGATGTCAATCATCCAGACTGGCAGTAATTAAGTAACTAATGTGTGTGTTATGCTTCCGCTACTTTCAAACTCGGTTTGTAATATTTGCTACTCCATGGTGTAAACTTATTTCGGAACCACTTGTGAAATGTAACGTACGATGTGTATGTTGAATGATGCGATCCTGGTTGTAAGCAGTTTGGTTTGAAATCTTTCGTGATTTCGATTGACTACCGGGATTATATGGGCTCAAGTTTGAAAATTTGAGCGCTTCGGTGCTTATTTTCGTACTTGTGCTCTTATAATTTGGTCGGTTCTGTTACAGATCAGTAGCAGCCCCGCTCGACCACTGCCCCTAGAGGCGTCGACCGAGAGAAGCGCTAGGAGAAACCCGCCGAAGTGTCCGCCCTCTGCCGAAACCGGCAAAGCCGGCTAGTGGAAGAACTGGCTAGCTCCACCGTGGTTGCCACGACCTGAGGAAGGGGGAAGGCAGGTGGCAGGGAGAAAAGGGCCAGGATCAGAAGAAGCCCCAGTCGCCTAGCCCACCAACGACCCAACTCCTGCCAAGCCTGCCCTGCATCAACCACGCCGTGCACAGCCTCCTTGCAACCTCCGCTGACCCCAAGATGCCCACTCTGTCATGCAGCACAGCTACCGTCGTTGTCACCGAACTAGGAGAGCCTGATGTGGTCCGCTCGATCGACGCCCACCTCGCTGTCATGGCACGGTAGCCATGAAAAAAACAAGCAGGTCACCGCCGTCCACACTACCACGGCACTGACGCCGCATGACCAGCACAGCCGCCTACATCACCACGACGTCTGACAGCGCCTGGCCGCACCACCATGCCACCAATATGCACTGACGCAGCCAAACCCACTACAAGCCATCACCAATGCCTATGCCAGCCGAACTCTGGCACCGCATGCCACTGCCTCCGCATGAGTGCCAGCCTTCAAACTGCAGCCATCTGCATGCTTGCTTTTGGCCTTCTATGGAACTATGCACGCAGCCCCCAGCCACTGCGCCCACCGAGACGGACTGAGAGGGCCAACCACCATGGGCCCCGCCAGATCCAGCCTAGGACCGACGGATCTGGTGAAGGAGACTCCAGAGCGGTGGTGGAACGCTGGAGCAAGCCGCCGGTGGCCGACACGCCATGGACGCCACTCGCTGAGAATATGACCACCACAAGCACAGCCCTGGTGAAGCTGCAGGCACCGTGCCAACCAGCACCGCAAGGGATCCGCGAGCATCTGTCCACCAAGGGCGTGTTTGGAAGCCACATTGTAGGGGGCCTGGCCGGCCGACCAGGCCGTGGCCAGCCAGAGCCACCCTCCCGGGCTGCAAGGCCGCGTGTTTGGGCTAGAGCAACTCTCAGCCTGGCCTAAGGGAGAACGTGTTTGATGCGCAGCCTGCAAGCCGGCCCAAAGGCCAACCGCCACCAACTGCTGGGCCGGGAACGTGTTTGGTTCCTAGCCCGGCCACCAACTGCCAGCAACCGCCACCTTCAGGCAGTTTGTTGCATGAAACAACAGTATTGAGACATGAACTTTGATGAAAATGACAAGATTCAAGGTACTTAGCATTGACAAATGAACAATAGATAAAAAATAGGCCTCAGACTAAATTACTTGTTAATCTTGGAGTCATTGCTACTCTAAACCTAACATCAAAGTGAAAAGTACCCACAACAACAAGGTAGTTCTGAGAAGCAAGATAACTGAAAACAACGACAGACAGCAACACAGGTTGAGAAGAATCAGGACAACAGCTCCTCCATCAGGTAGTCATCATTGGCCTAACTTGGGGAGTCATAGCCGCCCTTGTTACCCTGGCACATCCAGAATCCAAGCACCAGGACAACAAGATAGGTGACTACCACCTTCCAACACCCACCATCACCATGACCATCATCTTGAGGATTGACAGGAAGAGGAGGAGCAGAAGGCACAAGATCATAGGGAACAGCACGTAATGCTGCAGGAGATGGCTGCTCATCTCTCTTGTAATCCTGCAAAGCCCTAACAGCCTGAGCATGGCTGTTGAATTTCTGGTGGACAACACCTTCTCCCCTATGATATACCTGCTGCATTCATGCCAGCTAAGGTAAATCCCAGCATGCTTCCCATTGAATATGACATATAGTAGCCAGCCATGCTCTCTGAAATGAAGACAGGGGTAGTCTCAGTCCAACATGTACAATAAAAAATTTCAAACCTTGTACAATGACATCATTGGCATAGCAAAGTTTGATTAGTGGCCGCAGCCACCAATAGTGCATTACAGATCCATGTTTGCCACATACCAAGTCATAATTCCCTTGAGAACAACACAGATAGGCCTCAGTTAGCAATCATCATTGGTGGCACAAGAAAAAAAGTATTGTGACCAGTAAAATGTTCATAGCTGCCATGGAATCGTGTCTAATGACATGCCACCTCAGATTCTTATGATAACATGGTCCATGGTGGCATGTCACCATCACACGATTTGATGACAGTCATGAGGAAATGGAGGTAACAGTTAGCCACCTCAGATTGCCATGCATCCATCATAGGCCCAAAAGAGAAGAATTTTATTGGCCTCAGCAATAATCTCAGGTGGTCAAGACATGTTTTGTATCATTGGTGGCTCCTTTTTCAAAAACCAACTGTAAAACAAAAGAAGAACATGCAAGGTCATGGATGACATGATATCCATGATCACATCCATACTCTGCCATCAGCTCAAGATAGAAGGGGCTGTTGCTAGGGTATGGATGTGTCTCATGGGTACAATGGTACATGAAACAACAAAATATCTGGCAATGTGAAAACAACAAAGGAAAAAGGAGCCACCTCTATAATTAAATTTATGCATCATCGGCCTCAGACACTTAACCCAATTACCACCATAGTGAAACAACATTGGAAGACAGCATAAAAAAGGCATAAAGCTCAACAGCATGAATATATGATAAAGTGCATTACAAATAGTGCATCAAGTGCATTACAAATACTAGTACATAGCCTCACATATGGGCTGAAATAAGATCCATCTTGCCAACTGTTACCTATAGTTAGCCACCCTCCATCTTAACTTGCACAAAAGGACAGGTGAATCAGCCTAGCTAGCTGCACAAAAGCTACACCAAGGATGGTGTACAAAAGGTTAGAGAGTGGGTGAGGGGGGTGGAGGAACTATACATCTCAACAGTCAACCCCCTCTAGACCTTGTTGTCCATGATGGACATAACTACAGGTAGTTCTTGGTAAGGTAGGTCCTCATCCACACATCCCTATGGCTAGGCTGCATTTTCACAAAGCCACTGGCAATGGCCTTGTTCTCCAACAGGTAAGTGTAGGCTACAATGAGAGCCTCAGTGGTGAATCCTTCCATCTCCAGCACAGCTAAGTAAAGGTCTGGATCCACATGAGCAGCACTAGTCTCCCTAAGAGCACTAGCAACATCTCTTACAACATCAGACATGTTGGTCAGCAACACCATCTCATCCTCAGTGAAGTTCTCCTCTCAGTCATGGCTACTTTATCCAGAGAGGCCAAGTCTTCTGGGTGGATGGGAGGGGTGTTTGGAGGAAGCCAGTCCTCATCAGGCACTATTGGATCAAGTCCAAATCCTAGAATCTAGTTGTGCAGTATGCAACAGGCAAGGACAAGCTTCACTTGTGTCTTGTACAAGTGGAAGGGCTTGTTGTACAGAATTCGAAACATGTTCTTCAAAGCCCCAAAGGCCCTCTCAACTGTGACCCTAAGTGAGGAGTGTCTGAGGTTGAACAGCTCTCTAGCATTGGTTGGCCGGTTTGTGCTGCTGTACTTAGATAAATGGTACCTAACCCCCCTGTAGGGAGGCAGGAAACCATTGCAGCAAGCATACCCTGCATCTACCAGGTAGTATTTACCTACAAGTGCACCAGTAGTGCATGAGTGTGTAATTTTGATGAGCACACAAATGAAGTGCACAGTTGTTGTGTTTACCTTCAGGCATAGTGAAACCATCCGCTCTCTGAATGGCATCAGCTAGGATATGGGCATCATGTGCTGAGCCCTCCAAACCAGCCAAGACATAAGTGAACTTGAGATCAAAATTGACAGCAGCCATGACATTTTGTGTGAGGTCTTTCCTCCTACCCCTGAAGGCCTGCTGATTGCGTCTAGGTACCCTAGCCAGGACATGTGTGCCATCAATGGCTCCAATACAGTCCTATAAACAGTTGCAAGTGTGATAAGCAAATAGAGTCCTATATGGTTTGAGCAATACACTCCTACCATCCTACCAGTGCAAATGACAATTACCTTCAGGTAAGGATTCCATCTAGAGCTGCCAAGAATCTTTGTAGGAATGGCAGCAGATGGAGGCCTAATCATCTCATTTCTTAGCTCACCAACAGCATACAAAACCTGGTGGAAGTTCCTATGGACAGTCTGTTGGGCATTCTTAACGTCACTACCAAAAGTAGACTTAGTTTTCTAATTCTGATAACGGCGCCAAAAATGCCAAACCTATCCCTCATGCCACTTAAGCCAAGTTGTCATCCCCAGCATGACATGAGAGACACGGTATTGAAATATGCATTTGCTCATCAAGATAAATAATAAAAGGGATCTGCAAGCGCACAGATTAATACCGATGTAGCATTTTAACCGGGAAGTATTCCAGGTATCGTTATTTATATTTTTACCACTGGGAAGGGATTTTTAAGTATCATGGTTGATAATGGAATGAGAATATGGAACTGAGTACACATCATTGCATGTATAACCGAGAGTATTTATCAATCTCTTTATACAGGTATAAATGTCACATTAAGTAAAGGTAAAGTGATAATGGTGACAAAGATAATTAATCTGATCAGCTAGCCACATATAATAATGATAAGCACCTCAACAGATATTCTAGCAAGTCATTAGCATGGAATTAGGATGAACTACAAAGATATTCCCTAAGTTATTATTAACTATAAAGTCTAGCATATCATAGTTAGTGCAATTATACTTGGCAATCATGGTGAGAAAAGACTATATCCATGCATAGTGAATATTAGCAAGGAAGATGAAGAACATAGCAATCACTCCCCTGTAATAGTGTTGCTCTGCCTGCCCTATACACGAGAGGGGGACTATATAAGAATCAACGAAGCTGTCACTATCGCGAACTACCCCACAATCCGGCATATAGGGTGCAATCGCAGATAAATACAGTATACACACCACGTCTACACAATAATTATCATTCACCCACTGTACACATGGATAAACGCTATACGATCCTAGGCATGTATATAATTCCAATCTAACTAAGCCAAGCATATAACTATGATAAACTAAGAACAATATAATTGCAAATATAATCAAGTAGAGCAAAGTCATAACCAATATATTGAAATAGAACAAAGTCATATTCATAATATTGAAGAACAATGATGAACAATTGAAGAACAATAGAGGAATTACCAAGAATCCTCTTGACAGATCCGGGAACCAATCGAAGATTGACTCCTTCTAGTTCTAATCCTATGTAGCTATGCTAACTAGAGATCTAGTTGATGTGGTGGCTCTAGGGCTTGATCAGAGGCTCTCCTCCTGAATTAGGGTTTGAAGAATGAGACGAGGGGGCCCCTCCTCCAGGGTCAGGGGCCTTGCTTATATAGCCCTTTCGGATGAATCTGGGCCGTTGGATCAAACCGACATTGATCGTGCGGTTTTCCTTGATCCTCTAGGTCGGTGGAGCATAATCCTCGAGGCGGAGCCTGATTGGCTGAGCCAGCAGGGCGGGCGCCCTAGGGACTAGGGCAGGCGCCCTGTCCCCGGCTCTGTTACGCCTCCCGTTCGTTCTCGTGGCTTCTGGACTCTTCTAGATGTAAGATAATTACGTGTTCGGTTAATATCCCGTCATTAATCCGACATGTGGGCCTTTCTTCCGTATTTCCTGATAACCCCCTGCAGAAATAGATAAACAGCAAAACTCATGGAATTCTGTCAGATAAAACCCTAAGTCTAGGTGTTGGTTTCATTTGGATCCTTTCCTCTATTTATTTGATAGTTATAATTGATACTTAAGGACCGTCAACAAACTCCCCCAAGCTTACCTCTTACTCGTCCCTGAGCAAGGAGAGACTCATTAGTTGCTGAAATGCCTTTGAATTTTGACGGTACACATGCTTTCAAATAGAGTCTCATCTCTGAGTTAAAGTAAACTGTCAAGACTTAAAACTTACTCATTATACCTTTCACCATGGGGCTTGCAACCGTCACCTTTGTCTTGAGCGGTTAAAAGATAGAACAGTCTAGTCAAGCACCATGTCTCTTATTCTTGATCAGCTATAGCTCTTGGAGTTTTTTGCAGATTTTCAAATAAAACTCAGAGATTGTATGACTCTCTCAGGTCTCTCTTTTGTGGTATTTCTGGATCCTCACCAAGGCAGTAATGATGTCTGCCTTCTCTCAAAGCAAAGTATGTAGTATTTGTGGTATAAGGCAGAGTGACATTGCCTTCTCTCTCATCCTATTCTAATAAGGCTTTTGATATCTGGAGCTCATCGGTGGGAGATAAAGTATACATACTTACAAGACATTTATTGCATAGTCAAACCATGGATCCAGAGAAACAAGCCAATAAGTCAAATCAAGATGTGCATGTGTGGCGAATAAATGGTGTATGGTGGTAGTGATGATAACAATGATGAAAGTCTAATTCTACTTTTGCTCTTTTTGAGGGGATACGTACCTTTCTTGCTTTTAAAGCTCTTGAGGAGAATGAGGTGCTCTATATATTTTTTTTTCCTCTCAGGTGGGTATCTTGTACCCCTAATTCTACTGTCGGACACTTGTCCATTTTTACCTCTCTTCTCACACTTTTTCTTTTTTTTTCATCGAGGTTCCGAGCACTTGCTCCTTTTTATTTCCTCGTATCTTTTTTCTTTTCGAGGTTCCGGGCACTTGCCCCTTTTTATTTCCTCGTATAGAGCACTCATCTCCTTAGAACAATATAGCAAGTGGTAGTAACCAAAATAGCTTGAGCATTTATTTCACAGGGGATAACAAGAATGGGAAAATATTTTTTGCTATTCTCTCCCGGATTAGGAGTAGAATAATTTTATGTGGATCTAGAGATGAGAATGAGTGGATATATGTGGATGCGTACTTCCGGAGTAGAAGCAGCATGTATGAGTGATCGTGCAAGTGAATCTTGATTTTAACCGCATGACAAGCTCCTAAGGGTCTACACAGCTTGACTACACTCAATGCTCATAAGCAGTAAAAAGTAAAGGTATGGCTTAAAGTCTAGCAAGCATGTATGTATGGCTGTGGTAGGAACTTAAACTCTCATCATACAGGAACTCATCATGTAGCATTTTAAGATTTTCAAAGATAAAATTCTCTAAAATTCTAGCATCTCTAGGAATAGACAAACAGCAGCTCAACCTTCCCATATCATATCCGTTAACAACTTAGACTTTAGATCAAGTTCTCTTCCCACAAGTTCAGGTTTAGAGCAAGCTTTAAATGATAACAGTTATGTCTAAACTTAGAGAGAGGACTTCAAATTTGAAAGTTAGGCAAAGCAACTATTCATCATATCCATGCTAGAGTTTTATTATTATCTAGATTCAGTTTAGCATAGCCACTTTATTTATTTATTAAAACACATTAAGCAAAAGATATAGGTATATATATAAGCACAAAATCTTTATTTGGTTTTTTTTCATAGTTATGTATATTTTTATTTTTATAGGGTAGAAGTATATATAAATATAAAGATAAAGATAGAAATACTTAGCAAGATAATGGAGGTGCTCTCCCCCAAGCTGGATCTTGACATAATCTCTTCTGATGTAGCTAGCAGATGGCGGAGGTGTATTTGAAAGTCGGCAGCACCCTGACAGCGATTAGAATGTCCTCTGTCTGCTAGTCTCCTTGAATTCTGTGAAGCTCAAATAGACAACAAAGCTTTGTGGAACTGATTAAGTGTTAGCATAAATATCTAGCCTTTATCATGCTGAGCCTCCTTGATTTTTTTATGTTGTTTTTTTTCTTTTATAAAGCAGAAGAATATATTTATGTATTTATTATATATATTTTTTTATGCCACCACAGTGAATGTACTTATGGGTTTTATGCCACTCGCATACTCACATGGGGCTTTAGGGTTTTTAACATTTTTATTTTCTTTTTAAGATAGTATGAATATGATTAACTAAGCAAACTATTTAAGATAAAGTAAATAATTGAAAGGGAAAGGATAACTACCAAGTTACCTCTTGGCAAGGCGTTCGGTGTTTTAAAGTCCTCCGAACGGGACTCTTATTCGTTCAGTCGTCCTGGGACTTGGTGGATGGCGTAGTCGGTGGTTCCGGCAGCGCCTCTTCTTCATGTGCAACTGTCTTTTCTTTCCATACTTGTCTCGGTGCTTTGGTCTCCTCAGGACAGTGTTGGTTGAGTGGTATGTCTTCAGATCTTACCACTTCTCCTTCATAATCTGCCCATCCGTCCTTGATGACCTGTTGCTTCTGATTGTGGTTACGCCGCCTTCTTCTTGTCCTGACCTGCTTGGATTTAAGGAATGGTCTTCCAAGGATGATGGGTGGATCGTATTCATCTTCTCCCATGTCAATAACCTGAAAGTCTGTATGGACAAAGTGATCGTCTATCTTGACAGGGACGTCAGTTACTGTACCTTCGACCTGTCGGAATGTCTAATCTGCCATCTGGAGCTGAATATATGTTGGGTTTAAGGGCATGGTTCTGAACAGAAGTTCATAGGTGACCTTGGCCATTATGTTGACGCCCGACCCAGTGTCGCAAAGTGTCTTGTAGAAGTGGAACCCATTAATGGAGCAATAAATGCTTAGCATACCTGGGTCGTCCTTCTTAGGCAAGAACGGTGACTTGAGTTGGCGATCTTGACCTTTGTGCACGGCAGTGACCATCTTAGCTGTCTCGGTCCATACTTGCTTCTTGCTCTTGTTCCTCCTGTTGGTCCTCTTCCTTGGTTCATATTGGGGTTGCTCTGGGATTTGTGCGGTCTTGTTCTTGAAGGAAAACGTTTCCTTCCTCCCCTTGATGTAGAAACTGATCTTGGCAGCACTAGCATAGATGATAGCTCCCGCGGTGTTCAGGAATGGTCTCCCTAGGATGACGGGAGCCTTCTCATCAGAACCGGTCTCTATAACTACGAAGTCTGCTGGAGCGTACGAGGAACCCACTCGGACACAGATGTTCTTCAATATTCCTCTCGGGAAACTCAGTGTCCTATCTGCAAGCTGCAAACACATGGTTGTTTCTAATAATGGTTGTGAAAAGAGTTTTTCATAGAGTACCCTGGGCATGATGTTGACGCTGGAGCCAAAGTCACAGAGTGCTTCTGGGAAGTCTCGCATGCCGATGGAGATCGGGATGACGGGGCGTCCTAGATCGTCTCTCTTGACCGGCAGACGGTCAGTACTTACTTCCACGATAGGGTTACTCCAGTAATCTCCTACATCAAACATGTCTACAAGATTTGCAGATTCTAGTCCTTCCGGTTGTGATGGTATACCGGGGTTAGTAGCAGGAACAGTAGCAGCTATTTGATTCAACTGAGATTCAATCATTTTATTAAAGCTAATCTGGTTCTTGATGGCAGTAGAGAAATTATCCATTCTATTATTTATATTTTCTAGTATTTTATCATTAGATGCCAATTTCATAGACAGGTTATCCATTAGCTTTCCTTGGTTGGACACTAACTCTCTCAAAGGTGGATAATTATTATTATTATTGAAAGAATTGTTACCTTGGTAATTACCTGAGTAGTTAGGCCTCTGTTGACTCCAACCTTGATTCTGCTGAGGACGGTTGTAGTAGTTGTTGTTATTGTTGATGTAGTTCACGTCCTCCAGCAACTCAGGACAGTGATTGCCCGAGTGTCCAGTACCTCCACACTCCTCACAAGTCATGTGGGAGTCGTAGACGTGCATGACTTCTTTCTTTTCTCCAGCTCGATCATCGAGCTTCTTCATGAGTAGGTCTAGCTTGGCAGACAACATGTCTACCTCCTTGAGCTGGTGCATACCTCCACCTTTCTTGCGTGTCTGAGTTCTTTCTTCATTCCAACCTTGGTTGGATGCCATCTTCTCCACAAGAGCTGTGGCTTGAGGTATGGTGAGTGATAGGAATGCTCCTCCAGCTGCAGCATCCATGGTTTCACGGGCACTGTTAATGAGCCCATGATAAAATGTCTGCATCAACAGCCAGCTTTCCATTCCATGATGGGGACATTCTAGGATGTAGTCTTGGAAGCGCTCCCATGCTTCTGGAACGGATTCATCATGTTGTTGCTGAAAACTTGTAATCTTCCTACGGAGAGCATTGGTCTTGCCCATGGAAAAGAACTTAGCCAGAAAGTTCGTGGAGCAGAGTGCCCACGTAGCGTTCTTCTCCTTTGTAGCGTAGAACCACTGCTTCGCTCTCTCCAACAGTGAGAATGGGAAAAGGCGAAGTAGTATGGCGTCTCTGGGGACTTCAGCCATGGTGAAAGTGCTGCATATCTCCAGAAAGTGTTGAAGATGAGCACTAGCATCTTCGTGTGGCTTCCCACAGAACTGGTTAGCTTGCACCATATTGATGAGCCCAGGCTTGAGCTCGAAGTTGCGGTCGATCTCCCCAACAGGTCCAGTGCGGATGTTGTCCGTAGTGGGAGCTGAGAACTCGCGGATCGACTTGTTCGCCATGGCTTCGAATTCAGTCGACAAATTCCGGATGAAACTTCGGCGGTCTTCGGATTTGGATGAAGCTTTGTGCTGAAGTGTTGACGATGTCTTCTTGAGCTTGGCTCTTGTTCTTCTGAATAAAGTTGTCTGGAAGATGTCTTCTATTCATGCATCACCCTACAATAAATAATCAAAATGGAAAATACAGGGGTAAAACTGTATAAGAGAATTGATAAGCTCGATCAGATTAGTGATGCAAATGATGACTCAAAGTTCCGTATTCATTCCTACTTAGTAATCAACCTTCCCCGGCAACAGCGCCAAAAATGCTTGTTGGGCATTCTTAACGTCACTACCAAAAGTAGACTTAGTTTTCTAATTCTGATAACGGCGCCAAAAATGCCAAACCTATCCCTCATGCCACTTAAGCCAAGTTGTCATCCCCAGCATGACATGAGAGACGCGGTATTGAAATATGCATTTGCTCATCAAGATAAATAATAAAAGGGATCTGCAAGCGCACAGATTAATACCGATGTAGCATTTTAACCGGGAAGTATTCCAGGTATCGTTATTTATATTTTTACCACTGGGAAGGGATTTCTAAGTATCATGGTTGATAATGGAATGAGAATATGGAACTGAGTACACATCATTGCATGTATAACCGAGAGTATTTATCAATCTCTTTATACAGGTATAAATGTCACATTAAGTAAAGGTAAAGTGATAATGGTGACAAAGATAATTAATCTGATCAGCTAGCCACATATAATAATGATAAGCACCTCAACAGATATTCTAGCAAGTCATTAGCATGGAATTAGGATGAACTACAAAGATATTCCCTAAGTTATTATTAACTATAAAGTCTAGCATATCATAGTTAGTGCAATTATACTTGGCAATCATGGTGAGAAAAGACTATATCCATGCATAGTGAATATTAGCAAGGAAGATGAAGAACATAGCAATCACTCCCCTATAATAGTGTTGCTCTGCCTGCCCTATACACGAGAGGGGGACTATATAAGAATCAACGAAGCTGTCACTATCGTGAACTACCCCACAATCCGGCATATAGGGTGCAATCGCAGATAAATACGGTATAGACACCACGTCTACACAATAATTATCATTCACCCACTGTACACATGGATAAACACTATACGATCCTAGGCATGTATATAATTCCAATCTAACTAAGCCAAGCATATAACTATGATAAACTAAGAACAATATAATTGCAAATATAATCAAGTAGAGCAAAGTCATAACCAATATATTGAAATAGAACAAAGTCATATTCATAATATTGAAGAACAATGATGAACAATTGAAGAACAATAGAGGAATTACCAAGAATCCTCTTGACAGATCCGGGAACCAATCGAAGATTGACTCCTTCTAGTTCTAATCCTATGTAGCTATGCTAACTAGAGATCTAGTTGATGTGGTGGCTCTAGGGCTTGATCAGAGGCTCTCCTCCTGAATTAGGGTTTGAAGTATGAGACGAGGGGGGCCCTCCTCCAGGGTCAGGGGCCTTGCTTATATAGCCCTTTCGGATGAATCTGGGCCGTTGGATCAAACCGATATTGATCGTGCGGTTTTCCTTGATCCTCTAGGTCGGTGGAGCATAATCCTCGAGGCGGAGCCTAATTGGCTGAGCCAGCAGGGCGGGCGCCCTAGGGACTAGGGTGGGCGCCCTGTCCCCGGCTCTGTTACGCCTCCCGTTCGTTCTCGTGGCTTCTGGACTCTTCTAGATGTAAGATAATTACGTGTTCGGTTAATATCCCGTCATTAATCCGACATGTGGGCCTTTCTTCCGTATTTCCTGATAACCCCCTGCAGAAATAGATAAACAGCAAAACTCGTGGAATTCTGTCAGATAAAACCCTAAGTCTAGGTGTTGGTTTCATTTGGATCCTTTCCTCTATTTATTTGATAGTTATAATTGATACTTAAGGACCGTCAACACAGTCTCAATTGACATAGCAAATGATTGATGGACCACTCTAAACCTTTGGTTGTGACCAACTATGTGGAGGAACATAGCAACCTGCTCCTCCACATAGCAACCTGCAGTCTTAGGAACAAGACCCCTATGTCTAAACAGGTCACACAGAGTAAAAAAAGGAGCTCTGGTTATCCTTATCATGGACAAGCACTCCCTATCTGTGGACTTGTAAATGGCTTGTAAGGTACGCTACCTATGTTGGTCAGCCACACACTTCACTTGATACAACATTGGGTTTGGCTCAGAGATAGGCCTCCTAATCCTACTGGCTACAAAGTAAACCATAACAACTACCAAAGTAGCAGCTTGCTTGGCCAGTGCCTCTCTTTTTTGGGCAGCATCCATCTACATGCATGAATATTGAAGACAAGTATAAATCATTTCACCAGTCATAGGCATCAACATGGATATGAAACAAATTATAAATAGAAAGGGCCACGACTGCATGTAAGAACATGCCCCCCAGTGACTAGTGGACAACATCATCGACCAAAAAATCAAGAAAGGGCCACGGCTGCATGAATCAACATGCCCCCAGTGACTACTGCTCATCTTCATCGACCAAACAATAAAAAAGGCCACGACTGCATGAATCAACATGCCCCCCAGTGACTCATGGACAACATCATCGACCAAACATCATAAATCAAACAAAACATCAATAAATCAGCACCGTAATCGACCGTAACATGCACCGTAAACATCCAGAGACAGGATAGAGAGGGACAGTGCAAAAAGTAGGTGCATTTCACCTCGGGGTGGTCAACGGTGCAAGGAACAACACAGCACGAACAAAACCCGACGAAGACGAAGCAGATCCAGGCGAAGAGGAAGCAGATCCAGGCGAAGAGGAAGCAGATCCAGACGGAGAGGAAGCAGATCTGGTACACAGCACCACCGCGCGCACAACCGGGACGGAGGAAGCCGAGTAAGAAGATTGCCACTTCCCGGAGTACCAGCACCAGGTGCGAAGTCGGCCTCACCAGATCCGGCCGCGGGGAACGGAGACGAAGCCCGTCACCGGTCCCCGGACACCAAACACAGCTCACCACCGCCGGTCTCTCACAGGATTTGGTGGAGAAGGAGTGAAAGCGAGGAAGGAGAGAGCGGGGAAGGAGGGGTGCCTTATAAAGGCGACAGATTTCGGAGGAAGGTGAAGCGCACACGGAGGAGGGCGAAGTGCGCGTGGAGGTTTCCATTTCCCGCGCGAGCCACCTGCGCCGCCGCTGGGAGCCCCAAATCGCCATGCTGCGCACCACCATGAGCCGTGCCCTAGAGATACACTGGGGGGAGTGTTTCCCCGGAGCCAGGCCACGGGCTCTGTTTTGCAGCTGGGGAGACAGGCCGGGAGCCGGGCCAAGGTCACCAAACACGGGCCGCTGTAGCCCGGGAGTACGAGCCACCCTGGTGGCCCGTTTCCAAACATGCCCCAAATGGCGTTGCCGGCCCAGATCCGGACTCCTAGGCAGCGGTTGGATTTGGTAGCCACCTATGTCGCCACACTTTCGGACAATGCGGGGGCTTGGGATTTGTATGTCTCACCCAAATTTAAATACGAATAAGAATCTAATGAGTTTTGCTATTTTTATTGAATCCCAAATTTTAAGTATTTTTCATTTAAATGAGTTTTGTTGTTTTTTATGAATCAGAATCGAGTTTATAAGACAAATAGTCTCCTAAAATGATTCTGATTTATTAGAGAAATGTTACAAAAGATAATCTTAATCCGAAACCTATCTTGCTGATACTGAACTTGCTTACTAAGATAATCCACAAGACAGATAGTATAATAAAGCATCTTGCCTTGTCGATACTGAACATTCAGCGGAGGAGACTGATGATGACTTGCCTTGCTGATACTGAACCTTCATCTGAGGAGACTGATGATGGCTTGGTTGATCTGCGTAGTCTGTTGGGTCCTGCTCGCGTTTGGTGAAGCTTTTGCTGTCTGGTGGTTAATATAAGTTGAGACTGATCTGGTTGTAATGGCAGTACGATTATTTTAGACTTTTTTTTCGTGAGCATGTCATGTTGACACGTATTTCATTAAGCAGAAGTGAAGTGCCAAAGGTTAAAACGCTCCTCAGCAATCCTAGGATTATTTAGGAAAGACGGAACCCGACGAGGGCCGAAGAAGTGTAGCAAGCTAATTTACATGAAAACCAATGTGCAACAGATTAGCAAACGCTGCTAAGCTATGCAGCAGCTTGAAACCGGCTAGCATCCAAAGCTTTGCTTCATTGGCGATAGCTCGAAGCACCTCAGCCACACTTCAGGTGATATCGTTGAAGGTTCTTGAGTTCCTTTTCTTCCAAAGGTTCCAGCCGACGAGGAAGGCAAATGAGTCGAAGCCCCGCCTTAGCTCCTTTGAGATCAACTTGCGCAAATGCAGCCACCAAGTCTAGAAGGTGTCCTCCACCACGAACACCACTTGATCAATACCAATCACCCCCAACGCCACGTGCCAGACCTGCTAGCTGAAGGCACAAGCGAGCAAGATGTGGTGGATCTCCTCCACCCCGGCTAAGCATAAGACACAGTTTGGCGACTGTTGTAGACTCCGCCGATGCCGACGAGCAGCCGTCCAGCACTTCCTATGCAAAGCCAACCAAAAGAAGTCCTTGACCTTGGCTGGAGCGGATACCTTCCACAGCTCCTTTGCTCCAAGTGGCCTGGAAGCATTGATGAAGAGCGCGTGATAGGTCGAAGCCGAGGAATACGTCAAGCTCGCCGACCACTTCCAACGCACGACGTCCGGGGAGTCCGGCGTGAGCTGCACATTCCGGACGACACTCCAGAGCTTCAGGTAGTCGAGCGGAACCGGAATGGTGTAGGGCTGCGCGATGTCCCAAACCCAGGCGTGGCCGTTGATTGCCTCTGCGACCGTGCGACCAAGGTGCCGTCGTCCGACGTTGTTCAGTAAGCTGGGGGCGACATCCCGCACAGAGCAGCCATCAGGCATCCAGCGATCGAGCCAAAAACTAGCAGACCTTCCGTCGCCGAGCACGACGTCCGTCGCAGCCTGGAACGCCGATAGCACCAGCTTGTTCTCCGCCGCGAGCAACGGCAGCCATGGCCGGTTGTATCGGAGCTTGCGGTGCCATTCCCACCTCAGCTGCAGCGCCACTCCAAAGTGGCGTAGATCAATCAGCCCTAGCCCGCCCAGTTCCTTGGGGCGACAAATGATCGGCCAAGCCACACGGCACTTCCCACCAGCGACATGATCATTGTCACTCCAGAGGAAAGCGCGGCGCCGCTTATCTATTTGTCCCACAGCCCAAGGGGAGAGACAGACGGCAATGGAGATATGTGTAGGGATGGCCGAGAGGGTTACAGCTGTGAGAGTGGCCCTCCCTGCCAAGTTCAACAATTTCCCCTTCCATGCCAGTATCCTATTTGTCATTGAATCAATCAGAGCCTGCTCATCTGCTCGCTTCAGCTTATGCACAGACAGCGGGATTCCAAGGTAGCAACATGGGAAGTCAGCCACCCGACAACCAAATAGTGATCGGAAAAGCTCCGTCTGTTCCAGGGAGCACCGGATCGGTGTGGCGACACATTTGTCCATGTTGGTGAATAGGTCTGACGCTCCACCGAAAATTCTCAGGACCTCCTTAATGACGGCAACATCCCCTTGCACCGGGGATAAGAAAACCACCAGGTCATCTACGTACAGAGAGAGAGAGGCCCGACAGCCTGAAGCTCTGGTGGGCAGGGGACTGAGATATCCGTGTTGGTCCGCATAGCCAATAAGCCCGTTGAGAACCTCCATTACAAGGACGAACAGCATAGGCGAGAGCGGGTCGCCTTGCCTCAGCCCGCAGGCGTGGCAAATTCTGCTGCCCGGTCTTCCATTCAGTAATATTTTTGTACTTGCCATGGACAGCAAGGCTGACAGCCAATCACGCCACCGTTGGCTGAAACCCATGAACTCCAGGAGTTCGAGGAGGAATGCCCAAGATACGGTATCGAAGGCCTTTGCGATATCAACTTCGAGAAGAATAGATGGCCGTTTCACCAAATGCAAGAACCGGCAAGTGAGCTGGACCGACCGAAAATTATCGTGGATGCTGCGGACACGGATGAAGGCGCTCTTGTTAGGCCGCACCAGAGAGTCCAGGAGCTTGGCTAGCCTGTTAGAAAGGCATTTCGTCACCAGCTTGGAGAAGCTATGGATAAGACTAATGGGTCTATAATCTCTAATCTCCTCCGGGTTGTCCTTCTTTCTCAGTAGAATCATAAAGGCCTCATTCAGAAGGTTGAAACTTCTGAAATCTCTTGGCCAAAAGGCGTTCAAAGCTCGCATAATATCGTCCTTGATTATCAGCCAGGCGTGTTTGTAGAAGAGCCCCGTGAAGCCGTCCGGCCCCGGAGCCATGTCCGACGGTAGGCTAGCAATGGTCTCCCAGACCTCCTGCTCCGAGAACATGACATCCAGCTGTGTGAAGTCAGCGGTCGGCACACCAGCAGCCTGTGTTGGCTTTGCCTAGGAACACACACGTGCACACGAACGCGAGGTGGAACAAGTACACGGTAGATTTTCCGGTGATGAACGCCATGGCGACAAACTCGCCTGTATCTTGGCTTTTTTCTTTATTCACTGGACTTGGCAATTTTGCATAGAGGAATATAGGGGCTACATATAGGCCACTGACTCACCAGGACCTTCATGCCATGATCCGCATGAAACGCTCAGTGATGTCGAGAGCCTTTAGCTCGTTTGGACATTATGGCTTCTCCATGCGAACCGGCAACCACGCACATCACTCACTCTCTTAAAATAGACATGCACACACTACTCACTCCTAACAACCCATGACTAAAACACCCATGCACACCACCACAGACAACTAAGATGAAACATTCCTGGCAACCTCGTGCGCACACCACGGACAACCAAGATGGAGCATTCCTGGCAACCTCCATGCGCAGTTCTAGTTCCATCTTGACCACGGCGTGTCCACAACCTCCATGCACAGCACTGGTTCCATCTTGACCATGGCATGTCCAACTGCGATGTAACGCACCCTAAACACTACCATGCACCACAGCGTGGCAACATATCATGGTTTATTCTAACAGCCTGCAGCTCAATACTCCCAAGCCTCTCCAAGGGTTGTCCCAACAGATTATCAAAGTGGGAGAACAGGGCTGATGCCATCTCCTCGTTATGAACCAATTCAGTTCCCTCGACTCTTAGACTTGTTACTGCATTTTTCCTTTTCCGATGGCAAGCTTGCAAATGAAAAAAATTTGTATTTGCGTCCCCTTCGGCGAGATAGAGGAGCTTGGAGCGCTGACGTATAATGGTCCTATTCAGCGATGCCAATCCCAAGCATTTGAACTTGAGCTCGTTCCGCAGCCGTCTCTCCTCATCTGAGAGTGCACGGGACTCCTCGGCTGTGTCCAGGCCGAGGATCACCTCACGTGTGAGCGCAAGCTGAAAGTGTACGCTTCCAATTCTCCTGGAACTCCACGATTTCAACGCCTTGGCCACGCTGCTGAATTTGAAGTCCAGCGCACGGAAAGGATCGACATGATAAAGCGTTGCTGACCACCCTACCGCGACCACGTCGAGGAAGTCCAGCAGCTTCATCCAGAACGGTTCGAACCTGAACCGTCCCTTCGCCCACAGCACCATGTTGGTTTGCAACAGGAGCGGGCAGTGGTCTGAACAATCAGAGGATAGCGCCTTTAGCAGGTGGTTCGGGTGAGCAGCGAGCCATTCCGGTGAAGCGAACGCCCGGTCCAGACGCTCGAGCGTGGGGCTGTCGCGACGATTGCTCCATGTGAAGCGGCGACCCGAGAGATGCAACTCCTCAATTGTAGCCCAGTTGATGAAGGCCCTGAATCGGCGCATGCCGCGACGGTCGAGGCGGTCATTATTCTTGTCATCCTCCTTGTAGATCATATTAAAATCCCCACACAAGAGCCAGGCACCTGGACTGGCAGCGCGGACAGCGACCAGAGAGTTAAGAAACTCTATCTTCTCCGTGTCTTCCTGGGGACCGTAGACTACGGTGATCCACCACGGTTCTGTAGTGACGTTTGACAATGTGGCTTTTGCCGTGACAGAGAACTGCTGGACGGACACATCCGCCATGGTCCAGACGTCCGTGCGCCAAGCCATCACGATCCCACCAGAGTCCCACCGAGGGAAGGAAGCAGTAATCAAAGAGAGGTCCTAGCATTTCATTCACTAGAGCAGGCAGTACATCGACCATCTTGGTCTCCTGCAAACACAGAAGCGACACCTGAACAACAAACTCCCTGACCGAGTTGCGACGGGCACGTACGTTCAAGCCGCGTACGTTCCAGATCATAATATTTTCACTTGACATCGATAAACTCTGTTGCGACTCACGGCGTCTAGCATGCCTCTTTGAACATGCATTCGATCCCAGATAGGTCGAACTTCAGCAGCTCACGCAGTGCCTCCCTCTTGATGGTGTCCAGAGGGCTCTTGAACGCCGTCTTGCAAGCCGCGACGATTTCCTTGGATGGCTGCGGACGAGCGGCCGAGCTCGGGTCCCACTTGGAGGTCAGCACCTTCTGGGCCTGAGCGTCGCGTTCGAAGCACGCCAACCACATTTCGCCGCGAGGCGGCCGCTGCGCCGGATGGAGGACGGCAGCGAACGACGTTTGCAGCGTCGAGGCAATGCCTTGATCAGCGGCGTCTTGAGTGGCGCCGAGACCTGGCAGGCAAACTCTGCTGCCAGCGTGGATGGACTCCGTGCAATCACCGTTTCCCCGGCGGCGTCGCGGTCTAGGGCGTCGACAGACTGCAACGCGGGTGCGGGGCCAGGCGGCGGAGGCGACACCACGCTGGCTACGCCGGCGGGCTGCAGGGTCGTCTCCGTCGCACCAGGAGCGGTGGGCTGCGGGGGAGATGCAGGCTCAGAAGCCAGTTGTACGACATCACCATCAGCCCACGGGGCCGGGCAGTGAGCTGGCGAGGCGCAAACAGATTCGGTGCCCCCAGTGGGCTGCATGGGGAGGTCCGGCCCAACCACAGGGTCCAAAGGTCCGTCGCCCTGGACCCCCGAGAGCAAGGCGACGTCTAAGTATCTTGCCAAGGAAGCCGTATACCTCTTCGAGCGTGCTGCGGGGCCCGACGAGGAATGAGTAGGGATGAAAACAGGTCGGATACGGACGGATATCACTGATATCATATTTGTTTTCATATTTATGTCCGGATTCGGATTCGAATACGGATAGTATAAAAAATGCCGGATAGGATACGATTGGATATCGACATCATAAATATGTGATTTAAATATTCGGATACGAATATGGTATCGGATGTTAAATATCCGGACTTGATACGAACGAATTAAAACCCCTCTAAATAAATTCGATCTCAAATACAATCGAAAAATATTCGTACCGTGTTTATCCGTAGGAATGAGTCATCGCTGCACGGAGGGCTGCCCAGCTGCTTCGCTTCTGCTCGAGTAGGATGCAGAGCCTACTCAAGCCACGTTGGGTCCGTATCCCGACAGCTGTGAACCACCACGTGACCGATAGGACTGGCCAAGGGGTTGAGGCTGACCGGTACCCGCTTTTCGCTTGCTATGAAGACCTTGGAAACCGAGTTGCCGCGGAACCCGGCACGGTCGACATGGGTTAGGCTATCCGCATCCATCAACCTCTATTTTCATTTCTAAAAAGGAATATTCTATCTTAATCATCGAGATTCTCTACTCTATATCCATTTCTCCTGCACCCGTGTTATCTCTATCTCATACTCTATACCCACTATTCCATATTTTATTCCCCTTCCTCTCTCTTTCTCTTTCTCTCCGACTCTGTCTCTCGTTGCTACAGTGTTTAGCGGGCTGCTACAGTGACGCGCGAGCTATGGCGGTGGCCTGTGCAGCCGGTATCATACCGAACACTTTACAGGTGAGCGGTGCAGCAGCCCACTACGGTATCGCTAGCGTACCGGTCCATTTCCAGGTGAGCGGTACGGTCAGTCTTAGATGCCAAAACTTTTGCCAAATTTTTCAGATTTCTCGTCACATCGAATCTTTAACACATACATAAAGCATTAAATATAGATAAAAAATAAAATTAATTACACAATTTAGATGAAATGGACGAGACAAATCTTTTAAACCTAATTAGATCATGATTGGATACTAATTACCAAATAACAACAAAACTGCTACAGTTATATTTCCTTAAAAATTTTGCCAACTAAACAAGGGCATGGTCGCCCGGACAGACCACGGAGCCGATGAGGAACGACCGGCAGGACCTGGAGCGGGGCCCATCAGCATGTTCCTGGGGGCGGAGCGTCTCCTCCGACATCGTTCCCACGATCCGAACTGAGCCGTCGGGCCGAGCCGCCGCGGGCACCATGGATGTCTAGTCGACGCGAGTTGTGACTGCCATAGTTGGAGTCGTCGTCGTCACCTGCATCACCGCCGTCATCACCCAAGGAAGATGGCCGGGAGTTCCCATCGTGAAACTCAACCAGACGTAGGCACACCAGATAGCGCAAGCCGGGCAGCTCGTCGTGGATGACCTCTTCTGGGCAGAGGCCAAGGGGGCCACCGCGGTGGATGTTAAGCTCCGGGATGAAGATGGCTACTTCGTCGTGGATGAACCGCGGGTCAAGCCACCGCGCCGTGACTAAGAATTCACGATCGTCGTCCACGAGCCCGTCCCCCGACGGAACGACCTCGACGTTGGCGCAGGAGGGCCCCAGAATGATCTGCGCCGTGGAAGCACTCCGAGCATGGCGCCCCACCAAAACTCTGTACCTAAACGAGCCACGGGAGAACCAGACAATAAAATCCTTAGGATCATGACGTCGCACGTCGGCTGCCTCCGCCACCAAGCCGAAACGACTGAGAAGGTACTGGCGAACCATGGCCGGTGTCACAGGGGGCCTGGTACCGCCCACCATCGCGACGAGTGCCAGGCCGAGCTCGTCCTCGGCCAACTGCAACTCCGCCGAGCGAGGAACAACGACGAATCCGGAGCGACGGGTCGCGAGGGGCGTTCCTCCCTCAGCCGCTCCTCCGGGGCAGCAGCCGGCGCTCCACGCGAGGGTGGCGGAGATGACGCAGGGGGGCCTCGTGGGGGAGGCGGAGGAGGCGGCGGCGGTGGCGGAGGAGGGGACGCGCAACATCGTAGGACCAATGGGGAGCGGCCGGCGGAGACTGATCGCGCGGAAATCGTATGGTCCGCATCCGCGTAGACGCGCCGCCGGGTGGAAGACCGCCGACAGGAGACCCGGCGACCTCTCCATGAATGCGACGGAGAGCGACCATGCTTTCCCCCCAAGGGTCGCGGAGGCAGAGGACATGCCCAAGCACGGTGGCCCTCGCCCTCACAGTTGAAGCACCGGGAGGGGAAGGTACAATCTGCCTTAACATGACTGCTCGCCAGACAGTTGAAGCACTTGCCAACCAAGCCCGGAGGTACTGGCCGCGCCGGCTACGGGGGAGAGCGGCGGCGCCATCGTCGGCGACTCTGAACCCGGAAGAACTCCTCGGCGTCTGGCTCCGAAGATGCCCGAGCGGGATGGGTCACCGGGGAGGAACGACGTTGTGGGCGCTCTGCGTCCTGGCACGGCGCGTGCTGCGGGTGGGAGCGTCTCGCCGCAGCCATGAAGCCCTCGGGATCCCCCTGATGATGACAGTTGCGACGTCTGCGACGACGACGGCCGCCATTGGCAACGACGGCCTTCCCTTTCCCCTCCGGGGGCGGGGATGGAGGTTCCGACTCAGAGTACCCCTCGGAGTCGGAGAACACAACCCTGTCCTCACGACTCGACGAGGGACTCTCGAGGAAGGCGAAGCGACCGAGCCCCGGCGACCCGGCGCTGAGAGACCGCGGCGAGGGGAGCTCCACATCCGCCTCGTCCGCCCAGGAACGACGTGAGGGGGAACCTTCTTCCATGGCACAGAGACCGCCACTTCTTCGCGCGGGAGCGACCCGCGGCAGAGTTGGATGACGGAGCCTGGATGGCCACCGGCGGATGCGAGAAGGACCCTTTTGGACATTAGAGCTAGTGCTAGTTTGCCGAGTCACGTTTGATAGTTTTATAAGTTCTGTTTGGTTTTTCGTTCTTGATGTTGCTGAAACTTTCCTTCCTCATTATCCTATGAATCTACGATGGATGTTTTCGTTGATAAATGGAAAAAACGCTACACTGTGTTTGAATAGGAACTGCTAATGATCGGTTGCTACAACCATCTTGAGTATGAAGTGATTTCTTGTAGTTGGAAGTTCGGAACTTAGAAGTTATTGTTCTGGAAGTTGTTGCAGTCAACTCGTGTATGAGTTGTGAGCCTAAGGCCACGTACAACGATAGACGCTTATAGGTCGTTGTACCATTTTCTTGCCACCGTGGAGCACAGCTTGGCCAAGTTCGAGCGCTTGCGGACGGCTTCGGCGCTCCGCGAAGCAGCGGCGCTCAAGGGTTTTTTTATCGGCCGAAAGGCGTCGATATTTTCAAAAATTTCCTTTTTATCCCCGGGGTCTGATAAAATTTGATATCAGCCAAAATTTTCCCTTCTTTCCTGTTTCTACACAGACAATCCAAAATCAGCCACGCGACGGTCCGACACTTATAATGATTTATTCTTGTTTTGATTTGTGAACAAGTGATGTTTAATATCTTAGGAATAGTTTCAAGTCAAATTCTACAATTTTTTTAAAAAAAATTAATTTTTTTTTAAATTTGGTTCGATATTTTCGATATATCTTGTTTATTCTCTTTATCCATGACGTCCGATAAATTTTAATTTTCAATAATGAAAACCTTGGCGGCGCTTCGGCCGGCTCCCGCATATTCACGTGACATACTAATACTTTCAGTTAATTTTGATACACTAAATGCCTGCAACATGGTTTTTGCATCGTAGATTAAGCAGTTAAAAGAAACGCAGTTCGTTTTTTTTCTTTAGGCATTCTATAAGAGTCCCTGCGCTGTACGTAGGCCACGTACAACGCTAGACGCTTATAGGTCGTTGTACCGTTTTCTTGCCACCGCACATCTTGGCCAAGTTCGGGCGCTTGCGGACGGCTTCGGCCGGCTCCGGCATATTCACGTGACATACTAATACTTTCAGTTAATTTTGATACACTAAGCGCCTGCGACATGGTTTTTGCATTGTAGATTAAGCAGTTAAATGAAACGCAGTTCGTTTTACTCCTTTAGGCATTCCTATAAGAGTCCCTGCACTGTACGTGCCCTGTGCTTTTGTGGTCGTTGTAATCGGCTGTGTACATCCGAAACGATGTAGAGGCTTCTAAAAAACAGAAAGACTCATCCTCTATTCTGTCGCTAATGCACGAGCTAGAGAGGAAAACAGCGTTCCTTGCAGTGCAAAAGGGAATATAAATAAATAACACATAAATAAAAAGCACCTTTAATAGATTTTATCAATACACACACAAGCTACACAAACCACGCACATGAAGATGGAGAAGATGGCTCTCGCATGAATTCTTCAAGTGGGTTTTGGCCGACTTGTTTATCAACCAGCCTTCGATCTCACGCACCAGCTGAACCTGAGTCCACATGGGCCCTCGGCGAACTCGCACCACAGCCTGTCGATCACTGGCGGGTTGGAGAGCAGGAACTTGGTCAGCGCCCTCTGCGCGGTGCCGCCCTGGTAATGCACCAGGTTGATCTCCCTCACTTTGTTCCTCAGGCAAGGGATCATGGAGCTCGGCGTCGCGAGAATCGAGTGCGGATTGTAGCTGAGATGGTGCGCCTCAAGTACCATCTCCTCGCACTATGCCAGAAAAGCTAATTAGTGACGCGTCCAGAGGCTCATTAGTGACGCGGAAAATACGCGTCACTTTTGTTGCGTCTCTGATGTGAAAAATTTAGTGACGCGTAAAAACGCGTCACTGATGTAAATATACTAGTGACGCGTGTTGAGAAAACGCGTCACTAATGTGACATAGCAGTGACGCGTGTTGAGAAAACGCATCACTGATGTGAAAATAGCAGTGACGCGTGTTGAGAAAACGCGTCACTCATGTGAAAATAGCAGTGACGTGTGTTGAGAAAACGCGTCACTGATGTGAAAATAGCAGTGACATGTGTTGAGAAAACGCGTCACTGATGTGAAAATAGCAGTGACGCGTGTTGAGAAAACGCGTCACTGATAGCAATTTACAAAAACAAAAAAAAGAAATCTAGATCTACGGTGTACGTTTCTGAACCCCATGTTTTCACAAAATGGTACATTTCAGCTATTAAGACACTCTGTACAGAAAAATCTCTACTATTGTCCTTTTTGCATTACACATGTTTCATCCATTTCAGCAATCAATTCTTTACAAACTTCACATACAACTTAAGCTACAAATCATCTACTCAAGGAGCTACAAGCCTAGATGATTGCTAATAATACATGAGCAGCAACAAAGATTTCTTACATTACATAAGCTGTAACTACATTGAGTATATAGGCTGTTCTTGAGATCCCGCAAAATCATTATGCTCCAATAAATCAGCTAGCATATAACAAAACAATAATTAGTTACTGCTTGGAAAATAACTAGAGAGGAAACTTCTACTTGAACAGGCATTTAGAAAGGACAAAGATACACCTTCACGTGCAAGTTGCCATTGTATTTGCAATTTATATCAGAGGAAAATCTGCTCTGAACCTACAGCAAAGTAGAAAATAACTAGCAAGAAGGCTAGCGCACCTGCGCGGGCTAGCAAGCATATATATGTGCCGAATGAGAAGGCACAAACAATGCAAAGGACACAGTAAGAATAAGCACCGGGTAGCAAACATGACAGATAAGTAAAGAATTGCCAATCAAATAATTAGAATGGTTCCCTCTATTAAGAACAGTAGGTAGTAGCACAGGAATATGTGTCGTATTTTTTGACCAGAGTGTGTATGAGCTTATTTAGGCAATGCTTAGTCCAATGAATTTACACCAAAGGATGTCAGAAAAGAAATTTGCAATCCCAAACGAACGGCATGTGTACATTCCCACACAACCTGGTTTGATTTGTAGCATAAAAAAATAGCAGTTGCGGTAGTAAAATTTGAGATTCAGGTCTGACTAAAAGAATCTTATCTTACGAAAATAAATATCCCATGGGAATGGATCAGCAAAGCACAAACTAAAGAAAAAAGAAAGCTAAAGCAATAAGAGACTTATAGAGAGTCGAGGTCGCCTGATGTGTTGTCGGTGAGTCGGGGTCGCTGCTGGATGCGCAGACCTGAATGTATCCAGTCAAGTTAATGTTCAGAATACAAGTGAGTGCTATCCATCATTCCCATATCAAAAAGGCTTTTTTTATTTTAAAATATCACATATCATCAGTTAACATGGAAATGATGATTACCAAGATAGGTGGCAGCAGAGGAAAATGGCACCATGTGCATGTTGCAAAACAATAGAGATATCAGGTAAAGGAAATTAAGGCAATGGCTGGCTTCAAAGATAAGGGAATTGACTTCAGAAGGCAACTTGCATCCCCAAAATGATACCAGATCAATAATTATGTAATTTTTTTTTGTTTTAGTACCCAAAATCATAGCAGTGCTACATATGTCTAGCCTCACAAATTGATTATAGTACGCTAGCAGCACTACACAGGAAAGAGCACCTGCAGACATGACATTATTGTTCACTTAAAAAGAACACCACCACCTATCTAAAATTACATACAGAAGATTTTGCTTCACGGCGCATTGTACTTCAGTTGACTGATTGGACAATCATCAGAACATTGGATTGTGAATGCATCTAATTACACTGAGGAGTTCAGAGAGGACCCATAGAATCAGTATGAACGATGATATCTCAACCACAAGTATAATAGCACATTAACACTACCTGATCCACACTAGTCAGTTACAAGAACTTTTAGAATAGTGTAGCCGGAAATAGAGATAATTCACAGTGTAGCCGGAAAGATGCCTAAACCGACATAACAAAATGCAGCAAATCTGAAATCACAGAATGGGAATGTGTTATACTTGCCTTCTTCTCAGGAGGTTTTATGCCAAAAAATTCACCCATCGCTAACTCCTCACTTGATTCCTATACAAGGATGACATGACTACGGTGTTAGTTACATTCAGGAAATTGAAGAAAATAGGTTAAGCATCTTATTTAACTATTTAAGTATCAAGAATACTATGCTTAAAAGTCAAAACAAGTATGATGGGTTGAGGTGACTAGCGAGCAGTAGTTAACAGTCCAGGAAAAATACAAAGTTCAACAAATATAAGTTATTAAGTTTACAAGGTTAAAGGAAAGAATTACCTTTGGCATTATTGGTATGTCACTCAGTGCCCATTTCGTTTGAAAGCCAAGCCCAAGAAATCCTATTCCCATTTCCTCTCCAACTGTGCATTGACCTGCAAGAACAGGCAAACATTGAGGTCATACCCTAATTGCACTGAAATGCAGTCTTGCAGAAATAATACAATGTGGCGCCATGCAATTTTGAACATTTTCCCATGAGACCCTAGTCAGTGTGTTAAAAAAACTACAAAATAAACTCCAACAAGATGCTCGAGTAAGAGAAGCTACCTGATAAAGATATGAATTGACCTCAGCACAAGTTTGATGTAATGTTTCGAGAGGAGCACCACTGAGTTCCAATTGGCCTCCAGGTTGTAGTGAGATGCTTTGCTTTCCCTACATCCCATACAAATCAGACAGGTTACAAAGATAAACTAGAGCCATCAGAAAACCCTGCACAACCTTCTGTTAAGCTGTGTCATCTAAAGCATATGAGTGAGAGTGACCCATCGAATTGATGGGAAACGCCCTTTCCATCCAGTTTCAATTGTTGGTGGATGATATATAGCGGCCACATTCATGCAAAAGGGAAGGAGCAAATGGAACCGTACCTGCTTGAGGTCGATAACATTGTTTTCTTCCATTATCTTGTCGCAATTAAATCTCTCAGCGAGCCCATTCAGTATGTCGGGAATCTGTAAAGGACAGACGTTTACTTTGGGGATAAACTGAACAGCCAACTGAAATATATTTTCCTTCTTTAAAAAAGAAAATACAGGGATAGCTTCAATAAATACCAGAATTATCGATGCTCAAATGACTTGAACACAGTTACAAGATAAAATGGTGACCAAGTGATCATCACACTAATGAAATCATCTAGTACACATACACACTAGAGCCAGCTCACGGCTCATCATTACAAAGCGCTAATCCATCTCTAATGTTAGTCACTCTCACCAGCACTTCAATTTTAGAGCTAGACAGGCGTTGTTTTTTTGAATCAGGCAAAATTCTGGAAGAAATCAAAGCAAACCATAAACGAGTTTCTGACTAGAGTTCAGATATTACTTTGAAAAATCACCAGCCAATTCTTCAGGTAGTTTTCCTGACCTCCAAAGAGGACCATGATTTAATAATTGTGGAACGAAGAACTCCATAATATTAGTGGATCCCAATTCTAAAAGTTTTTGCTAGATTCTGATACATGGGAAAAAACTCACATGTGCATGAAACATTATCGAAATATTTGCAGCTCTCATATCTTACTGTATGTTGACTAACATAACACCAAATTGACTACAAATTAAATTGAAATTGCTCGGTAAACTGATATATAATATTCAGAGGCAGCTCATCCAGTAGCCAAATTGACTACAGCACCAAATTAGGAACAGGCGATGAGTGAGCTGAAGTAACAGGCTACAACGCCAAATTGACTTTACCACTAGCCTTCTATGCCTAATTAGGAGCATTACCCAGGTGGTGTCTTACATGCTGATGGTGAGGTAGACGTACTCGTGCAGGTCCGGCAGCTCATCGGGTCCAGAAGGGCCCTGCCGTCTCCCTCACCCGGAACGAGCACCGCCGCCGCCGCCGCTTGCAACACCATCACCACAGCGAGCAAGCAACCTGCAGTGGCTGTGGTTTATGGCCCCCACGAGGTTCCTCCAGTGTCGACCTCCACCGTGTTCACGCGCTCCCGATGGACTGCCGCCGCGAACCTTGACAGCACGCTGCTGGCGTCGTCCTCCGCATTTCCCTGCTACTTCCTCGTGGCCCTCGAGGTCGGCTCCTACCTCCGTGCGCTGGCGCTCCTGCTAGCGGTGGCGCAGAAGAAGGGGCGGACTGGGGGCGTGGGGAAGAGGAGGCGAGAGAGGGGACGGGAACGGACCGAACCCTAGTGACCTCCGCCGCCGCAGCCTCGTTGCCCATCTCCTCCCTCTAGATCTCTCCTCTCGAGGCAAGCCGGATCCGCCAAGGGTCGTGTCTCCCTCACCAGATCTGGCCTCCATGGAGCCTTCGTGGTTGGGTGTGGGAGGGGAAGGGTCGGTGGCGGCGGAGGGGGAGGGGCGGTGGCGGCGGAGGGGGAGGGGAGGTGTCAACGGCGGAGGGGACGGGAGAGAGGGGATGGGATGAGGGAAGAGAGAACGGGGACCGAGGGGGTGACGGGATTCCGGAGTCCGGACTTGAGTCCGGACTTAACCAATCCACATAAAATTTTCGGGTCCGAGGCGGTATAGAAGAGACGTGTTGTATTGAAACGCGTCACGGGTAGCATCTCCGGTTAGCAGCGACGCGTCCAGCTGACAAGAGTCACTCATAACCTGTTATTAGTGACGCGTTTTGTTTTCTGGCCTTAGGCGACAACTAAACAGTGACGTGTTTCGTTTACCCGCGTCACTGGTATTTGTAATAGTGACGCGTTTTAGTTCCATGTCACTGATTAAGGTGTCTCCTTTGTGCTGTTTTGGCATAGTGTCGCTGAAGTAAATGTAGTCGGCGCAGCCACCCGAGTCGTGTTCCTGGGAATGGAAAGCTAGCGACAGCGTCTCCAGGTTCGGGGCGTGCTCAAGGACCGTGCTCATCGAGGCGATTGCGCCGGTGTCGTCGTCTTTGGGAAGGCATCCTCATCTCGAGGTGCACGAGGCTCGAGAAGGAAGACAACCTTATAGGCACGCCCTTATCGAGGCCTGAGCCGAGGCGAGCGGACTCGAGGTGCAGGCGCTTGGCGTTCACGAACAGCTGGAGAAGCTGCCTCAGGTTGACGAGCTCCTCCTCTGATGTGGCCTCTTTTCCGCAGATGTCAACCTTGCCGTACGCAATCCTCGTGGAGCCGCCGCTGTGCATGGTCAGGAACGAACCGTCGGTCATGGCGCCCCTATACTCGAATGCTTGTAGCTCTGGCGAGTCGACGGCGACGGCCGTCAGGTTGTGGCAGCAGCGGAGGGCCAGCCTGCGAAGGCGGGCGCTGCCGCCGATGGAGAGCGTGGTCACCGCGCTGCAGGCCTCGAGCGTCAGGTCGGCGAGGCACAGGCAGCAGGCGACGAGCCGCTCCACGTCGCTCTCTGGGTCAGAGACGCGGGACAGGAGCAGAGTCACCACGGACGGCAGGCTGACGGCGCCGGGCGGGGCGAGCTGGCAGAAGCTGAGGGAGAGTGACCGCAGGTGGGCGCAGGAGAAGATCACTCTCGGTGCGGTGTACTCCGGCACACTCCACGACCACCGTGCGTAAGAGTGGTCGCAGATCGGGGAGTGGCAGTGGAGGCGGAGGTCGAGGTCAAGGCCCTCCGCGGCGCCCTGCTGCACGGCGTATGAGACCCACTGGTCCAACGTCAAGGAATCGCCGCCGCTATAGCTTTCCACGGCGATGTAGAGGGCTCGCAGGGGTACCGCGCCGCGTCGTCGTTGGCGGGCGATGATCGTGGCGCTGACGATGTTGTAGAAGGGCGGCGGCGCGTTGCGGTCCAGGGAATGGCACCACTCCGGGGAGCCGCAGAAGCGGTCGTCGTTGTTGGGTGGACGGCGGCGAAAACATGGCGCCACCGCGACGACAGCATGGCTGCGCACGCCGCCTCCTCAGCCCAGAGGAAGGAGAGGACGTGGCCAAGCGCGTGGTCCGTCCGTGAGCTTGCTCAGGCGGTTGCCGCCACCGGAAGACTCGATTTTTCTTTTCTTGGTGAGTGGGCCACCGGAGGAAGACGCAGCTGTCCATCGTGCCCGTGCGATCTGATCTGATTGATTTTAGGGCTAGCTGTGTTAGTTGATCTCCTCCCGACTCGGTCCAACGACCAAGTCGGGGCCTTGATCCACCCTGATCGGGGGTGTCCAGCCATTGAACTGACTGGTGGGCCCCCGTTGCGCAGCAATATAAGAGGGAGGTGGGGGCAGGGGCTCATGGAAAGAGGTTCACCGCCACAGTAACTGCCCCACCTCTTTTCCTAGACCGATTGAGAGGAGTGCTGTAGGCGACGGGAAGCTCCACCGCCTTCACCGTCGTCACTGGACATGGCCGCCACCACACTGCGTCCTACTACTGCCACGTCGCCGGACCACCACACCACAACCCCGATGCCATGGCGAGCTCCTCCGACAAGCCTTCCGATGGTCAGTGACTTCTATCACCTCTCTCTCTCCCTTTACCTTATCTATCTACGTTATATATAACAGCAAAGCAAATCACCCGAATATCTACACCTAGGGTCCTAAGAATGCTAACAATGGTACCAGAGCTAGGTTTTAGCTATTCTAGTGTGTAGGTCTGGTTTGGGAAGGAAAGAGAAAGGAAAAGAAGAAGATTCGAATCGGATCTCAAAACCTCAGTAGGGAAAAGCAAAGAAAGAGAGACCGATTTTGAATCGGTCAAGAAATCCGAACCCTAACCCTAAGAATGAGGACGGAGAGGAGGAAGAGGCCTACCTGTGGCTCACCTTCGCCGTCAAAGCCGTTGCCGTTGAGCGGGAAGAGGACCGCGTGTCGGCGGGTTGAACACCGCCGGCACCGGGAAGTTTCGCCACCGCGCGTTCTCCTCATCGGGTCGGTGGCAAAGGACACCACCACTAGTCCGCTCGACGGCAGCGCGTCCACCCTTTCGGAGGGCGCGTGCACCGGCGAAGGGACCGGTGGTGGCGCCACCATCTCCATGCGCTTCCTTGCTTGCTTGGCTTGCGGCGGCTGGCTGCTGGGGCGCGAGAAAGGAAGGAGGCGGGTGGGGAGCAGCCGGACTTGGTCCGGCGGCCTTTGCCCTCACCGGCGATGGCCGCCACCGCTGCCTCCACTGCTGCGCTTGTGGCATGGAGAGAGAAAGAGCAGGGATGGAAGTGTTTAGGGTTTGTGAGGAGGACGGCCGCCACTGCCGCTTTTGATCCGGCGAAAAGGCCAGTGAGCCATTCGATCCAGATGGACAGCTCCGGGCGGTCGGGCCACTTTGAGCCCAGGAGGGAAGCTAGATTCCTGGCCCAGGCCTAGGTTGCGGCCTGGGCGCGGGGGAGGCACCGCGAGCGCGCACGGTTGTGAGCCGCTGGGCCACGCGAGAAGGCCACGGGCCGAATGCAGAAGAGCCTGCGCGAGCTGCTGGGCTGCGGGCTGATTGTTCAGTGGCGCGCGGTTTTGGGCCACAGGGAGCACAGAGCTCCAATGGGCCGCGGGCCGATTTTTCTGGTTCGGGCCAAATGCACAGTACAAACTGAGTATAAGTTTTATTAATTTCAGAAGCAGTTTTGAATGAATTTTGTTAAGTTTAAATGTTTAATCTCTACTCAAATTCGAACCAATGGGAGAATTTATTTAGAGAGTAGATGAGAATCAAGAAGTGCTTCTGAAAAGTGGATAAAGTATATTTTTCCGTTGCAAAGTTAAAGTTTATTGTTTTTTCATTAAATCCGAACCAACGGGAGGATTTAATTTGAAGAGCAGTTACAATTATTCAATGAATGATGAAAAGGTTATGCTCCCGTTAAAGTTGGAACCAACAGAATTTTTTTTAAATTGGAGGAATAGTCGGTTTATAGTTAAGATAACTTATAATATTGTTATTTTCTGACCAACGTTGATGATAACAATATTATAAGTTTATTTATGAGTTTAAATTTAAAGAAAATTAAGATATTATTATTTTCTGACCAACATTGATGATAACAATATTATAATTCTCTGAGTTTTATGTTTAAAGTTTAAATCTCTGATGAATTTTGCATCAAAGTGACCAATTTTCAGAGAATAGATAAGAAACAAGAGATGCTCTAGAGCGAGCAAAATGAAATGTATTTTCATGTTTTCCGCTGCAATGATGATGATGATCTTCAAAATTAAATTCGAACCAACGGAAGAATTTAATTTTGAAGATGGTTATAAGATAATTGAGTTTTTATATGTTAATTCCATTTCTACCCAACGGTGATGTGGAATTAATGTAGAATGTTGTTTTATTCTATTTCTGCCCAATGGTGATATAGAATAGAACATAAAGTTTTAAAAGTTTAATGAACATTATTGTTGATTATTGATTAATGTTTTTCAGACAAAGAACTTGATGCTTTATTCTTGAAGGTAGAAAAGAAAGTGATATGGATATTTGTGACTCAGATGGTGAAAAGACTAAGTGCAAGATAATAAAGAAAGAAGACCATTACATGAGGGACTGTGTTCTCTTTAAAGAATGGCTTCAACAGAAAAGAATTCTAGGATATTGATCCAAGAAAGAAAATAGAACAATAAGAGTTTAGTTTAAGAATGCCTTGTATGTACCTTTTATAAAGAAGAATTTGATTTTAGTTTTATCACCATGATAAGAGTTGTAATAAGTAATATAATTTTTTTAGACTTAATCATTATGATATGAAATGTAATAAGTGACATGCATGTTTAATTTGACCAACGTCAGATTAAGCATGTGTGTTAAAGAGTATTCGGATCTATTCCTAAATTTGATGATTGAATATGAGCCAATCCTGGCATTTATGTCCCTTCATGGGAATTATCTCGCATGGCGGGAAATAGTTTGAGAAAATAACCGCATGGCGGAGAAATTTGACATAGTATTTATCCTGCATGGCGGGAGAAAGTTGTGATGACTCATGTGCTTTGAGTGTATTCCGCACAGGGAGAAAAGTTTAGGATAGCTCTTATGCTATCCTAGTATAAGTTTAAGGAGAACAGAAAGTTACAGACAAACCTCAAGATAAGAATGACATGCAAGCGTGACTTACGAAAGTATTAATGATAAAAGACTCTGTTGAGTTCTTGAAGTGAAATGAGGAAAAAGTACTCTCAACGAATTAAGAAATAATTTCATTTGCATGATGTAATCATGTGGATGAAGAAAGTAATCAAAGTTTCCTCATTCACAAGAGTTCTAAATAGTTTTTGAAATTGTGGTAGAAAAATTCGTACCACATTTCGAGGGGGAGAAAGGTGAGATCAATTAAGAAAGACAATTAAGAAATATAGTTTCCCATAATTCAGACAATGCGATGCATACTAAGGTGATCTATAAAAGATGAATGTGATGGTACAAAGGTGATATCAATTAAGAAAGATAATTCCCCATAATTCAGACAATGTGATGCATACTAAAGTGTTCTATAAAAGATGAATGTGATCGTCGGGGTTGTGAGACGGTCATAATATCAATACCCCTAAAGTAAAGAAATAGCTAAATCCATAGACCTTTTACAGTTCAAATAGAAAGATAGCATAGTCAGCCAGTATTCATACTGGACGCGTTCAGAGTTATTAAGATGGTGCTAAATGCGCCATATGAGTTTTAGCAGATTAAACCCAAAATGAGAAAGTTTGAAGATAGGACAATCTGGGGGAGCATGGTACAAAGAGACCTAACTCCGCAAGGAGGATGAATAATGTAAACAAGGATCTTATTACACAGGACCTTGTAGAATCAATTGTATTTTGGCAATAAAGGTCAAGAAGTGTTAGTAATTGAGGCCCTAGAAAGTCTTAAAGAATAAGAAAATCAGATATTTCTGATGACTATAAAGTCTTTGTTAGTGAAATTCAAAGGGAGGGAAATTCCACCTAATTTGAAGAAGCCATGAGAGACGTTCACTCGTCCAAGTGGCAAGAAGCGAAGGAAGATGAAATGAAATCGATAATACCAATAATATTTTGGGATCTAGAATAAATTCCTAATGAGCCAAAACAGTAGACTGTGATGGGTCTACAAGACAAAATGTGACTCTAAAGGGAATATGCAAAGATGTAGAGCGCGACTTGAATCAAAGATTTTGTGCGAAGTGAATGAATAGATTACAATGAGTGCTAGTGGCACATCATGATCTGAGTTACATCAGATGAAAGTAAAGATAGCATTTCCCAATGGGATTTGTATGAAAATGATTACAGGCACCACCTAGATGTTTTGTCATGGAAAGAAAAGAACGTAAGAGATGCCACATGTAGAAATCTCTTATGGACTAGAGCAAATCTCTAGACAGTAGCATTTAAAGTTGAAGAGTCAATTAGAAATTTTGGGTTAAAGAGAATGAGAGGACAATTGCGTTTGTACAAAGTTATAGAATGGGAAATTTATTTTCTAATCCTGTATATGTGGATGACATCTTACTTGTTAGTAGTGATGTCAATCTACTGCATGAGAAGAAGTTCTTGTCCTCAAGGTTCGATAAGAAAGTTCTCGGTGAAATGTCTCTCGTTATAAGAATTGAAATTCACCGAGATAGAAGAAAAGAGGTATTAAGACTATCGCATAGGCATGCTAAGAAAAGTTTCTAAATAAATAAAGTACCTATGCGGGTAAACCTACACCTGTTCCCATGGTCAAGGGTAATAGTTTTGGAAACCTTAGTGTTCCAAGAAGCAATGTGAGATTGTTATAGATGGACGTCCTATATGCTTCAGCTGTTGGAAGCTTAATGAATGCACAAGTATGATATTACCCTGACATAGTTAACGTATTCGGGTTGTTTTGGTAAAAGTCCAGTCCAGATATAGATCACTGGAATGGAGTTAAAATGTCGGCCTCATGCTAAGAAGGAAAGAACAAGTACTCTCAAGTAGTTGTGGGTACAAATGTTAAATTTTGGCGAGATGTTTCGTGAAACCCACATAGTAGCTAACACTCGCAGTTGGAGTTTTATTGCGGAAAAGCTCCAAAGAAACAATTTTAGTATCATCAGCGATGCAAAGTTACAGTATAACATGATATGAGGCCGTGGGACAGGCAAAATGGTTAAAGAACTTTACCCGGAATTGATAATGGTTGTCAACAGCAATAACCATTTAGTAGTTTGCTCCTAAGACAATGTGTCAAGTGTGCTGCCAAACACATTGACATTAAAGTTATACGTTGTAAAGGAGAAAGTCCGGAATCATACTGAAAAGGTATTGAACACATAAGTAACAAGAAAGTGCTTGCGGATCCGCTTACCAAAGGCTTACCACCCAGTGCGTTCAGAGAACACATAGTCGACATGGGTTTACGAGAAAGCCTATGATTTCTAGACAATAAAAGAGCCCAAAGTTAAAGAATCTGTTTCAGATCAGAGATATGTATTGTAGCTGTTAAATCTATCGGCGACTGACCGTGACGATGAGGCACGCTTTATGCACTGATCTGTGATGGAATGGTAAAAGAAATAAGTATAAGGTTAAGTTTAAAGTTTAAAGTATAAGATGAGATCAAGGGGGAGAATGTTAGCTGATCTCCTCCCGACTCGGTCTAACGACCAAGTTGGGGCCTTGATCCACCCGGATCGGGGGTGTCCAGCCGTTGAACTGGCTGGTGGGCCCCCGTCGCACGACGATATAAGAGGGAGGTGGGGGCAGGGGCTCATGGAAAGAGGTTCACCGCCACAGTAACTGCCCCACCTCTTTTCCTAGACCGATCGAGAGGAGTGTCGTAGGCGACGGGAAGCTCCACCGCCTTCACCATCGTCACTGGACATGGCTGCCACCACACTGCGTCCTACTACTGCCATGTCGCCGGACCACCACACCACAACCCCGACGCCATGGTGAGCTCCTCCGACAAGCCTTCCGATGGTCAGTGACTTCTATCGCCTCTCTCTCCCTTTACCTTATCTGTCTACGTTATATATAACAGCAATCAAATCACCCGAAGATCTACACCTAGGGTCCTAAGAATGCTAACAAGCTGCCCTTACTTTTATGGATCAGGGTTCATCGATCAGGGCCGTTGCATTTACTTTGTCAATCAGAGTCGGTTTCCGGATGCACCGACTTAGACTTAATTGGAGCCCGATCCTCCGATGGTCAAGATCCATAAAAGATGGATCATCGTAAGGTGAGATCGCATATTTTTGTATCATCACAATTCACAACACCACCAAGCGCCGACGATGATGACGGGCGGCGACGACCGCTTGTCCGAGCTCTCCGACGACCTTCTCTAGCGCATCCTCTACTTCGTCCCCTTCAAGGAGGCTGCTTCCACCAGCGTGCTCTCATGGTGGTGGGGCTCGCTCTAGTGGTCGTCTGGCGCCGTCAACCTCGCCGCCCAAGTCTACGATTCCAAAAGGAGACTGTATGGCGGATCCTACTCCTACGAACAGGCCGAGGCTGCGCTCGACACCGCTAAGGCCCCCATCACAAGGCTCACCTTGCGTGTGGAGTTCAATGACCGTGACAGCTCCATCAACCAGTTCTTCCACAACAGCAGGGACTGGCGCACAAGCTGCACAGTCACCGACGTGGTCGGCGCTCTAGTCTCCCACCAAGCGACGCGACACGTTGAGGAGCTCCACGTCGCTGCCGTCGACGTCTGATGGGGGCGTGATTCCCGATCTTCCATCAGGTTCAAGATAACTATCAATTTGGTCGGAAGCGACACACCGATCCGGCTCCAGATCACAAAGACCCGAACCATGTAACCTTAGCACCACGTCTCCTCTGATTATCAACCGTGTCACAATCCGGTTGACCTTGTCACGAAGGCTAATCCCTGCTGCGAATCAAAGAACACAAGCAAGAACAAGATAAAATGCAACTCAATTGAAGTGACGATTGCAGATGAATGATTAAGCACTCGAAGTTGGGGTCTCGCAAACCGAAAGACGGCGACTGTCAATGGACAGAATAATCTAAGCAAAATCCAACCCTAATGTAAGTGGCAACTACTGATTATATAGCTTAAGGGGCATCCAAGAACCCCTATCCGCGTCCCTGGGGAGCGCCGACACGTTACAAGGCCCAAACGGCCCAAAAGACGGCGACATAGCGCCCTGACAGATTCTGGATGGTGACTTATTTCAACGATTCCCGTTGATTCTGAACAGGTTTTGACGTGGGACCACTTGGATTGGCTTCCTTATCAAATAAGCTTTCCATCCATATATGGATCATCGAAAACGGAGTCCGGACGCGTCCTGGGTAACCAGTTCAAGGCAGACTGGTCCTGGATTCCGAGGTGGACTCAAACTTGATTTGGGCCTCCACCTTGGTGACTCGAACCGGATAAGCTTTGGGCCTTCTTCTCAATTTGGATGCCCTTGCTGATCTTCTTGGACTCCATGTAATTCTCCAAGCATGGTCATATGTGTGGAGGCCATGTCCTCATCATCCTCCCCTTCTTGATGAAAAGCCGTCCTCGGCGTCGATGTTGCTTGAAGTCCATTCTGCACAGCATGAAGACAAACGAGGTTGCCAAAATATTGGAAATTGACAATGTTGGGAGAAAGAATATGACCACATGTTTTGTTTTGCAGCACGCCTTCTCCTACAAACATGTAGTCTCCTCGATTAAAATACACACGATCTTTGTCAATACTATCCTGCAAAAGATCGGTACTAACAAGAAACATATGCTCCCCTTCTTTGAATTCCACTTGGGATTGTGAAGCAAAAATAGAGGAATATGGCACGAAAACATTGTTGATTTTATAGTCCTCTAATTGATCATTATTTTGCACAACAAAAGAAGAATTCATATTTGTACAAATGTAAACTCGTTGTACCATATATTGTCCTTGGTTGCCATATTTGCCAAGAACATGATATGTATGTCTAGATAACCATGGTAAATCAGCATATGCATAAAGTTTCTCCTCTATATAATTAAGATTACAAAGAACATCAAATTCAATGTATCCCAAAGTATTTAAAGAAGACATCAATTTCAACTCATCAACATTACTAACATTATGAATAACATGTCTATTTTCAGCAGTAGTGTTCGATTCCAACATACATATAGCATGATCATTCATTAATGGTTGCATTGGAATAATATAAATATCATCATTCAAGTCATCTTTATCACAAGGAACATCAAGCAAATCATCTTATGACAAAGGTAAATCAAGCGAAGGTTCCACTAATATTTGCTCTATCATAACATGATTGGTGGAAAAATTCAGCACATCAAGAGAACTCTCATCTTCTGTGAGATTAGCATCATTGGCATTACCTTTGCTCTCACTGTCAGCGGAAGTATCACGTGTTGAATTTTTACATGAGACTGGGAGCACCTCATTTTCTGTCATGTCATCCCCGCTCTTTTGTGCATTGTCCTGCAAAAGGTTAGGCACAGCAGGCGGAATAATAGGAGATTGGTCTAGTTGATGTTCCTCATCATATGAATTAATTACAAGAGATGGATTAACAAAAGTTTCTCTCATAAGAATTTTCATATCGTTCCATATATGAGGTTTATCTGAAGAACTTAAAGACTCCCACCAAATTGATGCTAAATGTCTCAAAACACTAGATGCATTCTTAATCTTCCTCCGTTCACACATATGATAGTGTGCAAAAATATTATCTATTTTACTTTCCCACTCAATGTACTCATCAGCACCAATACCATCATAAGTAGGTGGAGAAGAAAGAATATAACGACCTGCGGAGGGAGGTGTAGCAGCACTAGTGCATGGCTCATGCATCATTGATGTCTCGTATCGGTGAGTGTTGTAACCTGTCATTGTAGACACAAAACAGGAACAAACAGTGAAAGTTATCCCTAATAATCTGCTAAGTAGGTGGAGTAGTGCCTCTCAAGATCACAGCAAAAGGAGACCTCTTCTCAAGCTCTTACAAGGTTCTTACCAGCAAGGTCAAGGATACCTAGAAGGCATAGCACTGCGATTACAGGGGTCAAAACTTATACTGTCCAGAAGAAGTATGTGGAGTTAAGGCAAGCAGGCCAAATATGTGAGTGGAACACAATTCAAAAACAGAAAGTAATGCTGAATTATAGTCCCAAATACTTGCTCTCGTTGCTGGTCTAACGTGTTCCAAGTACCAGATGTGTGATAACAAAATGGAGAAACAAGTATGATGGATAGCAATGGTAATACGGACAAGGCAAAAGGCACAACAAACAATAGAGCTATCGAGTGTTCCTTATGTGCTCCTTTTTTATCTCTTCTCTTCTCTTTTGCTATTTTTTTCTTTTTTTTTGGTCCAATTTTTTTCCTTACTTTTGCTCTTTTGATATTTTTTCTCAGCAAGGAGCACACAATAATAAACACCAAAAAAATTGAGCTCAATTGGATAAAAGGTGTGGCCTATAGAAAATTAGGATTGTGCTCCAAAAAGCATATCAAAACTTGTGGGCCTGGAAACTCGATTTTTCTGATTGAATTTCACAAATCTAATTTTTACGAACCTAGCTTAGCTAGGATGAAATAGATCTAAAATTTTCTGGCATTCTCCGTAGATATAAAATTTGTCCTGTTTCGAGTTCGGATACAAAAGTTATGACTGTTTTAATAAAGCTGCTCGAATCCGGGTTTCAGTAGACACAAGATGCAAACTAATGGTGATACAGGATGGCGGTGGGTGGAGGGATCAACACAAACTAGAAAAGAACACAATCTAAACCAGCAACAAGCCCTTGATCAGGACACAAACTCAACACGACGGAATCTAAAAAGAATTATGCAAAAGGCTAAACGTGGTTTCTGGGATAGGAGAAAAACCTAACACTAATTTTTTTTGGCTTTTCTATGGACTCTAGGACGAAGGCGAAATCAAACTAAACTAGGGTAAAATTAAACTTGACGGTATACCTTAGCTCCGATACCAATTGATGGGGGCGTGATTCCCGATCTTCCGTCAGGTTCAAGATAACTATCGATTTGGTCGGAAGCGACACACCGATCCGGCTCCAGATCACAAAGACCCGAACCCTGCAACCTTAGCACCACATCTCCTCTGGTTATCAACCGTGTCATAATCCGGTTGACCTCGCCACGAAGGCTAATCCCTGCTGCGAATCGAAGAACACAAGCAAGAACAAGATAAAATGCAACTCAATTGAAGTGACAATTGCAGATGAATGATTAAGCACTCGAAGTTGGGGTCTCGCAAACCGAAAGACGACGACTGTTAGTGGACAGAATAATCTAAGCAAAACCCAACCCTAATGTAAGTGGCAACTACTGATTATATAGCCTAAGGGGCGTCCAAGGACCTCTATCCGCGTCCCTAGGGAGCGTCGACACGTTACAAGGCCCAAACGGCCCAAAAGACGGCGACACAGCGCCCTGACAGATTCTGGACGGTGACTGGTTTCGACGATTTCCGTTGATTCCGAACAGCTTTTGACGTGGGACCACTTGGGTTGACTTCCTTATCAAATAGGCTTTCCATCCATATATGGATCATCAAAAACGGAGTCCGAACGCGTCCTGGGTGACCAGTTTAAGGTAGACTGGTCCTGGATTCCGAGGTAGACTCGAACTTGATTTGGGCCTCCACCTTGGTGACTCGAACCGGATAAGCTTTGGGCCTTCTTCTCGATTTGAATGCCCTTGCTGATCTTCTTGGACTCCATGTAATTCTCCAAGCATGGTCATATGTGTGGAGGCCATGACCTCATCACAGCCCATACAACTAATAATTACAGCAGCACATCAAATAAAAATTTTATTTTCAATCCAATATCATATCACATGAATTTTCATCCAACATCAGTCAACATACATCAAACATCCATCAACCTTGCGGTTTACCATGGCACATAAGCCAATAACAAAACTGAGATTTCAAAAAATGCATACAACTTCAGCAGCTTAATACATGAAGCTACAGAGGCAAAATGCAGCACACCTATAACAAGTGTTCATCTGCAGCTAGTGTTCATCTGAACTGCATGTCAAAAAAATTGAACACAATAATTAGTAGCAAGCTAAGGAACGCAGCAGATTAATAGAAAGGTAATAATCTAACTCAATTGAGGGATAAGGCATCTAGATATCAACTTGCACATCTGTATCCTAGATTTAGAGAAACACCAACAGAAGATCTACAGATAAGATATTAGTTTCTGAATGATAGGGCTACTTTGCAACACCAATCTCATGGCCCCGTTCTGTTAGTGCAGGGTAGCCATGAGATTAATAGAAAGGTAATACCCTGCACTAACAGAACTCAATGTCCCCATCCCCAACCAGCCTCATTTCATCAGCCAAGCATATAAGCAACTAACGCTAGACTAAAAAGCTAACATGATTTGAATAAACAATTACCCAAAAGCATGAGCGCAAGTGATATTCAAGGATGGGCTACTGTACCATGATAGGACAATTCGATGTGTATACTAGGCTGCTGCTCTGAAGGTTCAGTAAAAAAAGCAAACAACTTACAGCTTGCTACTTTGCCTGTCGAGTGAATGTAGGTGCACTAGCTGCCTATGCGCTGCTCATACCTGAATGTCGACAGTGGAGGAGCAGCTGCTGCAGGACTCTGCCATCAAGTATCCAAATTGCTATGTCCGAATAAATAAAACAGCGGAGCACTAACAGTGTGAGCTTGTGAACACCTGCAGCAACACAGCAGCCAAGTTAATGTTACAAAGCACTACCGAATATTCAAATTCATTCCAGAATAAAATGTGACAATTCTTCTAGCATGGCTACACGAATAAAGCTTAATGCTTTAAACTAGCACTAAGAATACAGATGGCACAGTGCAGTTTTGGTTAAGCAGTAACACACCAGTACTTAAACATGAGCTGATTAGTTTTGGTCATTTATTTTTGTTTAGTGTAATGTAGCTAACTGAATGCAAATCAAACACCAGCAATGTGCCAAAAAATTGTACTAACAGTACAAGTGCAGTTAAGTCAAAAAAGCTGAAGCATCATGCCTATTGGATAACCATGATGATCATCTGATTAATAGAGATTAAGAGAACCTAAGTACATGGTCTCATACATTAACAGAAGTAGTACAGGACATTCAGAAGTAGGAAAATAAAGAGAAAAACTCCAACCATGTGAACCAGAACAAGTCACAGCTCAGTAGGTAGCCTATAGCAGCAGCAACTAATTCCCATGATGAAAATTTTTATGGAGACATACTACAAATGATGTCTAAAACAATACTACAAGTGATGCATTACTGCCGGCTAAAAGTAATTTACATTCCTTGGTTAAATATTTTATTGTGTAAAGGAAAATAGATAGGGTACTTGCCTTTTCATAAGATATGCATTCCCACGTCCAAGCTATGCAATCCTGCTTCAACAACCTGGATGCACAGAGTAGCAAGAAGGCTCAATGACTCGTACAGTCATGCACAGAGTAACAACTTCAGTTATATCAAATGGGTATCACATTTCATAACTTAACTGAGTTTGGGATCAAATTGACCAGACTTTGAATTTCTATATGTCCTAGACCATTGACCGTGAACTTCTATATGTTGCAACAAAAACTGAGACCCTGAACTGCACACTGGTTACAGTATTTTTTTGGCAAACTTTGAACCCCTACAATTTCCAAACCGTGCAAGTTTTCATCCATGTGCTTAAAGAAATTTGATAGAACATTGATTCATGAATGACTTTGTTTAAGGAAGATTAGTTTTCTTACACACTAAATCAAGAGAAATAGGGATAGGAATAGAGCGGGTGAAGACTGAATTTTTGGTCTAGCCAACGATGGTGGGACTGTTATCTCGTCACCTGAGAGCACAAGGTAGTGGTGGTGGCGAGTACGGGCATGGTGCTTCTTCCCGACGGGACAGCCCATCCAGCGAACATGATGAGCATCCACAGAAGCTAGACACGCTACCCTAGTCGTTCATAGAAGCTAGACACCCTACCCTAGGCTGCCGCTGAGAGCCCAAGATCTGGACGTACCAACCTTAGGGGGTGTTTGATTTGGGGTGTTAAAGTTTAACAAACACTGTAGCACTTTCGTCTTATTTGACAAAAAGTTTTCAATTTTGGATTAATTAGGCTTAATAGATTCATCTGGTAAATTACTCCTAATCTGTGCCGACATGCATGCAATTAGTCTACATTTAGTACTCCATGCATTCGAGGGAACATTGATGTGATGGGTGTTAAACTTTAACGAAATGAAACCAAACAGGGCCTTATAAAGCTGGCGCAGATTCACTCAAAGAAGACGTCATTGTAAGCTGTGTTTAGATCACTTGAAAAGTGCACTATGCAAAAAAAGATTTCCCGTCACATCAAACTTGTGATACATGCATGGAGTACTAAATGTGGATAAAATCAAAAATTAATTGTACAGTTTGGTTGTACTTTGCGAGACGAATGTTTTGAGCCTAATTAGTCAATGGTTGGACAATTATTACCAAATACAAACGAAATGCTACAGTGTATTTTGGCACTCCAAAATTTAGATCTAAACACAGCCATAGTGGATCTGAGTCGCTCCTCCATGCAAGTCCCCCGCAGGCCTCGTCCATGCTCGTGGCCTGCAGATCTCCTGAACCTTGTACCTGCATGCGCACGACGACAGCACGAGCGTGTTCACAGCTCACAGCCTAGAAGCTCAGGCGGAGCACCGGTGGTTCTTGTTATGCTCTATCGAGTTCATCAGGCAGGGGCTTCGGAGGCAAAGGCAACACGAAGAACAGAGACTCCAGCTGCACAGTGGTGAGCTCCGGCGTGGTGTCCAACAGGGCCTGGAGGACCTTGGGCTCCACGGAGCAGTACCTTAGCTGCAACGTCGCTAGCCGTGGGAGTGGTAAGGCGGCCGTCAGGTTACACTTACACCTGGTGAGGTCCAGCACGCGGAGAGTGTCCGACGACGGGAGGGAGGCGAGCCAATAGATCCCTTTGTGCCTGTGGTTCTCTTTCTCCAAGTAGAGGAAGCGACGGTTGGAGACGTTGATGAGGACATGTCCTCCACACATATGACCATGCTTGGAGAATTACATGGAGTCCAAGAAGATCAGCAAGGGCATCCAAATCGAGAAGAAGGCCCAAAGTTTATCCGGTTCGAGTCACCAAGGTAGAGGCCCAAATCAAGTTCGAGTCCACCTCGGAATCCAGGATCAGTCTGCCTTGAACTGGTCACCTAGGACGCGTCCAGACTCCGTTTTTGATGATCCATATATGGATGGAAAGATTATTTGATAAGGAAGCCAACCCAAGTGGTCCCACGTCAAAATCTGTTCGGAATCAATGGGAATCATCGAAACAAGTCACCGTCCAGAATCTGTGAGGGCGCTGTGTCGCCGTCTTTTGAGCCGTTTGGGCCTTGTAACGTGTCGGCGCTTCCCAGGGACGCGGATAGGGGTCCTTGCACGCCCCTTAGGCTATATAATCAGTAGTGCCACTTACATTAGGGTTGAGTTTTGCTTAGATTATTCTGTCCATTGATAGTCAACGTCTTTCGGTTTGCGAGACCCCAACTTCGAGTGCTTAATCATTCATCTGCAATTGTCACTTCAATTTGGTTGCATTCCTTTGTGTTGTTGCGTGTGTTCTCGATTCGCAGGCAAGGACTTAGCCTTCTTGGCAAGGTCAACCAGATTGTGACACGGTTGATAACCAGAGGAGACGTGGTGCTAAGGTTGCAGGGTTCGGGTCTTTGTGATCTGGAGCCGGATCGGTGTGTCGCTTCCGACCAAATCGATAGTTATCTTGAACCTGACGGAAGATCGGGAATCACGCCCCCATCAAGTGGTATTCGGAGCTAAGGTATACCTCAAGTTCATATTTATCCTAGTTTAGTTGATTTTTACCTTCGTCCCATAGTCCACTGCCATATTTGTTTCCTGTCCTACAACCATCTGCGCCATAGCGTTTGCATATTTCAGTTCCAGAGTCCGCCGTGTTGAGTTTGTGTCCTAGGACAAGGTCTTGTTGTTGGTTTAGATTGTGTTCTTTTCTAGTTTGTGTTGATCCCTCCATCTGCCATCATCACGTCTCATCATCAGTTTACATCTTGTGTCCACAAAAAAAACCCTGATTCGAGCAGTTTTCATAAAACAGTCATAACTTTTGCATCCGAACTCGAATCAGAGCAAATTTTATATCTACGGCCAGAAAATTTTAGATCTATTTCATCCCAGCAAAGCTGGGTTCGCAAAATTTAGAGTTGCAAAATTCGATTAGGAACATCGAGTTCCAGGGCCCACAAGTTTTGGCCAAGTTTTTAGATTACAATCCTGAATTTGTATAGGCCACATCTTTTGTCCAATTGAGCTCAAAGTTTTTAAGATTTGTTCTTGTGTGCTCCTTGATGAGAAAAAAATATCAAAAGAGCAAAATCTAAAAAAAAGTTTGGACAAAAAAAGAAAATAAAAAAATAGTAAAAGAAAAGAGAAGATAAGAGAAAAGGGAGCACATAAGGAACACGTCAATAGCTCTATTATTTGTGGTGCCTTTTTACCTTGTCCGTATTTCTGTTGCTACCTTTCATACTTGTTTCACTCTCTTGTTTGTCATAACTGGTGTAGGAACACGTATAGGCCAACAACTAGGACAAGTGCTCTGGACATTTATTCAATATTGCTATCTGTTACTAAATTGTGTGCCACATATATATATTTGTTCTTTGTGTGCCTTCCAAGCTCCATATATATACTTCAGATCAGTACAGAAAAAGATCCTTGCAATCCCAGTGCCACGCCCTCATCGGTATCACGAACCAGCCGTCGGTTGTACCATCCACTACTTGCGTTGGTAAGAACTTGGTAAGAACTCGACAAGACGTGTGTGAGGGTGTGATTCCACTGACCCATAAATAGTTGATAGGGTATTTATTTTGATTCTAACAATATATGCCAAACAACGAGTTTCTTTTTAAGATTGAATTGCAGGACATCATGGATGGACTGTCTACGGAGTTTGCACAACGAGTGCTCAGTTCTCAAATGGAGAAGGCGGAGCAAAACCAGTTCAACATCTTGTTTCAAACATACTTTGTTGTGAAGGAATGGCGTTGTCGTGTTATGATTGATGGCGAGACTTGCAACAACCTTGCAAGCTTAGAGATGGTTGAGAAGCTTGGTCTGTCACGGAACCGCCCAAATTATAAGAACAAAAGTACAAAGACAATCGCCGGAGCAATTAAATTCCCGTACTTAAGCTCCTATAACCCCGGTAGTCCAATAAAATCCCGAGGGATTTCAAACCAATCAACATACAAGCCAAGATCGTAGTGGTCCAACATAACAGGTCATATGTTACATCCATTTCATAAGTAATTCAACATATATCGGAGTTCAGTAGAGTTATTACAACTCAAGTTCAAAAGTAGCGGAAGCAAAGTAGTTTGAAACTAATATCACCTTAATTCAAATACATGCCAGTACCAAGGTCCATTTCCCATAAAAGCATGAGGGACAAGATAGCTCAGACGGATCATGCCCATGATCACACTCCGCCACTACAGCCGGAGTCTTCCAATTCTTGCAGTAGCTATGATACATCACAACCTGCAACAAGTGGGAATAAACCCTGAGTACGAGAAGGTACTCAGCTAGACTTACCCGTCATAAACCAGAAATAATGACACCAAGGAGTATGCAAGGCTTTCTTTTAGTGGGCTAGCTTGACTCATTTGCGAAAAGCATAAGTTATCATGAATAAACTAATTTAAGTCCTTTTTCATCATATTTATTATAACCTATTCAATCTAGGTAAGCACCTATGCTAAAGCAATCACTTGATTAACCATTAACATCAAAGGTTACCATCTCAGGTTTAGCATTTCCAACATTATCCCCATAACCATCCGTGTTCCATCATCATTACTACGATGCCGTAACTCGAGTCAAGTGCTCACTATCCAGGAGCGATGGCGATTCGAATCGATTATTAACCAGCTGGTAATTTATTCCTCACACAAACCTCACTCACCCGCTAAAGTGAGGTATTGGTCACCGAGTCAACTATTCAGGTAAAGTCACGAGTTTGCCAGGAACCACATGTACCCAGGGGCCGCCCGACTGCTCTTTGGCCTTATCATCGCGCCCCCGTTTCCTGCCACTACTACTCCGGTATAGTGCGTTGCGGGCAATCCACTCAGCCCGAATAATCTCCCAGCTTCGCGGTCAAAAGGTACCTTATTCGGCCAGCTAAATGTGAGGCATGCGTTCAACATGACCCGAGGCCCAACAACGGTCGGTCCTTAATCGACACAGACGGAAACTACAAGCACCCCAGAACCCTGTCTGGTTGCCCAATATTTATTCCACCCGGTCTCCAATTAATTCATCAACACTTGGTTATTTTCAGGATATCATCCATTCCATAGCTAAAGTATTCCAGTAACCACCTATAGTTGCCGGTGACAGGAAATCACCGATTGCTACTGGTCTAAGCAGGGCTAAGCAATATTTTCGATCCTGAACCAAAATAGGATTCCAGGCATATTTACGGGACAAGGAAAGAATATATATGCAACAAGTGTTTTCAATCAACTCCTATAACTTAATGCAACAATACATATATAACATATATATACTCAATTGCTTTTGTAAAGTAGGAGGCTTAGAATGCTCCGGGGCTTGCCTGGGATCGAACACTAGGTTAGTGATTGACAGATGACACTCGCTTGGCGAGCATCTCCCATCCCGACACTTGTTTAGTCCTTCCATCTTCGAGATAGGTCCACCAAACGTCGTCTTCAGGTTTGGCTTTAACATCTCATCCTTCACGTGGTGCATCTAGCGTACCTAGATGAGATGCAAGATGCATGTGTATGAATATGATGAATGGTAACACAAGATGCATCACATAATCAATTAAAGAGGGCAAGCACATTAAGCATAACACAAGTTTGACAAGATCACAAGTATCTTAACTTGACCATCATCAAGGGTATAAGCCACACTTAGCAACACATGGAGTAAACAACCATAACTCGCATCTGACAATTTCTAGACTGCAACAACAGCTACATGTTTGGATCATAACTGGAGTTATACAAATTCAATAGCCATGAAACAAGACATTATGGAAAGCTTATGAAATTGTCTATAATTCATCTTTAATCATCTTAGCATGATTCTCAAGTTAACCAAGTCAAACATGCATAATTACAGAATCTGGTCCAGAGATTCCAGAGAATAACTATTTCTGGAACCCAACTTGAAACAGTCATTACTCACAAACTATAAGGCCAAATGCCACCAAAATTTAACACAAGCTAGATTAATGAGTTATCTACAACTTTGTTATAAGCATGTTTCTCAGTAAACATCATTTTCATGGTGCAATTACCAAAGTCCCAGAAACTGTTCAGGAAAGCATCAATTGCAAGAATAAATATTAACTTACATTCCAAACATACATTTGGCCACAACCAATGTAACCATCATAAAGTGCATGTTAAATGATCACCAAAAAGCATAGTGCTCATCATTAAATAATTTTTTTAATGCATTTCTTAATTTATTTAAATAGCAAGGTGAAATAATAAACATATACCAAAAGTCCATAATAAAATCTATAAAAATTACAGTAGATCTTACATACACCCAATAGTCTACTGTATAAGTTTCAAGCCATTTGGACATGTATGTCAACCTCTATGAAAAAGACAAGTTGCTATTACAAGAATTCATGTGAGAGCAAGATACACTAATAACTCACTCAAATGGCAACCAAAATTCATGAAATTTTTACCACACATCAATCATCACATGAGTAGCATTCCACAAAAATTTTACTTCATTTGGAGCCTTAGATCTACAGTTATGAAAATGACAAATACAACTAGCATTAAAAACCTAGCTGCACAAATCTAATTTTACAGAGAAAACTTTAAACTAAAATATGCCATATTATAGATCTACTGCATAGAGAATTTCACAAGGATTCCAAAAAGTCCTCATTTGCTATTTTACGATTTTCCTACAATTTACTATGATTTTCCAAAGTTTTAGTCATTTTTCTACAAAAGAAAATTATTAAACCGAAAAGGACAAATACTTTACAACGGGACCCCTGGAAGAAACTTTAATCAAACCGAGCGAACAAGTCCTTCTTGCACTATTCAATTGAGTCTGCGGCTTCACAGAAAGGTCCCTCCCTTTTGTCGAATTCATGCGCGACGTCCTTCCCTTGCTTCCAAAACAGAGTCGCACGGTCATGGAGGAGCCGGCCGGTTGGGGGCCCGCTGGCGGCGAGGAGGGGGCCAGCGAGGACCGCGGCATCGAGGCGCACCCGTGGGTGCCTCCTACGCAAACTATGGCGGCCCACAGCGGCCTGGCCACGGTGGCCGGCGGCCGGACAGCCTGCGTTACGACGGCGGCGCGTTACAGACAACAGTGCAGCAGTGAGGGAGGCGTGGGAGGAGCGGCGTGGGGCGAGGAAGACCAGGGCACAGCCATCTAGGGCGGAGGGGCACTAGAGCGGCGAGACCATGCGGAGGCGGGAGCTTGAGCTGTCGGCTATGGCGATGGTGAGCCGCGGCACAGCAGCAGGGTGAGGGAGAGCGCGGCAAGAGCAAGGAAGAGTGAGTGGGGAAGGCAGAGTGCTCGGGCGTCCATTCTTAGAGAAGCCAGGACGCAACCACCCGGCAGCGACGGTGGGGGCGCGGCCGGCGCATGGAGAACGCGTGGCCCTGACGTCGAACACCTGGCGGGCAACGAACGGGCAAGGTGGGACGCGTTCCTGGGCTAGCTCCGGGCCGAAACAGAGAATGGGCCCAAAACAAAGTTGGCAGCCCACATGATGCTCTACAGTTTTCATCAAGGCGCCCAGGTCACTAGGCCAACAGATTAGGAGATACAATCATGCCAAGATGACAATGCCAACATGTTGATGGAGATCACGGAAACTCGCATTCGGAGGTCAAAACCTGATCAAACTTAATCCAACTTTTTGCATGCTCTTCTCCAATATGTAAACTCCAACTTTTATATTTGGCTCAACCTAAGTTACTTAGCAAAAACATGAGAACGCGACGTGCCAACCGTCTTGTCGTTGCCGGTCCAACTTCATGAACATGACGAAACTAGCAGTTTTGTGAATTGATTTTGAAGGTCCAACCAAGCTCCAAATATGGTGACTTGATCTATTCTTTCCTTCACAAGGTGTACTCCAACTCATATGAAGGACTCCAATTGAGCTTCCATATGAATTTGGAAGATAAAAGGTCACAAACATAGCAACTCACTGCTGTCAATCCAGGACTTAGAATTATTTCTAGGGCTGAAAAACAGCAGCTGATCCAAACTTCGAGCCTCTGTTTAACAAGCTTACAAGCTGATATAGCTCTTGGTACAAAAACAAAGTTTCTTCTACACAACATGAACTACAACTTTCATTTAATGTCCAACATCAAAACTGGTATAGAAACTATATTTCTACTTTGACCAAAGTGGCATCGCAATAAAGCTTGAATTGTCCTTCGTGATCCATTGGAGCATTTTCTGGGCATTTGCTCAACACGAACCTTTCACGGCTTTTGTTGTAGAGTCCATCTTGAGTCTTTTGGGTAAGGTTACAAGGTTTGGTTGATGACCTATATTTTCATTCACTTATTAGTGCAATTCAAGCACTTAGTAAAACCATTCCAACAAGGATATAACTTATCATTTCATGTGACTTTTTGACTCCAAACTTCATGAAACTTTTCGAGTGACCAATATAGATAGGTACTAAGGTGAGACACATGAAAATATTGCAATAACACCACCCAAGGATATATCTTGAAAATGGCCTATATATGAAGCAATGGTGCAACATCCAAGTTTAGGTTAAGCTCATCTCCATAGGTTTGACCTTGACATCTTCATCACCACTTAATCTACCATGTTTGAGATCAAACCCACTGCTTAACTGGTGGCAAACACCTCGGGTGTTACATGGTCTGACCACAAAGCCACATCCACGTCCATACTACGTCCAATGGGTAAATTCTTGGGATAAGATAAAGGTAACTAAAATTGCACGCATTGAGTTTTCCCTTGGTCCTTATAAGGATAGCGCTGAATTTGATATAGTACCTATGCAATCATGTCAATTGTTATTTGGTAAACCATGGATATCTGAAAATAATGTTGTGCACCATACAATTACTAATAAATATTTGTTCAAATATAATGGTATAAAAATTACACTTATACCTATGACTACTGCTCAAATTTTAAGGGAAGATCTCCTAAGGGCCGAGAGGAGGAAGAATGAGCCTTTTAGACAAGAATGGGTTATTTCAAATGTTACAATACCTTCATCTAGATCTGAATTTTTACAAAATGAAGATATTACTTTGCCTCTTGTTGGAACTAATATTTTGCAGCATGTATCCAAAAACGAGGACAAGATGACTGAGAAAGAACAGGTAAATGTATCAGATAAGAGCTCTCTTGTTGTAATGAATTTTCCCACCAATGATGCTAATAATCCTATACTAAAACCTTCTATTGATTTACCTTTGTCACATGGCGAATGTTCTACTGATCTTTGTGATAAAGAAAAGTTGTGTGATAGTGGTATGATTATTCATGAGCAGCAATCAGTTAATGAGAATGCTTCTTTTGTTTTGGAACAAAATACTTGTGCTAAAAATAAACAATTGCTTCCAATTGCCACTGAACAAGATGAACTAAAATTGTTGACTTCTTTAAATACTTTGGGATATATTGAGTTTGAAACACTGTGTGCTCTGAGTAGTTTGGAGGAGAAATTTTTATGTGCTAAATTACCATGGTTGTCTACATGTATATATCAATTTATTGGCAAATATAATTATAAAGGAGAATATATGGTACACCGAGTTTATATTTGTTCAAATATGAAATCTCCTTTTTCTGTGCATCAATATGACCAATCAAAGGGTTGCATTAGATATAATCATGTCATGTTAAGATCCCCAAGTTTTGTTATAAAGCAACAGGTTAAATTTCAAAAAGAGAAGCAATATTGGCTACAACCTATAATCTGTCCTCCAACTAAGCTCAAACCGAGGACGGTTTGTTGTCAAGAAGGGGAGGACGATGAGGACATGACACCAACAGATACGACCATTGATTATAAGGTGCACTTGTTTCTACATTTGCATAGTAATTTTAGATACAATTCACTTGGTTCTACATTTACATGTCATTATTTGAATGTAGGTACAAATGTGTCTCAAAGTACAAGTCCATCAAAGTTGAACTTTCGGTTCGTCGGCATCCCGATAGTGCTTCATTGGGAAGGCCAGAACTCATCCATCCGAAGTGCGATTGAGGTTAATGAGCACTTGATGGAAAACTTATTTGATAATCTTTCAAATAGATCTGGTCCCACCTCAATATCACAATGGCAAGGCCTCGAAATCATTGAGACATTCCACCGCTATTTCTGTCGGGTGTTACGGCGTCGTCATGGGCTTGTTATTCACACTTGGGACCCAGACCCAAGTTGGACCACGCCCCAAGAAGATGGAGAACACCTAAGAGATGCCCAAGGACGTCCTCCTTCTTGGCCACCACCTTAAGAGGCCAGCAAGGACGTCCAAGCCAAGTCGGAGGCCTAGTCCAATTCGAGTTCGAGTCTGCTTCGGCCTTCTAGACCAGTTTGCAATAAAACGGACGCCCAGGACGCATCCGGACTCCGTTTTTGATGATACATACATGGATGGAAAGATAATTTCATAAGCTAACCAATGGCTTTGGTTTGAGACCCAAATTCCATCAGAGTTAATAGGAATCATCGAAACAAGTTGACATCCAAAATTTGTCAAGGCGCTGCGTCACCGTCTTTTGGACCGTTTGGGCCTTGTAATGTGCCGAGACTCCTTAGCAACGTGAGTAGGGGTTCTTGGATGCCCCTTAGGCTTTATAATCAGTAGCCGTTGCCTATGTTAGGGTTTGGGTTTTGCTTAGATTATTCTGTCCATTGACAGTCGCCGTCTTTCGGTTTGCGAGACCCCAACTTCGAGTGCTTAATCATTCATCTGCAATTGTCACTTCAATTGAGTTGCATTTTAGACATGGCCTCCACACATATGACCATGCTTGGAGAATTACATGGAGTACAAGAAGATCAGCAAGGGCATCCAAATCGAGAAGAAGGCCCAAAGCTTATCCGGTTCGAGTCACCAAGGTGGAGGGCCAAATCAAGTTCGAGTCCACCTCGGAATCCAGGATCAGTCTGCCTTGAACTGGTCACCCAGGACGCGTTCGGACTCCATTTTGGATGATCCATATATGGATGGAAAGCTTATTTGATAAGGAAGCCAACCCAAGTGGTCCCACGTCAAAAGCTGTTCGGAATCAATGGGAATCGTCGAAACAAGTCACCGTCCAAAATCTGTCAGGGCGCTGTGTCACCGTCTTTTGGGCCGTTTGGGCCTTGTAACGTGTCGGCGCTCCCCAGGGACATGGATAGGGGTCCTTGGACGCCCCTTAGGCTATATAATCAGTAGTTGCCACTTACATTAGGGTTGGGTTTTGCTTAGATTATTCTGTTGATAACAGTTTCGCCGCCGCCGTCGGTTTGTGAGACCCCAACTTTGTGAGATTAATCATTCATCTGCAATTTGATTGCATTCCTTTGTGTTCTTGCGTGTGTTCTCGATTCGCAAGCAAGGACTTAGCCTTCTTGGCAAGGTCGATCGTGCAACGCGGGTCGATAACCAGAGGGGTCGTGGTGCTGCGATTGCGGGGTTCAGAGCCGAGTTGTTCGGAAGCCGGATCGAATTGTGTCGTGACTCCACTAAATCGAGAGTTATCAGAACCTTTCGGAAGATCGGGATCCCTAGTTTACATCAATCATCGAAAACGGAGTCTGGACACGTCCTGGTGAACAGTACAAAGCAGACTGGTCCTGGATTCTGAGGTGGACTCGAACTTGATTTGGGCCTCCACCTTGGTGACTCGAACCGGATAAGCTTTGGGCCTTCTTCTCGATTTGGATGCCCTTGCTGATCTTCTTGGACTCCATGTAATTCTCCAAGCATGGTCATATGTGTGGAGGCCATGTCCTCATCAGGCTGTGTGCGTGGGGTGTATGTATGAAATTGCGCTGTGTATGTGGGCTGTATGTGATCTAGTAGTGGGCTGAAAAAGGTCAATAAAAATTAGTGACGTATTTGGGCTGCAAAGCTGCTGAAAATAAGCTGCAAAGCTGCTGAAAATGGGCTGCCAAAATGGCTGAAAATGAGCTGCGAAAATGGTTGAAATTGGGCTAAAAATTAACCCAACTTTGATTTTGGCCTGTTATTAAATGGGTTGAGGTAGTGTTCACGTCATCATCCACGTGCAACCATGTAAGCATCCATGATGATGTGGCATTCAATCCGTGACGGATATTTTTCGTCATAGGAAATGGACTTGGGCTAGGCTAACTAGGCCTCGGGCTCTATCGTGACGGTTTGAAATCGTCACTGATTTCGTTAATTCGTGACGGTTTTTGGTAAACCGTCACGGAGGTTAATCCATGACGCTCAATCGATGACGATCTCTGAAACTTACATAGTGACGGTTTTTTGGTGATCCGTGACAGAAATTTTTCGTCATGGATTAACAGATTTCTTGTAGTGAACTTTTAGTCCCGGTTTGAGACACGAACCCGGACTAAAAGTGTGACTTTTAGTCCTGGTTTTAGACACGAACCTGGACTAAAGGTGTCTCCAGAGTGAATTTAAAAGGAGAGCGTATCTTGTCTAAGTTAGATGTGTGGTGGGAGTTGAGATGGCAACGCGTGCAAGGGCTGAAGTGGGAGGTCTTGGGTTCGAATCTCCACAGATGCATCTTTTTTTACCCAATAAACACCTTTAGTCCCGGTTGTAGGAACCGGGACTAAAAATCGAGACCTTTAGTCCCGATTCCGTAGTCCTAGTTCCAAAACCGAGAGTAAAGGGGGTTAGGAACCGGGACTAAAGGTAGGTTCTCTACTAGTGATCTCTTCTTCTAAACTCCAATTTTACCTATAAATGCCTCACGTATAGTACAGAACTGGTGCTATTCTTCATCCAAGTACCAATTACTGGCCATCTAATTTATTTATGTCTGAGTTGTAATTTCTTTCCTTGCCTGCAGGAACCGGTGTTGCTCTTGCTGGAGTTTTCCTGTACTATCAGTTCAAAAAGTTAAAACCAAAGACTAAGGCTGCACGAAGACAACCACATGATGAGGTAACAAACTATAAAGGATCGAGAATTTGGAACTATCAACTGATGTGGTGAAGCGGGCTTGCATTTGTGTTAGTAAACACCAGTCGTTTCCCAATGTTTTTCTTCAAAAAATGGCATGTTCTCTTGTCAGCTTCTTTGGCTGTGAGAAGCTTGGGAAGCCCTTTTCCCTGTTTTCATGCTTGCTTTTTGACAACAAAAAAGCAGTGGGCACCTAGGTACATCAAGATTGATCTCTTCGATCCAAAGTCCAAATGAATTAATAAGCAATTACAGAATCATACTGCTCTAGAAAAGAAAGCATAGTTGTATGAAACATTGCAGGTGATCAATCATACTGCTCTAGCTACATGTGCATCAAAAATACTAAATGTCTTTCTGTCGGTACCAATAGTATAGGGGTACCCACATTTAACGATAATAAAAATCAAAACGACTAAGCCACGCCCAAGCTCGGCCGCACACCGGGTCTGCCTTGTACGAGGGCAGCTCGACGGAGTGCCTTGACCGCGCTCCGGCTCCGACTCGTACGAGACACCCTCGACGAAGGCGCCTCGACCGCGTCCCGCCCCGTACAATAAAGTGCCTCGACCGCATTCCGACTCGCCCGAGGCTCGACTGCCTACCAGGAACACTCCGACTCGCGTGAGCCCGGGTCGAGCGTCTCGACCCGTCCTCTTTACCTACCCCAGGACAAAAGCCATAGCATTTAATGCGATTACCTACTACCACCTACCGGCATGGCTACGATCAGGGTCGACGTGGGAACAATGCCAGTGTCAGTCCTCACTGTTTTACCACCCATCCCGTGATAGGAGGTGAAAGCCGTCACTGTGCCCACCTTACCGTGCACTGTACGTCGCTAGTTACCCTCGAGGGAGGACACGACAAAGCCCGTACACTGCAATCCCGAGGATTCGGACTTATCCGCTCGGTCTCGACCCGGCCTCGACCCGGCCTCGACTCCCAGCACGGCTCAACAGGGAAGGAAGGACGGTATGGCCGGCGCTCCGGGTCATTTTAGTGTCTCGTCCTCTACGTCACCGTGGTGTTTAGGGATGGCTTTCCATTCCTAGGGCACGTCGTAACAGTCACCTCAACAGGGATCGACAAAACATCATCTCAAGGCTCCCCGTCATCTTGGCCTCCTCTCGTCCTATAAAAGGGCAGGCCAGGGCTCTACAACAGGGACGGAAGACAACGGACAACAAGCCAGACACAAGATAGAGATCAACGTCTCAAGCAATCATCCTTGTATTCTTTTTTCCTCTTTGAGACTTGGGCTCGCCGCTCTCTCTCACAAGCTTGTAACCCCTACACGAGCACCTCGGTGCAAGGAAATACAAACCTCTCCCTCCCCGCTGGACGTAGGGCCTTCTTTTGCTCGAACCAGGATAAACCCCCGTGTGTTCTCCTTGTATCACCATCCAGGAAAGGGACACACAGCATTTACTCATTGGTTTAGGGCCCCCTTAGGACCGAACACCGACAGTTGGCGCGCCAGGTAGGGGATCGCTGCGTGCCAACGTCGCTTTCCCGCCTTTTTTCCTAGATGGCTGACCCCGAACGCCCTATCCCGTTGGCCACAGTGATCTGGTTCGGGAGTTTGGAGTTCATGTCGCTTGGCTATGGCTACGACATGGTCCTACTCCCGCCCAGGCACCGAACCGATGAAGATTATGAGCTCTCCCAGCCTGGGGGAGCAATCCGCCGGTACCGTCGTTCCAGGCAGGTGAGAGCCGCCCAACGACGATGAGCCCGGCGCAACCATCGTCTTCACCTCACGGAGGGTGATGGGATTCCCCGGTCCGGCACCCCCCAGCCAGGCGCCGACCCAGATTTCCTCGTGGAAAGACTGGGTAGGATGAGCTTGACTGAGGGTAACATGCCAATGGAGAATCCCACCGCTCCCCCGCCTGGTGAGACACCACTGCCCGGAGCATCCGTTCCCGCGTGGACAGCGACATCTCCATCGCCATTCCCGTTTGGGCTAGACTCGGCTGCCCGGACCTATGCTTCCTCCGTAAGCACTAGCATGAGTGCCTACGAGGAGCTCTCCGGGCACCATCTACGCTCCACTCTGGACCTCGTTGCATCCACGCCAGCCTCTGATTATCTGGACTCTACGGAGACTCCGGAAACAGGGCCCCGTGAGACTGCTTCCCGACGTCGCGATCACGGGGGCGATTTGCAATGGCCTCACATTCCCCCGTCATACTACTACTTTGGCACTCCTGACTCCGACTCGGCTGATGACACCTATGATCCGACCCACGAATGCTTCAACATCGATGTTGAAAGCACGTTGGAATCAGAGGACAAGAGCCAATCGAAGGAAGGCACACGCCACCTCATGTCGAGCTTCCTGCTGAGCAAGACGACCCTCAGTTCCTTGCGGATCAAGGAATGCAGCTCGAGTAGATTCGTGAGTTGCAGGACAGGCTTGACGAGGAACGGGAAAACCTGCATGTACTCCAACAAACCCTCGAGCGTGAGCGCGCGGAACGCGCACTTGGCGGGAGAGCTCGCGAGAGAGCTCGCGACGTTAATCGTCGCATCAACGAGGACCGGGTGGTCGACCCCCCGGTTTTCGCTCAGGCCAGCCAGAACGTCGTCGCCGCCGCCATGCTCCTCCACAACATGCCCGAGCCGTCAAACCCCGATGCCCGTCAGGTTCGAGATGAAATCCGAGAACTTCTCGAGACCGCTGCCATGCAGCAGGCCGAGAGCTCTGCCTCGAGGCGACGCGAGCCAGCCTCAGAGCGGATCATCGAGCCCTCCCGATAGGAGAGAGAAACCTCGGTTCATCCCGAGCCTGCCCAGCGAAACCGGGTAGCTCCAGCCCCTGAGCCCACCACCAACAACCGCGAACCTCGAGACACCCGTGGCAACATCGTCGAGCGCCGCACGCGCAAGCACGGTGACGGCGTGGCTCGAGGCTACCACGTGCACAGGGGCGGACGCTACGATAGCTCAGAAGATCATAGTCCTTCACCCGAGCCTCCGGGCCCTCGGGTTTTCAGCAAGGCCATCCGTGAGACGGTGCTCCCGGCTCGGTTTCGCCCTCCCATGACTCTCACCAAGTACAACGGCGAAACCAAACCCGAACTTTGGCTCACCGATTTCCGCTTGGCGTGTCAGCTGGGCGGGGCCACCGACGACCAGGTCATCATTCGACAACTCCCCCTGTTCCTCTCCGACACCGCCCGAGCCTGGCTCAAGGATCTCCCACCTCGACAGATCCACGACTAGGATGATCTCGTGAGGGTGTTTGAGGGAAATTTCAAGGGGACCTACATGCGCCCCGGCAACTTGTGGGACCTCCGGAGTTGCAAGCAGAAACCGGGTGAATCCCTCCGGGATTACATCCGGCGCTTCTCCCGGCAGCGTACCGAGCTCCCCAATGTCACCGACTCCGACGTGATTATGGCCTTCCTCTCCGGCACCACCTGTAAGGAGTTGGTCCGAGAGTTGGGCCGTAACACTCCACTCACTGCCAATGGGTTGATGGACATCGTCACCAACTTTGCCGCCGGCGAGGAGGCGGTTGGTGCAATCTTTGGTGGTGACCAAGACAAGGGGAAGCAGAAGGTCGACGATCCCGCGAGCTCCACCCGGGGCTCCAAGAGAAACAACCGGAAGAAGAAGAAGAAAGGCCAGCAAGGCAAGCTCGAGGCCCCGGCCGACGAGCTCGTCACTGCTACCGAGCGCAAGAAGCCTCGAGCCCCCCCGGCGGGGTCATCTTCGACAAAATGCTCAAACAACCGTGTCCCTACCACAAGGGACCCACTAACCATAACCTCGAAGACTGTCACATGCTCCGCAGGTACTTTGAGGGTGTCGGCGTCAAGAAGGACGACAAGAAGGAGGACCCTAAGAGTGACGACAAGGATGGGGGTTTCCCCGAGATCCACGACTGCTTCATGATCTACGGAGGACCCTCAACCCGCCTCTCGGCGCGCAAGCGCAAGCGAGAACGGCGTGAGGTTTTCTCCGTACAAATAGCAGTCCCCCGCTTCCTTGATTGGTCTGCGGTGGCCATCACTTTCGACTGTGATGATCACCCAGACTACATCCCAAATCCAGGAGTCTACCCGCTCGTTGTTGACCCCGTCATCGCCAACACACGCCTCACCAAGGTGCTCATGGACTGCGGAAGCAGCCTCAACATTATCTACTCCTAGACCCTCGACCTTCTGGGGGTCGAGAGAGCGCGCCTCCAACCTAGCGTCGGGGGCTTCCACAGAGTCGTGCCAGGGAAACGGGCGGAACCCCTCGGACGGGTCGATCTGCCTGTTTGTTTTGGCACACCGGCCAACTTCAGAAAGGAAACGCTCACTTTTGAAGTAGTCGGATTCCGTGGAACGTACCACGCTATCCTTGGGTGCCCATGCTACACCAAGTTCATGGCAGTCCCGAACTACACCTACCTCAAGCTCAAGATGCCAGGCCCAAATGGCGTCATCACTGTGGGGCCCTCATACGAACATGCCTACGAGTGCGACGTCGAATGTGTCGAGCACGGCGAGGCTGTTTTGGAGTCAGTGGCCTTGGCTGCAGACCTCGATGGTCTCGCCAATGAGATTCCCGACCCAAAGCGCCATGTCGGCAGCTTCGAGCCCGCGGAAGACGTCAAGGTTGTGCCCCTCGACTCGGCTGATCCCGCGGGAAAGGCGCTGAATGTCAGCGCCACCCTCGATCCTAAATAGGAAGCAGTGCTCGTTGACTTTCTCCGCGTAAACGCCGACATCTTTGCGTGGAGTCCCTCGGATATGCCGGGCATACCCAGGGAAGTCGCCGAGCACGCCTTGGAGATCCGGGCCGGGTCCAAGCCGGTGAAACAACGCCTGCGCCGCTTCGACGAGGAGAAGCGCAGGGTCATCGGCGAGGAGATACACAAGCTGCTGGAGGCCGGATTCATCAAGGAAGTTCATCATCCTGAGTGGCTAGCTAATCCTGTATTAGTTAAGAAAAAGAGTGGGAAGTGGAGGATGTGTGTAGACTATACTGGTTTAAATAAAGCATGTCCAAAAGTTCCCTTTCCTTTGCCACGCATTGATCAAATCGTTGATTCCACCGCGGGATGTGAAACTCTCTCGTTCCTAGATGCGTATTCCGGCTACCACCAGATCAAAATGAAGGAGTCCGACCAGCTCGCGACTTCATTCATTACCCCATTCGACATGTATTGCTACGTTACGATGCCCTTCGGTCTCCGAAACGCAGGGGCTACGTACCAGCGATGCATGCAGCACGTTTTCGACAAACACATCGGGTCGACCGTCGAGGCTTATGTCGACGACATCGTTGTCAAAACAAAACAAGCCGACAATCTGGTGAACGACCTCGACGTTGCGTTCAAATGCCTCCAGGCAAAAAACATCAAACTCAATCCTGAGAAATGCGTCTTTGGCGTTCCTCGAGGTATGCTTTTAGGGTTCATCGTCTCTAAACGCGGCATCGAAGCCAACCCTGAAAAAATCTCTGCGATAACCAAGATGGGCCCCATCTGAGATCTGAAGGGCATACAGAGGGTCACAGGCTGCTTGGCGGCACTCAGCCGTTTCATTTCACGCCTCGGCGAAAAAGCACTCCCTCTGTACCGTCTCTTGAAGAAATCGGAGCATTTTTCCTGGACCCTCGAGGCTGAGGAAGCTCTTGCGAAACTCAAGGCCACGCTCTCTAATGCACCAATTCTCGTCCCTCCGACCCCAGGAGAGCCGCTCCTACTCTATGTCGCCGCGATGACGCAAGTAGTCAGTGCGGTGCTGGTTGTCGAACGGGCCGAGGAGGCACATACCTTGCTCGTGCAAAGGCCGGTCTATTTCATTAGTGAGGTGCTCTCGGAAACCAAGGTCCGATACCCACAAATCCAGAAACTGCTATATGCCGTCGTCTTGACGCGGCGCAAACTCCGGCACTACTTCGAGGGTCACCCGGTTACTGTGGTTTCTTCTTTCCCCTTGGGAGAGATAGCCCAGAATCGGGAAGCCTCGGGTTGGATCGCCAAGTGGGCAGTCGAGCTCATGGGCGAGACCTTATCTTATGCGCCATGCAAAGCTATCAAGTCACAGGTGTTAGAAGACTTCCTGGCTAAGTGGACCGACACCCAACTCCCCCCCGCACAACTCCAGGCCGAGCTGTGGACCATGTACTTCGATGGGTCGTTGATGAAAACAGGAGCAGGCGCGGGTTTGCTCTTCATCTCACCCCTCGGGGTTCACATGTGCTATGTTATTCGGCTTCATTTCCCTGCGTCAAACAACGTCGCCGAATACGAGGTGCTCGTCACGGGATTGAGAATTGCCATCGAGCTCGGGGTCTGACACCTTGACGTTCGAGGCGACTCCCAGCTCGTAATCGATCAGGTCATGAAGAGCTCGAGCTGCTGTGACCCCAAGATGGAAGCTTATTGCCAAGAGGTGCGGCGCCTCGAGGATAAGTTTCACGGCATCGAGCTCAACCACATCGCACGTAGGTATAATGAGGCTGCCGATGAACTGGCAAAAGTCGTGTCCAGTCGAACTACGGTTCCACCAGACGTTTTCGCAAAAGATCTCCAGCAGCCATCCGTCGACCTTGGGCCAGACGGAGGGGTCGACGGGATGTCACTCGACCCCCCACCTGAGGCAGAAGCCCCCTCGACCGGGGCTGAAGCCATGCAGGTGGAAGGTTTGACCCCACCATCTGACCTCGAGCCGGACTGGCACGTCCCGTACCTCGACTACCTTATCCGAGGGGACCTCCCCTCGGATAAGACCGAGGCTCGACGGATCACCCGCCGAGCCAAAACCTTTGTGATCATTGGCGACAGTAGGGAGCTGTACCGCCGCAGCCCCACTGGCATCCTCCAACGCTGCATCACAAATGAGCAAGGCAGGGACCTACTCAGCGATCTTCACTCGGGGGCTTGCGGTCACCACGCAGCACCTCGAACCCTCGTCGAAAATGCCTTTCGACAAGGATTCTATTGGCCGACCGCGGTCTCCGATGCTATCAAGCTGGTACGCTCCTGCAAGGGTTGTCAGTACTATGCGAGACAAACCCATCTTCCGGCACATGCCCTGCAAACTATCCCTATCACATGGTCATTTGCCGTTTGGGGGCTCGACCTTGTCGGACCCTTGAGAAGGACAACTGGCGGCTTCACCCACTTGCTCGTCGCAGTCGACAAATTCTCCAAGTGGATCGAGGCCCGCCCTATCACCAACATCAGGTCCGAGCAAGCTGTGCTCTTCTTCACCGACATTATTCATCGCTTTGGGGTCCCCAACTGCATCATCACGGACAATGGCACCCAGTTCACTGGTAAGAAGTTTTTGGATTTCTGCGACAACCACCACATCTGTGTGCTCTGGTCAGCCGTGGCCCATCCAAAAACAAACGACCAGGTGGAACGTGCCAATGGCATGGTCCTACAAGGCCTGAAACCCAGAATCTTTGACAAGCTAAACAAACATGGCAAAAGATGGGCTGCCGAGCTGCCCTCGGTCCTGTGGAGCCTAAGAACAACGTCGAGTCAAGCCACGGGGTTCACTCCGTTCTTCTTAGTCTACGGGTCTGAGGCAATGCTCCCAACAGATATAGAATGCGGATCCCCAAGGTTGAAAGCCTACAGCGAAAGAAATAACGACGCCGCAAGAGAGGACGCCCTCGACCAGCTCGAGGAAGCCCGAGATGTCGCCCTATTACATTCTGCCAGGTACCAGCAGGGTCTCCGACGCTACCACGACAGACACATCCGCAAGCGTGACCTCAACGTCGGCGACTTGGTGCTACGGCGGAACCAGAACACCAAGGGACGGCATAAGCTCACGCCACCATGGGAAGGACCGTACATCATCGCAGAAGTGCTAAAGCCGAGCACCTACAAGCTATCCAATGAGAAGGGCGAAATCTTCATCAACGCTTGGAACATTGAACAGCTACGTCGCTTTTTTCCTTAGAAAGCCTCGAGGCTCTATATTTCCTTTTTCATCAATAAAGAATACAGCGATGTTTCAAACTTTCATTTCACAATGAGGAAGGATCGATTCTGCACTTCCAGAATCGACCCTCCCTCGGGGGCTACAAGGGGGGAACCCCCAGTCCCCGAAAAAACTTGCACTCTTTTTTAAATTTAAGAACCGCTTCTTAGATCGACGGCGCCGCAAAAGCACCTTAAGGGCTCTTGAGCTAGGAGCATTGCCTACGCCTCCAAGGCTACGGTACCTCTGCTCACCCCTCACGCCTTCTAGAGGCGCGACTTCACGCTAGAAAGATCTAAATAACGGTTCCTAACTTTGAAAAAGAATACACCCCCTGTCACTCAGATCAGGCTCTCACACGATATACAAGGCCGCAACATCACCCTGAAGCTCGAGGGCAGTTGAGCCGTGAGATTACTTACGCCTCCGAGGCTACGGTACCTCCACTCGCTCCCTTACGCCAAAGGACGCAACTGCGTGCTAAGTAAATCACACGAGAACACAATCCAAGCGATAAAGGGAAGAAAAGCTGAATAAAACTAAATTCACCACGAACCGGTTTATGTTTCAAGTTCTCAGGGCCCCCGAGGCCACCACAACCAAAATTCAAAGTACTAACTTATTACATGGGCCTTTGCGCCCAGATTTGGCTCACAGGCCCTCGTCGTCAGCAGGCGGAACCACCTCAGCTTCAAAAAGCGAGGCCAGACGGCTCCCAGGCCCTTCCGCGGCTTCAATCAACTCCAGGCAGGCGTTCTCGTTCTCGTCGTCCGTCCGATGCGGGTCTGTGATGAAGCCGTCAGCAATGAGCTCCATGTCGAACACAAACCCAGAACGGACGACGGCCAGCGCCCTATTTACGCCGTGGTGGAGGCTGTCCCGTATCTTCTCCCGGGCGAGGCGGCCCAGTGCCGCCATCCGACGGATGAAGGAGTACCCCGGAACATCTTCCCCGGTGTCGACGTCGGGCTCGACCCCCAGGCCGTCACACACGATGGTGATCGCGCCCTGGAGCAGCTGGGTCCTCCAGGTCTCGGCCTCGAGGAGGCTCTGGAAAGAGTTGGCAGATGAGTGGGCTGCCCGATTCTCCCTCTCCAGCTCTGAAACACGATAAAACAAATTAATGCCTAACACAAGGACTCGACGCCGTGGCTGCAACAGTCACACTTACCCTCGATATGGGTCTGCAGGCCCACGACCTCGTTGCGAAGCCCCCCGCACGTCCGCTCGAGCCCTAGGAGGGCGCTGTCCTTATCACTGATGGTCGCTTTCAGCGCCTCGATCTCCTGGCGAGCGGACTCGAGAGCCACGTCCCTCTCCCGGACGGCTCCGTTCAGCGTCGTCACTTCGTCCTTCAGAGCACCAAGGCGAGCAGAGGCCTGCTCGACCTCAACGTTGAGGGCGTCGCACTGACGGCTGACCTGGGAGACGTCCTCCTCGAGCTCCTTCACCCGCACCGACAGGGGCTCGAGGTCCCTGCGGGCCTGGGCAGCCTCCTCCCGGGCCTTGTCCATATCAGTGCGCATCATGGCTTCGGCCGCCCAAGCCTACATCGCCTCCTCCTTCACCGCCGCATATGCGACGCGCAGCTCACCCATTTCGGCGTTCCGATCGAAAAGCCATTTCTGGGCCTCCTCGACTAGGACCCGTTGCTAAGACAGCGCGGCCCACATGCCACTCTCATCCCGGATGAAGAGTGACTTGCAGCGGGAGTACTCCTTCAGCTCCTGAACACAATGCGAAAAAACCAAAAAGGTCAAAAAGCCGAGGGAAAAAGACACCAAGAAAACCATGAAGAAAGCCGACGGGTCGATCATACCTCGGTGGCATCCCGTATACTCCGCGACACGGACTCGGACGCCACATGGAGCAACCGATCGAGGTGGCGGCGGACGCCCTCGAGGTACTCCCAGCGGTGCACCTCATCCCTGTCATTCAGGGTGAAGATGGGCTCGGCGTCGGGGTTCGCGGCGTCCCTAAACTAGAGGGACGGCCCCCCCCACCTCGGTATCTCCGCCTCCGCCCGCGCTATGGCCAGCGCGGCGATGTCGGGCCACGACGACGACGACCTGGTCGGGGCGTCTCCCGGTCCCGCGGAAGGACCGGCCTCGCCCGCACTTCCCGCCTCGCCAACGGCCGTCGAGGCACCGGCCTGATCCGCGGCCTCACCCCCCTCGACCCCCATCACTTGTTTTCCTTTGTCCAGGGGGGTATCATCGAGGGTAAGGTCCACGGTCACGGGCGCCCGCCCTTCTGAGGGGGCCGGCCCCTCGACCACCGGCGCCTCCGGAGCCGGCCCCTCGATCGCCGTGCCTCCGGAGCCGGCGCCTCGACCGTCGGTGCCCCCGGAGCCGGCGCCTCGACCTCGAGCGCCTTTTCTTCTGGAGCTCTGGTCGGGGGCTCGACGGCCCCGCCCTCCACCGTACTCGCCGACTCCGCCGGCGGGTCTTGCTACGGCCGCGGCCCCCTCGCCAGTGCCGCCTCCTGTCCCGGTGCCGACGTGACCTCCTCCATGGTCACGTCAGCGCCCGCCCGCTCCGCACCGTCGATGGATGCTCCGCCCATCACGGCCTCAACGGCAGCCTCGGCCGTCGGCGACGGCCTGGGCTCCGCCTCGACAGCACTGGGCGCCACCGCCTCCGCCGGTCCGGACCCCTCTGCGGCGGGATCGGGGCCAGCTACCACCGGGGCACCTGCCGCCCCCTGCTATTGTTGCAGACGCCCCTTCGCGGCCTCGACCTGGTGAACCCAGGCCGCATCCTGCTCCGCCGTCCGGTTAAGGACAACGGCGCTGGCCCGCAGCGACTTCACGGGGGTAGGCCCCATTGGCTCCGCCTTCCGCTTTAACCTGCAAAGTGAGTAAGAACGTCAGCCAACGGATCCAGAGAAAGGCAAAACAACCAAGCACGAACACTTACCCGGAAATCAGCACCAGGGGCCTCGACCCCGCGCGATCCGAGCCTCCTGGGGCTGCGGACGATGGCCTCGCAGCGGCCCCACCAGCAGGCCGGGCACTCCTTAGGGCCCTGACCGGCGCGTCGCCTTGCGCCTTCTGTGCCTCCGAGGCCAACTGGCCTCGGGTCCTCACGCCTGCCGGTGCCGCCGCCAATGATGACGCCGGTACTACCGTCCCAGCCCCTACCCGAGCTTGCGGGGCCGGGGCTGGTGCAGGCATCCCCGTCGACCCCTCTTGCTGGGTCCGGGGTAAAGCGGCCCCTCTCGTCGAGGGGCCCGTCTCCTTCTCCGTCTTCTTCTTCTCCTTCTCCTTTTCCTCCTCCTCCTCCTCCTCGGCCTCCTCGACCACGACGACCGAGGAGGACGACCCCCCGATGGGCTCCAGCAGGGGGCGAATGTTGGGGAGGTCCCCCAGTCCAGTCGCGGCCTCATACCGCGACAGGGCGTCTGTAAGGTCCTAGATGGCTAGAGGGGGGGTGAATAGCCTATTAAAAATTCTACAAGAACCACTAAGCAAACTTGTTAGAATAACAAACGGCGTAAAGCGAGTTTTGCTTAGCCAAAGGTTGTGATGCAAGCCTCCTATCCACAAGTCTAGTAGATTAAGATCTCTAGTTCACACAAGAGCTATGTCACTAAGGTTACACTAGAGAACAAGCTAACATTACTAGCAAAGCTACTACTAGAGCTACACAAGAAAAACTAGTGAATGTAAATGCAAGAGAGAGGATTGTGATTATTATACCGACGGTGAAGTGAAGATGTTGCCAATCACCAAGATGATATACAATCAATCAATATTGACAACAACACAATATGAAGACCAATCACCGGGAGACAAGAGACACAATATTTGTTCACCCGGTGTTCACTTGTGCACCGACAAGCTACGTCACCGGTTGTGTCGACCAACACTTAGATGGTTCCTCGGTGTGACCCTCAAGTCACTTGCCCCTCAAGGCACGCCCCGCAAGGCACCGCAAGACACCACTCTCAAGTGAGGTAACTCAATGACACGCGGATTCCACTAGAGTTGCTTTTGGCGTCCCGCCGAGGAAAGCACAAGAACCTCTCACAATCAACCGGAGGTGGCCAAGAACAATCACCTTCTCTTGCCAACGCCTCCAACAATCTCCAAGCCGGCTAGGAGCGGTACTCTCCAAGAGTAACAAGAAATCCACCGGCTAAACCACCCACAAGTGCTACTAGATGCTCTCAAGCTATGCAATGCACTTTGGGATCACTCAATCTCACTTTTGATTTGCAATCAAGCAAGAGAGATGAGTGGGAGGAGTAGCTCTAGCTCAAAGGATGCACAAGTATGTTAGAAATGCCAAGAGGCCTCCCCAAGGGCCGGCCAACAAGTATTTATAAGCATCCCATCCAAATAGAGCCGTTACAACTCCACTCACGATTTTCGCGGGACCACCGGACGCGCCGGTCGTAACTGACCGGACGCGCTCAACCGCGTCCGGTGTCCCTGCGACGTCCACGTGTTCACCGAAATTCAAATTCGTCCGTTAGATCCTCCAACGGTCACTGCGTGCCAACAGTCAAACGAGCGACCGGACGCGCTGTTACGAAACACCGGACGCGCCGGTGCGCACAGCACCCGCGCCCGCGAAGACATCACCGGACGCGCTCCTCGCAACCACCGGACGCCACAGTACCCGCGTCCGGTGCGAGTCCAGTAAGCTCCCTGGACCACCGGACGCGTCCGATGGTGAGGGACCGGACGCGCACCGCGTCCGAAGACTCCGTGACTCGCTGTTCGCCAGACCGGACGCGCCGGTCCCGTGGGTCACCGGACGCGCCGGTGTCAAACCCTAGCCCGCGCGCCTGACGCCCGCGCTGCACTGACCGGACGCGCCGGTCGAAACAGACCGCGTCCGGTGCAGTGTCCGGTGCTGCGTCCGGTGCCTTCTGTGACCGCGTTCGCCTCCGTTTCTTTTCCGACTTCCGGCGCAATGGAAAATAGGCATTTCATTTCCCCGAAATCGCCTGAATCCCGCGCTCGCACGCTCGGCGGGAGGGAGAGAGGAACCCAAACCCCTCTCTACCCGCAAACCACAGCGCGACCAACGCCACCTTTGCAAATGTGCCAACACCATCAAGTGTACATCTCCATGTGCTTGTGTGTTAGCTTTTTCTCAATCATTTTCAAAGGTTTTCCAGTTAGCTCACTAGGCCCTACATGCAATGCACTTCATGAATTCACCTAGTGGCACCCATGCGTCGAATAACCGATAAGATTTCCCCTCTTAATAGTTCGGCTATCGATCCTAAACCACTCACACCCTCTATGGTGTCTTGAGTGTAAAACAAAATGGCCCTATGGTTATACCTTTGCCTTGAGCCCATTTTGTTTCTCCAAATGATATGATCCACTTCATATCATCACATGACCATCTCGATCCATCGACCTTGACTTCACTTGCTCTTTACCGTTGCATCGGTCCATCGGCGCCAAGTCTTGCTCAAGCTTCACCATCGCATGGTCCTTCGCTTCGAAGCCTCGACTTGCCCTTCACCTTCACAACCGGTCCATCGAGCCAAGCCTCATCTTGGTCTTCACCATCTTGGTCACATGAGTCAATATCATGTCTCATATGCAATGACCACCTTTATCTAAATCATCCACTTAGATACGAAGGTTAGTCCTAGGTTTCATCAATTAGCCAAAACCAAACTAGGGACTTTCAATCTCCCCCTTTTTGGTAATTGATGACAACCCTCACAAAGATGATTTTGATAATAAAAGTTTTGAACTTGTCATACTTGTCCAATCATTTTGCTCATAAGTAAAGTTTGGACAATTATCACAAGCTCGGTTTTGGTAGCATTAGCTCCCCCTACATATGTGCATAGAGTTTGGATTGAAAGCTTTGCACATATGCATGGATAGAAGTGTTGGGAGAGTAATTCTACCAAAAGGATGCTAAGGTGTAAGAAATGGACCTTTGAAGCGTGATACCAATCGGAGTTGCCTTTTACACCATCCTTAGCATCATGAAGTAACTAGACATCCATCAAAAACTCAAGAACCCCGTGAGATCAACATTATATGTAAAGGTTCTTGGACCACTTGTAAAAACTTTAGGCAAGTCTAGATACCACAGTAAAAACTATTCCTATGCATGCTAGTAGATCATTTCATCATCCAAGTTCTATACTAGCATTGCACCACACAAGCATGTATATTGAATTTAAATACATGTGCAAAGAGCAAGTCATATGAAAATGCACAAGCAAATGCAACAACTTTGTTTATGAGCTTGCTCCCCCTACTTGTGTGCATCAAAAATTTTATTTACCCCTTTATCATGTTGAATCATCTTTTTCTCTCCCCCTTTGTCAACAACTTACCCAAAAATGGGATCAAATTGTGGAGAGAAGAAAAAATGTTCGATGGAGTAGGTTAAAATTCATCAATTTTGGTTCAACCCAGAACACTTGCCAAAGATATTTAATTCGATTTGAACCAAAGACAAGCTTCTTCACACCTCATAATAAGGGTTATCTTGCCTATGTTGAATTAAACACTTATAGCAAATCTTCTAGATTCAACACTAGGTTTGCAAGCTCACAAACATGTCATATGCCACCACTAGATCAAAACAAACATAGAGGCAATAGTGGTAACATATATCCATCAAATTCATTTGATTTAACATGAATGCTCATGCATACCACTTATTATGTCTACATGCTCTAGCAAGTCCTTAGCATAGAATGAATGACATGTCAATCAACTTTTACCTTGCAATGTCGAAGGAGAGGCATGTCAATAAGTGAGTGGGGTGCATTCAACTCATGTTTGAGAAATCAAGAATATTCAATTCATTCCTTAGCTTGCAAAACCTCTTTTCATCAAGTGGCTTAGTTAGAATATCGGCAAGTTGATCATCGGTGCCAACACTCTCAACGGCAATATCTCCCTTTTGTTGATGATCTCTAATGAAATGATGTCTTATGTCAATATGCTTTGTTCTTCCATGTTGAACCGGGTTTTGTATCATCTTGATTGCACTCTCATTATCACATAGCAATGGCACATTCTTGAAGTTGAGTCCATAATCCTTCAAAGTTGATTTCATCCATAGCAATTGTGCACAACAACTCCCCGCACTCACATATTCGGCTTCGGCGGTGGAGATTGCCACACTATTTTGTTTCTTTGAGGACCATGACACAAGTGATCTTCCAAGTAATTGACATGTGCCACTTGTGCTCTTTCTATTGATCTTGCAACCCCCATAGTCGGAGTCCGAATATCCAATCAATTCAAACTTTGACCCCTTGGGATACCATAGTCCAACATCTCTTGTTTGCTTTAAGTACCTCAATATTCTCTTTGCGGCCGTGAGATGACTCTCTCTAGGTGAGGCTTGATATCTAGCACACATGCAAACACTAAACATGACATCCGGCCTTGATGCGGTGACATAGAGTAGACTTCCAATCAAAGACCGATATTCCTTTTGATTCACCATATTGCCATCAAGATCACTATCCAAATTTCCATTTGTACCCATTGGAGTTGAAATTGGCTTTGCATCTTGCATTCCAAACTTCTTCAACATGTCCCTTATGTATTTCCCTTGACTCACAAATGTTCCATTCTTCAATTGCTTTACTTGGAGACCAAGGAAGTAGCTAAGTTCACCAATCATAGACATTTCGAATTCTTTGGCCATCATAGCACCAAATTCTTCACAATAAGCTTGATTGGTTGATCCAAAGATGATGTCATCAACATATATTTGCACTATGAATAGATCATTCCCAATCTTCTTGGTGAATAGAGTTGTATCAACCTTGCCCATCTTGAATCCCTTAGAGAGAAGGAAATTCCTTAGCCTCTCATACCATGCTCTAGGTGCTTGCTTTAAGCCATATAAAGCCTTCTTTAACTTGTACACATGGTTGGGTTTCTTGTCATCTTCAAATCCGGGCGGTTGCTCAACGAAGACTAACTCATTGATAATCCCATTGAGAAATGCACTTTTGACATCCATTTGATATAGTTTGATGTTGTGTGCACAAGCATAAGCCAATAGAATCCTTATTGCCTCCAATCTTGCCACGGGAGCATATGTTTCATCATAGTCAAGACCTTCTACTTGAGTGTAACCTTGAGCAACTAGCCTTGCTTTGTTTCTCACTACAATGCCATCTTGATCTTGCTTGTTTTTGAACACCCACTTGGTTCCAATCACATTGTAGTCATTTGGCCTTTCTACCAATTCCCAAACATCATTTCTTGTGAAATTATTAAGTTCTTCTTGCATAGCCATGATCCAATCGGCATCCCTCAAAGCTTCTTCTATCTTCTTTGGTTCTATGGTTGACACAAATGATGCATGCTCACAAAACATAGCCAATCTTGATCTTGTTTGCACACCACTTCTAATATCACCAATAACACTATCAATGGGGTGATCCCTTGCAATATGTTGTGGTTGGAGTACTTGTACTTGATTGCTTGAGCTTGGTTGATCACTTGATGTATCTTGATGAGAAGAACTAGCACCTTGATCTTGCACTTGAGAGTCACTAACTAGCTTGAATGGTGAATTGAGCACTTGATCTTTATCATCATCTTGAATATCAATTACTTGCTTTGCTCTAATGTCCCCAATGTCCATGTTCTTCATTGCTTCCACTAATAGAGTTCCACCAATATCATCTAGATTTTCTTCTTCATCTTGTGACCCATTGGTTTCATCAAATTGCACATCATGGACTTCTTCTAGAATGCCACTTGAATTGTTCCAAACTCTATAGGCTTTGCTTGTAGTTGAATAACCAAGTAGGAACCCCTCATCACATCTCTTGTCAAACTTCCCCAATCTAGTGCCTTTCTTCAAGATATAGCATTTGCAACCAAAAACCCTAAAATAAGAAATATTGGGCTTTCTTCCATGAAGTAGCTCATATGGGGTCTTCTCTAGCAATGGATGACAATATAGTCTATTGATGTAGTAGCAAGCGGTATTGATTGCTTCATCCCAAAATGATTGACTCACATTGTACTCATGAAGCATTGATCTAGCCATATCAAGCAATGTTCTATTCTTCCTCTCAACTAGACCATTTGATTGTGGAGTGTACTTGGCCGAGAATTGATGTCCAATACCATAATGATCACAAAGTTCTTCAATTCTTGTATTCTTGAACTCACTTCCATTGTCACTTCTCACTTTCTTGATTCTAATCTCAAACTCATTGTGAACTCTAGTGAGAAATGTTTTGAAGGTGTCAAACACTTCACTTTTATCACTAAGAAAGAATACCCATGTGAATCTCGTGAAGTCATCCACTATGACAAATCCATACTTGTTGCCGCCTATGCTTGTATATGTTGTTGGTCCAAATAGATCCATATGCATCAACTCAAATGCTTTGCATGTGCTCATTGTACTCTTCTTTGGATGTGAGCTTCCAACTTGCTTCCCGGCTTGACATGCACTACAAAGCTTATTCTTCTCAAATTCAACATCTTTCAAACCATTGACAAGATTGTGAGTTGTAAGCTTCTTCAATTGTTTCATGCCAACATGACCAAGTCTTCTATGCCAAAGCCAACCCATGCTTGATTTGGATACTAAGCAAGTTGTCAAAGAAGTTTCTCTAGCATTGAAGTCAACTAGGTAGAGGTTCTCATATCTAAAGCCCTTGAATGCCACATTTGAACCATCCACACTAATAACTTCCACATCATCAACCCCAAAGATGCATTTGTAGCCTAGATCACATATTTGTGCCACGGATAGAAGATTGAAATCCAAGCTTTCAACTAGCAACACATTGGAGATACTCATGTCATTTGATATTGCAATCTTGCCCAAGCCAATAACCTTGCCTTTCTTATTATTGCCAAAAGTGATAGAATCAACACCACTATTATTGTCATTGATTGAGTCAAACATTCTTGATGTACCGGTCATGTGTTGAGTGCACCCACTATCAATAATCCAATGCCTTCCTCCGGCTTTGTAATTGACCTACAAGCAAATCAATGAAGTTTAGGTACCCATTTTTGCTTGGGTCCTTGTAGGTTAGTAACTAAGCTCTTTGGTACCCAAATAGCCTTCTTCTTTGGGCCCACAATTGGTGTACCAATAAACTTAGCTTGCACACCCTTCACACCCTTGGTAAGCACATAGCAAGAATCAAAAGATATAGCATTAACAAGGTTCTTGTTTTGGTTCTTTTTATTGCAATTATGCTCTAGGTGCCCAACTTGCTTGCATCTATTGCAAAACCGACCATTGCCCTTCACAAAGCTAGGCTTTGGAGTTGCAAAGGCCGACTTGCCTTTCTTGGGGGTGTAGCCCAATCCCTCTTTGTTAAGAGAGAACCTTTGGCTACCCAAGCACTTAAGCAAGCGGGCCTCACCACCATAGGCCTTGCCTAGGGCGTGAGTGAGCTCATCCACCTCTTTCTTGAGAGTCTCATTCTCAACCATTAGTGAGGCATCACAAGTGAAACCATCACTAGTAGTGGAGATAGAGTTAGTGGTGGTGGATGAAGAGCTACAAGAAGGGTTAGTATTTGACATGATGATAGGTTCATTAAGGGATTCATCAATTATATCACATGTAACACCTATATCACATGATACAACAACCTCCTTCTTTGCTTGTTGCTCAAGTAGCAATGAGTGAGCTTTTTCAAGCTTGGAATGAGCCTTATCAAGGTCCTCATGGTCTTCCACTAGACTCTCATGAGTGGTCTTAAGCTCACTAAGGACTTTCTCAAGTATTGCTACTTTCATTGAAAGCTTCTTACACTCTTTGTCTTTGGCAATAGCTATGTCTCTAGTTTGTTGCATCAAGTCATATAGTTGTTCTTTAGTTGGTTCATCATCATCATTTTCATTATCATTATCATTATCACTATCATGAGCATATTCCATTTCACTTTCATCATCACTCTCATCATATAATACCTTAGCTTCTTTAGCCATGAAGCATGAAGAGGATGAATCAAATAATGATGGCTTCTTGTTGATAGCAAAGGAAGCAAAAGCCTTGTTGGATGATTCTTCTTCTTCTTCTTCATTATCTTCACTTTCCCAAGTGATCACATAGGCACCATTTTTGCCTTTCTTGAATGTCATCTTGGCCTCTCTCTTCTTCTTCTCAAACTTGTCCTTTTTGTTCTTCTTCTTATCATAAGGACATTCGGCTTGAAGATGTTCGGTGCTATCACAATTGAAGCATCTCCTTTGTTGCTCATTGCTCTTGAAATTGTCATTTCTCTTTTTGAAGCCTCTTCTTTTGATAAACATTTTGCCAATATTTTTGACAACTAGAGCAAGTGCCTCATCATCAACTTCCAATTCTTCATCTTCTTCATCGTCATCTTCTTCTCGAATTGAAGCTTTGCCCTTTGAGGAGGTGGCCTTGAATGCCACGGTCTTCTTCTTCTTTTCTTCCTCCTTCTCATCAACATCTTGATCATACTTGTCAAAGGTCAATACCTCTCCAAGCAAATCATTGGGCTTTATTGTTTCAAGCCCATCTCTTTGTAGCATCATGATCAACATCTTGAATCTTTTAGGTAAGCTCAACAAGAACTTGTGGCAAAAATCTTGGTCTTGTGTCTTGTGCCCTAAGCTCTTGAGATCATTCACAATGACTTGCAATCTATGAAACATCTCTAAGATTGTTTCTTCTTCTTTCATCTTGAAGTTCTCAAACTCACTCTTGAGCCCATATAGCTTGGCACTCTTCACAACCTTAGTGCCCTCATATGTTTCACTCAACCTTGTCCACACTTCATTTGCCAAATCTAAATCCTTGATGCCCTCAAAAACTTTTGTGTCAATACCATTGTAAAGTGTATTGAGAGCCATTCTATTGCATGTTCTATTTGCTCTATCTTCATCGGTGAGATGATCGGGATCAATGATAGCAAAATCATTCTCGGTGACTTGCAATACTCTCTCATGAATAGAACCAAGGTACATTGTCATCTTTCTCTTCCAATGAGCAAAAGAACTAACACCATCAAAGAACGGTGGCTTGCCCCCAACATGATTGAACACAATTTGAGCCATTTTTCACACCGAAGGATGTTAAGCCTTGATTAAAACGGTGACCACGGCTCCGATACCACTTGTAAGGTCCTAGATGGCTAGAGGGGGGGTGAATAGCCTATTAAAAATTCTACAAGAACCACTAAGCAAACTTGTTAGAATAACAAACGGCGTAAAGCGAGTTTTGCTTAGCCAAAGGTTGTGATGCAAGCCTCCTATCCACAAGTCTAGTAGATTAAGATCTCTAGTTCACACAAGAGCTATGTCACTAAGGTTACACTAGAGAACAAGCTAACACTACTAGCAAAGCTACTACTAGAGCTACACAAGAAAAACTAGTGAATGTAAATGCAAGAGAGAGGATTGTGATTATTATACCGACGGTGAAGTGAAGATGTTGCCAATCACCAAGATGATATACAATCAATCAATATTGACAACAACACAATATGAAGACCAATCACCGGGAGACAAGAGACACAATATTTGTTCACCCGGTGTTCACTTGTGCACCGACAAGCTACGTCACCGGTTGTGTCGACCAACACTTAGATGGTTCCTCGGTGTGACCCTCAAGTCACTTGCCCCTCAAGGCACGCCCCGCAAGGCACCGCAAGACACCACTCTCAAGTGAGGTAACTCAATGACACGCGGATTCCACTAGAGTTGCTTTTGGCGTCCCGCCGAGGAAAGCACAAGAACCTCTCACAATCAACCGGAGGTGGCCAAGAACAATCACCTTCTCTTGCCAACGCCTCCAACAATCTCCAAGCCGGCTAGGAGCGGTACTCTCCAAGAGTAACAAGAAATCCACCGGCTAAACCACCCACAAGTGCTACTAGATGCTCTCAAGCTATGCAATGCACTTTGGGATCACTCAATCTCACTTTTGATTTGCAATCAAGCAAGAGAGATGAGTGGGAGGAGTAGCTCTAGCTCAAAGGATGCACAAGTATGTTAGAAATGCCAAGAGGCCTCCCCAAGGGCCGGCCAACAAGTATTTATAAGCATCCCATCCAAATAGAGCCGTTACAACTCCACTCACGATTTTCGCGGGACCACCGGACGCGCCGGTCGTAACTGACCGGACGCGCTCAACCGCGTCCGGTGTCCCTGCGACGTCCACGTGTTCACCGAAATTCAAATTCGTCCGTTAGATCCTCCAACGGTCACTGCGTGCCAACAGTCAAACGAGCGACCGGACGCGCTGTTACGAAACACCGGACGCGCCGGTGCGCACAGCACCCGCGCCCGCGAAGACATCACCGGACGCGCTCCTCGCAACCACCGGACGCCACAGTACCCGCGTCCGGTGCGAGTCCAGTAAGCTCCCTGGACCACCGGACGCGTCCGATGGTGAGGGACCGGACGCGCACCGCGTCCGAAGACTCCGTGACTCGCTGTTCGCCAGACCGGACGCGCCGGTCCCGTGGGTCACCGGACGCGCCGGTGTCAAACCCTAGCCCGCGCGCCTGACGCCCGCGCTGCACTGACCGGACGCGCCGGTCGAAACAGACCGCGTCCGGTGCAGCGTCCGGTGCTGCGTCCGGTGCCTTCTGTGACCGCGTTCGCCTCCGTTTCTTTTCCGACTTCCGGCGCAATGGAAAATAGGCATTTCATTTCCCCGAAATCGCCTGAATCCCGCGCTCGCACGCTCGGCGGGAGGGAGAGAGGAACCCAAACCCCTCTCTACCCGCAAACCACAGCGCGACCAACGCCACCTTTGCAAATGTGCCAACACCATCAAGTGTACATCTCCATGTGCTTGTGTGTTAGCTTTTTCTCAATCATTTTCAAAGGTTTTCCAGTTAGCTCACTAGGCCCTACATGCAATGCACTTCATGAATTCACCTAGTGGCACCCATGCGTCGAATAACCGATAAGATTTCCCCTCTTAATAGTTCGGCTATCGATCCTAAACCACTCACACCCTCTATGGTGTCTTGAGTGTAAAACAAAATGGCCCTATGGTTATACCTTTGCCTTGAGCCCATTTTGTTTCTCCAAATGATATGATCCACTTCATATCATCACATGACCATCTCGATCCATCGACCTTGACTTCACTTGCTCTTTACCGTTGCATCGGTCCATCGGCGCCAAGTCTTGCTCAAGCTTCACCATCGCATGGTCCTTCGCTTCGAAGCCTCGACTTGCCCTTCACCTTCACAACCGGTCCATCGAGCCAAGCCTCATCTTGGTCTTCACCATCTTGGTCACATGAGTCAATATCATGTCTCATATGCAATGACCACCTTTATCTAAATCATCCACTTAGATACGAAGGTTAGTCCTAGGTTTCATCAATTAGCCAAAACCAAACTAGGGACTTTCAGCGTCGTCGTCTTCGCCGCTGCTGTCATCGTCCTCCCCCGAGATCATCTCGGAAGGCGACGGCGCCAGAGGGACCCCATCGATGGTCTGCTGGCGCCGGAGCTTCTTCAACGCCTCCGCCTCTTTGGCCTTGCGGATTGCCCGCTTCTTGGCCGTCTCCTTAGTTTTCTTCTTCTTGGAGGCATGCTGGCGTCGAGCCTCCCGGGCGGGCCGGTCCTCTGGGACAGGCGGACGCATCTCCCGCAGCGTCGACAAATCCTACGCGTCGGCCTCGACCAAATTAGCGGAATCCAAAAACAAACAAAACTAGTAAACATACCAGCCCAAAGATACTCACCACAGGCTCGAACCCTTCGGTAGGCCTCATAGGGACCCGGTTGACCTCCTCCACCTTGAAGTTCCCAACCATCCGGCGCGCTCGCCGGAGGACCTCCTCGAGGGTAAGGGATTCGTGGGACATCCGGGTCCCCTCCAGAGGTGCCTCCGGGGTCATCTGGTCGAGGCGGAGACGACGCCGGCACAGCGGCATCACTCTGCGGCGGTGGAAGGCCGTAGCCACCGCCGCCGCCGTCAAGCCCCGAAGACGAAGCTGCTGCAACGCCGCCAGCAGTGGGTCCAGGCGCGGCTTCTCGGCTTCCGGCACTCCGTACGTCCAGCGGTCCTCTCGAGCGGTCAGCACGCGGCCGGTGTACCTCGGCAACTGATTTTCATCGTTGCAGAGGTAGAACCAACCCTCGTGCCACCCGCTGTTCGAGGAGATGAGGCGAGCCGGGATGTACAGATCCGCCCGGCTCGACCTCACCTGCAGGATGCAGCTCCCTACTCGAGCCGCGGCCAGGACCCCCTTCTCCCCCGCCCTCCTGGCGAAGAGCTCAGCCTTGAAGAGGTGAAGCCACAGGTTCCACTGCGGCTCCACCCCAAGGTAGCCCTCGCAGACCGCCACGAAGATGGCGGCCTGCGCGACGGCGTTGGGGGCGAGGTGGTGAAGCTCCACCCGGTAGTAGTGGAGGAGCGCGCGCATGAAGGTGGATGCAGGAATGCCGAACCCCCGCTCGTGGAAGCAGACGAAGCTCACCACGTACCCCTCCGGGGGCACCGGCTCCCGGTGGGCAGGAGGCGGCGCGATCCACTCCGGCTGCGACCGACTCGTCCTCGGCCGTAGCAGCCCATCCTCGACCAACTCCTCCAGCCTCCTCTCCGTCACCGAAGAAGCAGCCCAATTGTCGGCCGGGAGGATTTGGCTCTTCCCCGCCATCGGAGTTATCGGGAGGGGGGTGGGCGAAGAGGATGCGGTGGCGCTGGTGAGGTGGGCGGAGAGCATAAGAAGGCAAGGGCTGTCTGGGGCTAAAGATGGCAAGAGCACAAGGAACCGGTGGGGAACACATACCCCTAAATTTTGCTTTTATATGCCCGGCGGAAGCCCAACGGCCGCGCGAAAAGTTAGGAACAGTTTCCCGCATTAAATGCGCTCACCTAACCGTTCCCCCCACGTCTTGCAGGAGCCGGGCACGTGGCCGTCCCCCACACCGTAACCAAACACCACATCGCCCACTACCGCGCCGGTTTCGCCCTAAAAAGGCACGCCTGGCTAACGGGCGGGGCGAGATCCACGGACGGATATTCCTAGATGCCTTGTAAACGGGCCCCGAACCCGTCATAAGTCTCGAGGGAACGGGAGCTGGCTCTCGACCTGGGTTCGACAGCCGCCCTCGAGCAACAGAGTTAGGGACAACTAAGGATGCGTCCGTACATGGCCAGGGCTCGAGCCACGCTCTCGAGGCACCCCAAGACGTATTCGAGGCCAAAGGAGGAGGTCGATGTAGGAATCCCATCGAGGGAGGCATCGAGCCCTCGGATCCCGTCGAAGGGAACTGACATCCGCACGACCACTCCTTGGCAATTCTTAAGAGCGCCCCTGGGCCACTAGCTGACTCCTAACGACTGGAGCACGGGCTCGCACTCGAATTCCCCCGCTAGCAGCTCACCGAAGATCGTCGAAACTCGCCCAAATGGGGTAGTACGGCGTTCCCCACCCCTCCTCCTCCTCTCTGCAGGAGAAGCGTGAGGGTCGCACAACAGAAGACGGCCGAGACTCCGATCGACCTCGTGCGCACGAGGCTCGGGGGCTCGACCGCATCAAACTACTCCCCGATAAAACACGAAAAAGACCTTGGAGGAGTCTTCAACACTGCACCGAGGCCTCGGGGGCTACACCCGGCGGGTGCGCTCGCGCGCCCCCACCGGAGAAGTTAACAACGCTACGACTCCAGTTCATCAGCGAAAAAGCCTCTAGGAGAGTGATCGCACACTCACCAAAAGGCTCGGGGGCTACTGTCGGTACCAATAGTATAGGGGTACCCACATTTAACGATAATAAAAATCAAAACGACTAAGCCACGCCCAAGCTCGGCTGCACACCGGGTCCGCCTCGTACGAGGGCAGCTCGACGGAGTGCCTCGACCGCGCTCCGGCTCCGACTCGTACGAGACACCCTCGACGAAGTTGCCTCGACCGCGTCCCGCCCCGTACAGTAAAGTGCCTCGACCGCATTCCGACTCGCCCGAGGCTCGACCGCCTACCAGGAACACTCCGACTCGCGTGAGCCCGGGTCGAGCGTCTCGACCCATCCTCTTTACCTACCCCAGGACAAAAGCCATAGCATTTAATGCGATTACCTACTACCACCTACCGGCATGGCTGCGATCAGGGTCGACGTGGGAACAATGCTAGTGTCAGTCCTCACTGTTTTACCACCCATCCTGTGATGGGAGGTGAAAGCCGTCACTGTGCCCACCTTACCGTGCACTGTACGTCGCTAGTTACCCTCGAGGGAGGACACGACAAAGCCCGTACACCGCAATCCCAGGGATTCGGACTTATCCGCTCGTTCTCGACCCGGCCTCGACTCCCAGCACGGCTCAACAGGGAAGGAAGGACGGTATGGCCGGCGCTCCGGGTCATTTCAGTGTCTCGTCCTCTATGTCACCGTGGTGTTCAGGGATGGCCTTCCATTCCTAGGGCACGTCGTAACAGTCACCTCAACAGGGATCGACAAAACATCATCTCAAGGCTCCCCGTCATCTTGGCCTCCTCTCGTCCTATAAAAGGGCAAGCCAGGGCTCTACAACGGGGACGGAAGACAACGGACAACAAGCCAGACACAAGATAGAGATCAACGTCTCAAGCAATCATCCTTGTATTCTTTTTTCCTCTTTGAGACTTGGGCTCGCCGCTCTCTCTCACAAGCTTGTAACCCCTACACGAGCACCTCGGTGCAAGGAAATACAAACCTCTCCCTCTCCACTGGACGTAGGGCTTTCTTTTGCCCGAACCAGGACAAACCCCCGTGTGTTCTCCTTGCATCACCATCCAGGAAAGGGACACGCAGCATTTACTCGTTGGTTTAGGGCCCCCTCGGGACCGAACACCGACACTTTCTTTTGCAGCAAATAATTTCATTCTAGCAGTATTTGATGTCATAACTTGGCTAACAACAAGCTTGACAGTGAGCATTCCAACTTTTGATTTCACCTTTTGTAATGAGACACTATACACTTATTTAGTGAATATGTAGTGCAAACCATGAGAACTCATAAAAAACTATATTTCGATTGCTCAAAAAAAATATAAGATGCTTCCATATCCCAAAGGTGTCTTTTGTTTCAATAGTTGGGATTCCCTCAATTTAAAGAACAAAATATGAGAATAATAAACTCAGTGATTTTTGTCATTTTATATGGATTTTTATAAAACGAGACTGAATTCTAACTTTTGCGACGAACTACATCTATGCCTTTTGAACGTGCATCGCTTCAAATTTTTTTGGAGCCACAGAAATATGTTTTTGATTTAATCTTAATGAAGTATTTCAAATTTAAGAGAATTAACTTTGGACTTAATATAGTCCATAGCGTTAGGATGACAAATACACTTAGGCTATAATGTGTAACCTATGAGGCCGATGCATGTTTTATATTTAGCCTAGAATTAACTTGGGATTTAATGTGGCCGTAGCGTTAGCACGGGCAATATACTATCTTGTTAGTAATCGAACATTCTTTGTCATCATACACATTGTGGTGCCTACTAAAAGTTGGCATGATTGTGGTGTCTTACAGTTGGCATGATTAAGTTACTAAATGTATCTTTCTCTGCAGTTTCCAGATACTTCAGCTTTGTGAAAGGTGTAGTTGACTCAAATGATCTTCCTCTCAATGCTTCTCATGAGATCCTTCAAGAAAGTAGAATTGTAAGTTCCCAATAAATAATTCTCATATAGTCTATTTGATTAATACTTCCTCTATTTTTTAATGTATGATGTTTAGAACAAGCTAATTTCATTCTTCAATGCAACATAGCTGCATCCATCTGCAATTGTCCGGATCATCTCATTCTTGCTAGCTGCAGAGAAGATTTTGGTACAAAGGTGCTTCGCACACCTTGCTGAACATTTGGCACGGTGATCACTGTCACCAAGACGTACTTATTTTAGCCTCTGTATCTAGGGTACAAAATGGCAGAAAATATACTTATTGCAGTTCTAACCCTTTGAATGTGTCCTATGAAGTTATTAGTGTATTTCAAATGAGATCAGTGCTAATGTATCTAAGTCTATGTATCGTTGTTTTTAGTGAATCTTAGACATACCACATCTACGTATTGTTACCGACGCATATATTATCTTTTAAATGTTTGATTTGTACTGCCAAAGGTCGCCATAGCGTTAGCACGAAAAAAGATCATTGTTTGGTTGTTTTTATATGCATCTCTGAAATAAAGCCGTGACGTTAGCACGGGCGCTGCAGTAGTCGTTGAGGACGTACCAAACGCAAGCTGTACTTGCACTACTGAAATCTTTGAATTAATGAATTAATTAATCATCGCAGATGCCGATCCGCTCTGTACCTGATCGTACAATACCCCAGAGGCCAGGACATCTCAGGACGGGACGACGATCGATCTCAACGACGACTAATTAATCTACTATAGGCCCGCAATCGAAGACGAACAATTAGATTTAACTCGTGGAATAGGTGTTCCGCCGTCGGCTCGTCCCATGGGGATGGAGACGGAGACAATGCATGCATAAGTTTTCTTTTGCTCCAGACGGTACGGTGTGTCATGTGTGTGCACTCACGTACTGCCGCTTGTTCGTTTGAGCTTATCAGCGGAATCAGCAGCCATCCAGCAGTATTTTTTTCTCACAACAATTCAATGAACAATACTTTCAGCCACAATAATTCAGCGAAATAAACAAGCTGCTAGCTTATTGGCCCTACCTAGCTACCTACTCTACTCGCCAAAATCGATCGCGTCGTCGGTTTCATTCAGCACACGGATATCCGGCCGCACCGCACCGCACGCCCTAACGCACGTAGCTTTCGTGGCTTCCGCGACCGGCCGACCTTGTCGACGATGGCCTTTCGTCGCGCTCGCTTTGAAAAATGGATGGGACGGGCGACCGAGACTGTTCCATCCATCATCCATGGCCATGTTGCGTGTCGCTGTCCATGTACGAATCGGTACCATCTGAGGAAGGCACATCTGACGCGGCGAATGACGGCTCGATCTCTTCTGTGGATTTGATTTGATTTGATTATAGAACTGTATATACAGGTGCAGGGACTGGTGATGTCCTTTTGGAACCGTAAAGGACAGCAACAATTCCAAGCTACTCCTAGACAGCTACAGATAGCTGCTTGCTTTCCTTTGCTTTGGCCTTGTTTAGATATTTAAATTTATCTCTAAATTCTACTATATAAAAAGAAGATTTTCCATCACATTAAAATACCGGTACATATATGGAGTACTAAATGTAGATGAAATCAAAAACTAATTACACCGTTTTGTTGTACTTTGCGAGACGAATATTTTAAACCTAATTAATCAATGTTTAGACAATTATTACTAAATAAAAACAAAATTACTATAGTTTTCAACCGTAAATCAGGACACCCGATTCGATGATCTAGACATGCCCTTTGTTTGTGTGTGTGGATATATACTTCCTCCCTCCATAAAAACATGCAACTATGGGTTACGTGCTAGAAAAAGTAATTCACGTTTGACCAAATTTATAGTAAATAATATTCATATTTATGGCTCCAAATCAATTTATTATAAAAATATATTTCATAATTAATCTAATGATATTTATTTAATATCATAAACATTGATACTTTTTTACTATAATTGGTTAAAGTTAACATACTAAAATGTGACACTGTGCTAATGGACGGAGGAGTACTGGATAGGGAGATTGTTCTGCAGCTGTGCTGAAACTGACAGCAGGGTATACTCCTAGGCCTTGTTTAGATGAGAGAATTGGGGAGAAAAACACTGTATCAGAATTCCTGTAGCATTTCGTTTGTATTTAGTAAAAATTATCCAAATTTTGACTAACTAGGCTTAAAATGTTCGTCTCGCAAAGTACAACAAAACTGTGCAATTAGATTTTGATTTCATCAACATTTAGTATTCCATGCATTTGCCAACATTTTGATGTGACGGGGAATCTTCTTTTTGCATAGTAGAATTTGGGGAGAGAATTGGGAACTGAACAAGGCCCTACTAGCTGAAACTGACATCGTCATGATAAGGCGATCGAACGGGACGGTACGGAAAAAGATTGTGGGAACTTAGCCTGCTCGCTTTGACTGCTCTACCGGCTGGAAGTACTGTAGCTGATATTTTTTCAGAAAAACACTGCTGGACAGGTTGTTCACGCGTGGGCCATGTTTAGTTGGTCCAATTCCGGATCACCAAAATCTGCAGAGTGTAATCTTCTCCACCATAGCATTTCGTTTGTATTTGTGAATTTTTGTCCAAACATTGACTAATTAGGCTCAAAATATTCGTCTCGCAAAGTACAACTAAGTTGTGCAATTAGTTTTTGATTTCATCTACATTTAGTACGCCATGCATGTGCCGGTATTTTAATGTGATGGAGAATCTTCTTTTTACATAGTAGAATTTAGGGGAAAATTTGGTATCTACACAAGGGCGTAGTATAGTTTCCTGTGTGGAGAACAGCGAGTTCCGCTTGCTGCAATGCTGCTGGTACCAGATATAGTGCTGCCACTGTATTCTGTATAGATAGTGCTGCTACTGTATGTATAGCTTGTAGGAACTGCTGCATGGGCATGACTGATCCACATATACGGAACTTTGCTAGTGACACTCTATAGTAGTAGTAGTCTAGTACCAAGTTGCGTGTTGTGGGCCGGCAAAATGGGTGGCCATGGCGACCATGCATACCCTCCACAACTTTGCTAGTGACTGTTCAGTTTGGATTCTTGTTGCTTCAAATGGAATCTTTGCAAGCACATATATGTTTTAACTTTATGTCAGCTAGCTGGGTTAAAAGTAAAATTCCAGTGCTCCATAATAGCATGCCGGGTTTCGCTTATATATATATATATATATATATATATATATATATATATATATATATATAGAACTATTAGTCCATAGCTAGCTACAGAATAACTAATTCTGTAGCCAGACCCAACATGCGCGTCCGGACTAGACCCCGCACACACGTGCACTCCGTCAACTGTATTTACGCCATTGAATGCACCCGACACACATGCACGTATTTACCGCTTGGCTATTACTTCTTTTTTTCTCGTACAGAATAAACCTCACCCTCAATCCCTCGTGAGACCTAGTGCCAGGCACCCGGAGCCGCCCTCCCGATTCTGCCGCCGATGTGCGTGCCTCGATTGATGCTGCGTAGCCGGCAACGATCCAGCAGGCCAGCACCTTCATCGCGACTAACGACTTTCAACCGGGCACCCACGTGGTGGATCGGATCGCATTGCTGTTCGGCCGCCATGGCCATCGTGAGTGCGGAACTCACCTCCTCTGGTGGGATACCACACCTCGCTGCTGCACATCGTTGGAGAAGACGAGTCTGTCCACCACTCTGGGCTCCGGCCATGCGCCGCTGGAGGATGCACGCCCGATTTCATGTGAGTCCCGAAGGCATGCATGTGTGTATCTTATGAGTTGCGAAGTCAATCTTGCTGTTGCTGGTAGAAGCAGGCTCGAGTGAGTGATTTCTTATTCTTCCTATAGACCCATAGTTTCCTATTGCAAGCAGATGATTGGAGTTGTGGATTTGAGACTCATTTGGTCCTGATGAAGGCAGACGGAAGCGTAGTACATTTGCAGACGGACCCGTGGCTGCCCTGCTCCCCCGCGACCGGCGGCGTGCCGTAGTTGCCCTGGCAACCTCGGGCGGGGCACTCGCGGACTCGCGGCTGGAGCACGCGGCTATGGCCGGCGGGGGCTCAAGCGGGATTCTGGCGAGATCCAGCGGAGGTCTTGAGAGCTCCGATGGCCGGCCATGGCGGACGTCCCCACTGCTCCACACGATGACGTTGGACCATGCGAGCATCCCACTCGTCGGCCGTGCCGCTTCGCCAGGCCGCCGGACCTCGCGAGCCACTCGTGCGTCGGCCGCGACGCATCGCCGGACCTCGCACCATAGCCGCCGCCAGCGTCGACGCCTGTCGGAGCAGAGGGACTGGCGGCGGCGCTGTTGCTGCTGTGCGACGCCTCCGCACGCCACAGGTCGCCTCTAGCCACCACCGAGACCGAGCTCTCCATGTCGTCCTGCTGTCATGCTGAGGGCGTCGTCGTCGGTGTTCCTGTCCTTGCTGACCGGAGCCGACGCTCTGGCTGCCAATCTCCCACCTTCTTCCCGCGGCATTGTGCCGGCGGAGCACACGGAGCACAACAGTAGAAGGTGTCGGCGATGTGGATTATCGTAAATCATTCTTCTTCTCCGTGTAGTAAACCGAATGTGGCATTATGGTAACTCGACTATGGTAAATGATATTGTGGATTGTCGTAAATCATTATTGTCCAATTACGATTTTTGTTTTTATGGTAAATCACTAGCCACATTGTCGTCACTTACCCTTGTTGCGTTCGCCGTTCATTCAGGTGCATGCATACGCTAATTCTCACATATTCTCGTAACCACTCGTTCCGCTAACCTGCATGCACACACACCGGCAGATCTGAAATCACCGTAATCACAGTAACTACGACCTGCATGCATATTTCGAAATCATTTGCGTGCGCTTGGTATTTGCGTCCTAATTATAGTAACTAGAATATAATTCTACTTTATTTTTGCGTGCGCCGTGAATCTATGATGCTAATTATAGTAACTACTAACTAGAATATATTTTCTACTATCTTTGCGTGCGCCTGGAAAATTTGCATACTGATTACAGTAACTAGAATATAGTTTCTACTATACTACCTTTTGTGGACAAGGTATATTCTACTATTATCGTAAACATTTGCATGTCGTAATTATGGTAAGAGTTATTAATGCTCCTGCGTTGTCTACCGAACCACAGCTCATGCAGCATGCAGCGGGCGTCAGGTCAACAAGCATTCACTGCAGTAAATGAGACCGCGTTGATTCCATGAGCACGAGTGGTGCAGTGGGTCGACCTGGCTACAGAATAAGGTATTCTGTAGCCAGCTATAGAGTATACTCTCCCTATATATATATATATATATATATATATATATATATATATATATATGTGTGTGTGTGTGTGTTGGCAATGCAAGATATTAGAAATTTGTAGAAGAATTGCATGCGTGGCCGTATTTTTAATTATTTTTGTTACAGATACATATATTACCACATGTATAAAGTCTAATGATGAAGCTGTCATTCCAATGTAAATTGTAAAAGTGCAACACATCAAAGCAGTGCGCGTACACTTTAATTTAATTTATTTCATTTCTTTCCGGTCACGTATGTATACATGGACAGCATGTCCGGATCAGAAAGCAAAATCTCATTTGAATTAGGTTCCGTAGGATATTGAACTTCCATCTCTAAAAAGTGGAATCGTCAAATTAATCATCCTATCCTTTCCTCCGTCTGATTCTTAATTACCAGTCATATTTTTTTATTGCCTTTGATCACCATCAGTAATCTGAATATCTAATGCAGATGCATATGCATCCAATAATTTAGATCACGGTAAGAGATGTCCGTGACAACTGATAGCCGCGATTGATGTAGATACGGATGCATACACTCATGTTAACAAGGTTGGTAATTCATCTTACGAGGTATGTATACTCCAAAGCCATATAGAGTACATCGCAAGCACTGGCTGCAGAATATGTTCGCCCAGTCCCAGCCAGTTTCGCCAACATCGACCACGTGCATGAAATTGTAAACATACTATAGCAATAGCAAAAATAAAAATTCAGCCACCACATTTGTTCTGAATAATAGCCAATAACTAAACTATGCAATGGCTCATTATAGTATCATGCATCTACGGTGAATATTGGTGACATGATAATGATGTCAAATACCTTGGTATATATATATATATATATATATATATATATATATATATATATATATATATATATATATATATATATATATATATATATATATATATATATATATATATATATACGGCAACGCTATTCTACACCCTAGGTGTAGAATATTATTCTACATCACAAGTCAAAACAGACCTAAAAAAATACTGAGTACTACTAAACCACGTTTAGTATCAGTCAGTACTACACCCAGCACCTCGAAAATACTGAACAATACTGAAACGCGACTACTGAACAGTACTGAATTTTGTTCAGTATAACAGCTCGGTGTAGAATAGTATTCTACACCTAGGGTGTAGAATAGCACGTGTATATATATATATATATATATATATATATATATATATATATATATATATATAAAAGAGTGTCTGTGGCTATATTGTGTGATTCCCAAGAAAAAATAAGTGATGATAGATAGAGAAGAAGAGATGAGATGATTCATCTTCCTCCAAAATCTAAACAATTATGAATATATGAACTAACCTAATTACAGCCTGTCATTATGTCTTCCACATGCATATATAGAAATCAACATACTTTTGCCTCATCACAAAATCAAATAATCATATCATCTCACACAGTGGCGGAGCCAGGATTCCAAACTTGGGTATTCCTACTTCCACATCAACAAAAAAAAAATCAGCTATTTTTGAACTGCAATCGGTGAAAATACTGCGGAGCCAGGCCGAGAAACTGTTTTTTTACTGTTTTAAGCTGCAATGAGTGAAAATACTACAAAATATAGCATTATACATATACATATATAAATATATACACATATATACATCAAAGTGTATCAAAATAGTTAGGTATTCCCGGAAATACAGGGAATACCCTCTGTATCCGCCCATGATCTCACATACATATAGAAGAAGACTCCTATCGAGATATTTATATGACTTGATATATATACCTAATCCCAAGACCATGCAAAAATATACCGTAATAATCCCTGACAATTAAGAAACGTAACACTACAGGACGGAGGAACCGACGATCGTCGTCTCACCTACCTATGCTTTTAATTTCCAGCTGGTGGTCGGTCACCTGGAGCATGCACACACTCATCACTCATCACTCATCAGCATATGCTGCTTAGAGAGAGTGCAGACAAGGACACCAACGCCGAAAGATGTCTGCCACCATCACCATCCGGCGTTTACGAGCTCCACCTGCTTGCCTGGCAGAGCAAAGCAGGTCGGAGCGCCTCACACGGGACAATCCGCGCGGACGCCGCCATCATCGTCCTTGCCGTCCCTGGACTCATCGGCGGCCGCCGCGGCTCTGGCGGGGGCCACGACGCTGGCGCGGCAAAGCGGGCACGTGGCGTGGAGCCGCAGCCACGCGCCCACGCAGTCGGCGTGGAACCGGTGCCCGCAGCGCGGGAGGAGGCGCGCCGAGTCGCCGTCGCGGAGCTCCACGATGCACACCGCGCACTCGGGGGCCTTCCCAATCCCACCTTCGCCGGCGCCGGCGCCGGCGCCGGCGCTGCTGGAGTACACGTACACGGGCAGCGCCGACGCCACGTCGTCCACCGGCTGCGGGCCGTGGTCCTTGCTGCTGCGCCGCGGGCGGGACGCCCACGCCCACGGGGAGGCCACGGGCAGCGACGCGGATGACGACGCGTCGTCGTCGTCGCCGTCGTCGGCGCCGGATGACGCGGACGGTCCCCGTTTCCCGGAGAAGTACCGCCAGAAGAAGAAGAAGATGAGGAGGATCATGAGCACGTTGATGCCCACGACGCAGGCCGTCAGCACCGGCCCGTGCGGAGCCCAGTGGCTGCTCGTGTCCTCCACCGCCGGCGCCGACGCCGCGGCCGGCGGGCTAAGGCTGCCGCTCCCGACCGTGGACGACATGGCTTCTGCGCCGACGAGATGGAGATGCTGGTGTTGCACAACCCAAACAGAAGAGAGTGGCTGCCAATGCTGTGCATAAACCACCAAACGTAAAAACCGATTTAAGAAACTGTCAACGCGTCTACGCAATAATTAAGAAGATGATCAAGTTTGCAAATCGAATCGGAAAGAAAAAGATCACAAAGATCGATCTCTAAGAAAGGAAAATAATCGCAAATAAACGAGAGATATGAAGGAGAGAGGAAAAGGCAGCAAACAAGAAAGGTTGCAAATGAGGAAGGAGGAAGGTGGCGTGGAGGAAAGCGGAAGAGAGGCTTTATAGAAGGTAGAAGCAGGGGAGGTAGCGTCTGGCTCTTTTGGCCACTTGGGGGTGTGGAATGGCGCTGAGCTGGTTAATTAAAGGCCAAAATGGTTTAACTGGGGGTGCAACGTTCGGCTCTTTTGGTCTCGGTGGGGATTTTATGGCCCTGTTACTAATGTATTCATATTTTGAAAACAGTGCAGAAGAGTTTCATTCTCTACTTCTATGAAACTCTTATCATCTCTCTTCATCAATACGGTGCCACATCAGCCTATTTAATGTCCATGAAACTCTAATGAAAACCTACCGGGACTGGCCCCCATGTATGGATCCCTACCCTACCCTTGATTGACGAGTGACGACACATGTATCTGAAATTAATTACATAGTTGATTTACAGATTTAAATAAGAATGTTTTATGGAACCATATTTATACATATGCGCCCTGTTTTTCAGCAGGACTTTTCAATGAAGCAGTGTTTTTCTCTCCCAAGAAATCGGCATCAACAGCAGCATCAGCCAAATTTTAGCGAAACGAACAGTTAGAATTGATAGATTTGTTGACCGCTCAATTCCTTGAGAAGTCATGTATCGTCTATCAAAGGTAGAGGTTGGACCTCCATTTGTAACGTCCCAACAAGGTTGGCCAGCTCTTCATGCTCGATGCACCACGCCATGACTGTGAATGAATGGTACTAACGGTGGGACTCATTTTCCCCCTAGCATAATGAGCTGGGTGCTAATTAAAATTATCTGATTGATGTCATACAAAATATGGAATTTCAATAGGAAGATGATAAAAAATATTACTGAACAGAAAACGTACGTGGACGGCCTTCCTGCAGAAATGGAAATATTTTCTGAATAAGAATTTTTGTTTTTTTCGAGAGCATGCTTAGCACGTTTTTCATTAAGAAGGAGTTAGAAAGTTTAAATACACGCCCGACACCGTTAGTTGGCTAGATGCCGCCTAACGATGGGATAAACACATGACACAGAGCAGCGTGAAGACGGTGGGGTGACTTAGGTGTAGTACTAACTAAGAAAACTAATTTGCGACTGAAGCGGGCAAAGCTGTAACGGCGCTAGGGAGCCCCCCTGCAGAGCAACGACTGAATGAGAAATATATTGCGTCTCTAGCGAGAAGACGACATACTGAGCATAAAACATGAGGACCCACAAGAAAAATAAATCATCAAATTATCCCTTAATAAATAATTCCTCCTCTCCAATTATAAGATGCACATATATAAAAAATTCATTCTCTATAACTTTTCACCTATAACTATTTTTAACAACTGTAATATAAACTTGATACAAAATTCGTGACGTATAGTATAATCACCCATTTATAAAATGTGGGAGGTATAATAATTAATCAGCCGTTTATAATTATAAATATACACATGTGCTATTCTACAACCTAGACGTAGACACCTAGATACAAACTTTAGTAGTAACTACTGAGAATGCGATTACTGAACACAACTGAACATGGAATGGTCCAGTAGCAATCAGTCAGTAGTTCGCGATCAGTTTTTGTCAGTAGCCGGAGTAGTAGCAGCTGCTTGCTGGACTCGATTGCTTCCTGTCTTTGGAGCTGTAGCTCAACGGTAGCATGACTCGTGACAACGAAAGCAGCATTTCACACTTATCTAGTAACCAAAAAAAAAAAAGCATCAGCTCACGTACGAGAGCATCTCCAACAGTTTGCCAAATGAGATTGGCATCCTTTCAATTTTGGCAAAATAAGAAAATTTGGGTTCCAACAGCTTGGCAAATGAGGTTGGCATTCTTGGCAACTTGCCATCCACCGGCCTCGCACGCGCAAATATGCGCGCGCGGAGCGGACTTGGCATCCGTATGTACGAGAGGTGGAAGGGCACAAACATAATTTTGTTTCTCTCTCAGGGTTCCTGATGTAAGTTTTTAAGAGGTGGAAGGGCATAAACATAATTTTGTTTCTCCCTCAGGGTTCCTGATGTAAGTTAGATCTGGGTTTGGCAAGTGAATTATACCAAACTCTTGGAGAGAGACTGTTTTTTTACTTGGCATATCTTTTTACAACTTGGCAAAACACAAGATTTGCCAAATGAAAATTGCCAAACTCTTGGAGATGCTCTGCTTGCAATATTAGAAGCTCGATGTAATTCCATTCATATACTCCCTTCATCTCAAATTACAAGTCGTTTTAACTTTTTACATCCATTTTGCTATGTATTTAGATATATTATTATGTACGTCCTCAGTGCTTGCAATATTAGTAGCTCGCTGTAATTCCATTCATGTACTCCCTACATCTCAAATTACAAGTCGTTTTGACTTTTTATATCCATTTTACTATGTATTTAACATATTATTATATTTAGATACGTAGAAAAATAAATGTACCAAAAAAAAAAAGTCTATTACTCGCGGTGCGCAGCAGTCGCGGGGTGCTGCGGTACCAACGGCCCACCGGTGGCGGCCATCACGCAGCTGCCCGGTGCCGGCGGTGGCCATCCGTCTCGCTGTTGCGGCCATGCAAAATCTGGGGAAGACAAGCAGGTGTCCAAAGCGGGGTGGCACATACACGCGAATTGACACAATCGGTCGCACAACCGGTTGGTTTTGTTGTCTGCGAGCACTTGAATTTCTCACCGTGCGATGCGTCGTCACGTGAGATCATGCGCACGTTCTGTTTTTGCCCTGTTCGGCTGAGCTTATCAGCACGGCTTATCAGCCGTGGAACAGTGTTTTTCTCTCACAACAAATCAACCATAGTCAACTTATAAGGAAAAAAAAAAAAACAACGTGCCGAACAGGGCCTTCGTTCTCGTGGCCAGGCTGCCGCGCGCTTCTTGTTGTCGACGACTACGTGGGTGCAGTGGGCTAGCACACAACCGGTTTTATTATTCTTTATATCCTTTGAATTTTGTTTCCGAGTTGACCGGCCCGTTAAATTAAATTAATTATTCAGAGTGGATTTGTACTCATGCCACCGCCTCCCATCATTCCACATCACTATTTCCGTATTTCGTTGCTGTACTTTGTACGTTATAAATAACAAAATCATTTATGGCCAAGCAACAGCGCTAGTACTCTCCAAAAGATCTACTCTCTCCATCCTAAAATATCTGTCACTTTCGCTTCTCGAGAAACAACTTTAATAAAATATATATTAAAAATATATTAATATTTATGATACATAATTAGAATCATTGGAAAGATATTTAAATCTAGTTTTTTAATAAATTTATTTGGAGATACAAATGTTACACGTATTTTATATAAATCGAGTTAAACTTGTGGCACAAAAACCGAAATCAATAGATAAACCAGAGAGAATATACTCGTATAAAAATTTAGCGCCGTACCTGCACATACCTTTATTTCGTGCCTTCCGGCTTCAGCGACCGCTTCGTCACATGCATTCGCTTATTAGAAAAAATATAGGCAGAGCGTTGAAGATTCGATAGTTTCGTGCTTTTGATATGATATGATCTTCCTTTTCTTTCCGCGACTACTACTGAACCCTGATGCGTGTCGCTGTCTGTGTACGGGCCGGTACGATCTGAGGAAGGTACATGTACATGTACATCCAACAAGGCGATCGACGAATTTCGGCCCTCATATTTCGTCGCATCCGCTGAGGAAAGTATATGACTTTTGCTAATGGAGCGGCAGCAATATCTTGGAACCTTGTGATACACTGACTTGCCAGGAATTTTAGCGGCAACTGTTAATATTACTTAATTAATTAGTCACCATGTACTAATGTTCATGCACATTGGTTACTAATTAGGTTATAATGGTAGAAGCTTAAAGATCATATACATGTAGTACCGTGTGCTAATGTCGTTGCATTACAGGAGTATTATTATTCATTAGCACACACTAATAATGGTCATGCATTAGGGTCCTCATTAACGCCATGCATGGTGTATGCGTTTCTCATCTTGTGGCTTGTGACCTTTGAAGCACCTGGTACGGGTGTATACATAGGAGAAGCCTACAAGTGAAGAAGGTGATTCCCATTAAAGAAAATACTACGGATGACACACATGAAAGGATTATAGTTCTTTTATCATCTATAGAACAAGTAAGGTAAGAAGGAAGAGGGGAGAGAAATATTTCCAATATGCAAGGAGCAAACATGGCGCAAGGTGGGTTTGTGTTGTTTAGCACATGAACAGTCTATTTGTATTATGCACATATATAAAGATGTTTTATTTTGGTTAGATCAACTTATGCTAATACGATTCTTTAAGCTTCTGCAAACAGTTTTTAGCTTACATTTGGTATCAGATCCAGATTGTTTTTTAGCACTTTTGATTTACCATGATAGCTATGTTGCTTCTACTTTCTTGTATACGACATGAAAAGATATATATGCAACATCAAAGTTTATTGAGTTGCATATGAAGGAATGTCTAATATTTCATTTATTTATTTATTTATTTATTAGCTCTTAAGTTTATTGCTAGCAAAGTGTATTTATGTGTTGGTCCTTACGTTATGAGCATAATTGTTAAAGAATATGTCTAATAAATGTTTATATCATAAAAAGCATGTTAACCACCAAAGTGGACTTGCACGAAGGGATTGTAAATATTTATTTGTGCATTTCAATTGTTCATATTATTTTGATACTATTATTCGAAAGATGTGATGAACAATCGAGTTCACGAGTTGTAATCTGGGAGGTTGCCCAAAGGTGGACCATTGCTTACAACTAGTAACATGAATGGGATAATCGACACACTTAATGATTTTGTTAGTCTATCCAAAGACGGCGTGCACTTTATGGTTATCCAATAAATGTATTTATTTTGGTATCAATTTTTTGTGCTAGCTGTGTATCTAAATTTCATCCAAAGATGTTTTTCTTGGACACACTTGATGTTGGATGGGATGGCAGCCCTCGGGTTGCGGCTTAGGTTTGGCTCCTTCTCGACACCTGGTTGTGTGTCACACGGGGTTGTCGCGCCGGGCGCTGGCCTGGGTGGCTGGCTGGTTCACACCGATGGTTCATGCGCGTCGTTGACGAACACTCCTGGCAGCGCGGGCTCCCTGCTGGAGGTGAGTTTGGCTAGGAAGTCGGCGGCGAGGTTGTCCCGCCTTTGCATCGAAGAGGACCTAGCTGATGAAGTCGACCGGTCTCTGCATCTTGTGGGAACATCCCGGCTTGTCCCGCTCGACGACAAGTGCCGCGCTTACCACTTGCATGGTCGCGGCGATGTACAGGAGGAGCGGCTCGCCCTTCTCCGGTGACACCAAGGTCTGAGGTGTCACCAAGAAAGCTTTGAGCCTATCAAAGGCCTCCTGGGCTTCGTCAGTCCATGTGAAGTGATCGGACTTCTTCAGCAGCTTGTAGAGGGGCATGCCACCCTCCGCTAGTCATGATATGAAGCGGTTGAGGGAGGCTAGGCATCCCATCAGTTTCTAGACCCCCTTTAGATTTGATATGGTACCCATGTTCTCAATCGCCGTGATCTTTTCCAGGATGGCCTCAGTGCCGCGCTCGAAAACAATAAACCTAAGGAGCTTTCCCTTAGGTACCCTGAAAACACACTTATCGGGGTTGAGTTTGATTCTGAAGTCTTGGAGGTGGGCGAACGTTGCCTCTAGGTTGTCAATCAGCTGGTCAGCCTTTTTCAACTTGACGATGTTGTCATCGATGTAGACCTCAACATCTTCTTCGACGAGGTCACCAAGACATCTGTTCATGCATTGCTAAAATGTTGCCCAACATTCTTGAGTCCAAATGGCATGGTAATGTAACAATAAGCACCTACAGAGTACATGATGAAGCAAGTCGCGAGCTGATCGGATTCTTTCATCATGATCTGGTGATATCCCGAATACGCATCCAAGAAGCATAGGGTTTCGCACCCTGTGGTCGTATCGACCACCTGATCGATACGTGGCAATGGGTACAGCACCTTCGGTCATGCCTTGTTCAGATTCATGTAATTGACACACATCCGCCGCATTCCGTTCTTTTTTCTCACGAGGACAGGGTTGGCGATCCACTCATGGTGGAACACTTCCTTGATGAACCCGATCACTAGGAGTTGAGCAATCTCTTCCCCAATGGCCTTTCGCTTCTCATCATCGAAGTGGAGAAGACGTTGCTTGACTTGTTTTACGCCACGCAAGATATCCAGGCTATGCTCGACGACTTCCCTCGGGATTCCCGACATGTCAGAAGGTTTCCATGCAAAGATGTCATGATTCACGTGCAGGAAATCAACGAGCGCACACTCCTGTTGGTCGGAGAACACTCCTGTTGGTCGGAGAACCCATAGCCGATCCGCACCGTCTTGCTAGTGTCTTCCAGGTCGATTTGTACCGTCTTGGTATCCTCGGTGGGCTTGAAGGTCCCTGAGGATTGCTTTCTCGTACTTGAATCAGGCGCGACTTTGACTGTGGCGGCCCGGATGTTTCTGAGCTCGGGAGGCGGCTATCGCCAGGTCGTAGTTCTCCTGCTCGCAGAGGTGCGCTTGGCGGACATCACCGTTCACGGTAATGACCCGTCGCGGCCCTAGGATTTTGAGCTAGAGGTACACGCAATTGATAATGGCAATGAACTTGGCATAGCATGGTCACCCCAGTATCGTGTGCCTTGTGCCCGGAAAGTCCGCTATTTCAAAAGTGAGTATCTCCATACGAAAGTTTCTGCGGATGCCGAATGTTATGGGCAAGTCGACCCATCCCAGGGGTACGCCCTGAGCCCTTGGTATGACTCCATAGAATGGACCGTCACTTGGTCGCAGCGTGGCTCGTGGCAATCCCATGGTGTCATACATCTTAGCATATAGGAGGTTCAGGCCGCTCCCACCGTCCATGAGCACCTTGGTTAGGCGTGTCTGGCCAACGATTGGACTGACGATGGGGTGGAAGCAGCCCGACTGAGGAGCGTGGTCAGGACGGTCCGCCTCATCAAAGGTGACTACGACCTTTGAGCATCTCAAAAATGCCTGCGCCGCCTCACTTGAGGAGCCGGCCATGTTGAGCTCCTGAGTTGTGAACTCCCACATGCGCTTGCATTCGCTAGCCGTGAACCCACCAAAGATCAGGAGGCATCCTTCCGAGCTAAGATAGGCCTCTCCTTTGTCTTCGCTGCTGATGGGCATGCGCTCGTCCTTGAGGCAGTGCTTCGAGGGGCCTTCCCTGGGGAGTCGAGGGAGAGCGTTGTCCATCGCTCGGAATGTGTGCCGGCTCTGCTCCGGTGTGGGTCCGGGCCTAAGGTGCGCTTCGACTTGGTGCGCCGGCGTGCCCGAATCAATGGCCACTGGGCCGCGCCTCAGAGGCATAGGGCCATGCCGCGGTGCCTGCTACGGTGGGGTGATGATCCCTTCACAGAGATGCAACTAACTCAGGCGATCTCGTAGCGCGTCCGGATCAGGAGTTGTTGGATCAATGTTCTAGGGCGCGGGGTCCCAGGACGGCATCCGGGGCGGAGGCTCAGCACCTTCACTGGGGTGTGGCTGACCCAGGTGGTCCGCCACAAAGTCCAGATCACTGAGGTAGAGGCTATGGACAGGATAGAAACTTGGGACAGGCATTGGCCCGTCGGTGTCGATGAACTTGAGGCTCCCAAAGCGGATGCGGCCACCGAGGGCCGCACTGAGAGCGCATCCGACATAGGTCGAGGGTGCCATCGATGCCCTGATCACAAACGTGAGTGCGCGACTTTCCCAAACCTGGCACGCCAGCTGTTGGTGTTTTGAGAACTGACAAGTAAATTTAGCGTTGCGCTGCTCAAGGGATTCGATGGCTAGCACTCAAGCACAAGGAATTATACAAGTTCGGGATGAAGCCCTACGTCCAGTGTTGGAGACCGCGAGTACGTGTTCCTCAAGTTCAAGTGCTCCAAACGGCTTACAACAGCAGGTATGCAAGCTAGTGTTCTACAAGGGGAATCCATCTTTAGAAAGGAGGCCCAGCTCCCCTTATATAGTTGTGGGGGCCAAGTTACATATAGAGATGAAGGGTTCTCCTGCCCCAAGTCGTCGTGAGCCCGAGGGGAAGGAGAAGCTAGTGTGCTCAGCAATCCATCTTGTCTTGTCCTCACTTCTGTACGCACGTCTAGGCATGGTCGTTGAGGCCTTTCCCCTTGCATCCGTTTCTTTGAGGAGAAGTCATGATGTCACTGTACGGGGAGAGTGGCTGTCAATGCTGGGCTGCCTACTCTCTTGGTCGTGGCCCCGTTGCCCCAACCTCTCCTGGTTGGGTCAGGGGCATTGGATGCGGCCGATTTGATAGGAGCTGGCTCTGGTCGTGACTCTCATAATGTAGGGTACGGTCGTATGCCTGTCCATCAGGTTGGACAGGATTTGGACGGTGCTAAGCCATGCGGGGTGACATAGCTGAGTCCTAGTGTTTTCTTGTCCAAGGCGTGTTGCTCTGCCCTAGGGAATGCTGGTCTAACAGGGTGGTCATCCTCCCCGTACCTAGTGTAGCGTGTGTGCACATCCCATCCGGGCAGGTGCATTTAATGCGTCCACCCACCTCCTATCCTTTCCTTAGCGGCTAAGGCTGAAGGTGGTCAGGGGTGCAGCGTGGTGCATGGCCAAGAGGCGGGAGAGGTCAAGACAGTCTCATGGCTCGGGGGTGAGAGGTCGAGGCAGACCACGGTTTGCTGGGTCGTGGTCATCTGGGCCGTCCCAAGCGACTCTCCTATCCATGTCTTGGGGGTACCCCGGTTATGTACCCCTGACAGATAATATTTTTGCACAATGTTTTATGTGTGCACGGAGGAAGATTAAGAATGCAACTAGTGTTTTGAGACATTTAGCATCAACTTGGTGGGAGTCTTTTAAGTCCTTCAGGTAAACCTCACACATGGAACAATATGAAAATTCTTATGGGAGAAATTTTTGTTAATCCACCTATTGTAATTAATTCATATGATGAGGTGCATCAACTAGATTAATCTCTTATTGTTCCTCCTGCTATGTCTAACATTTTTGCGGGATAATATACAAAAGAGAGAGGATGATGTGACAGAAAATGAGGTGCCCATAGCCTCATGTGAAAATTCAAAACCATCATCTTAGAATGCACCTAGTATTCCTGCAGACATGCAATGAGAGCAAAGGTAATGCCCATAATGCTAAACTCTTGGAAGGTGAGAGTTCTCTTGATGTGCTGAATTTGTCTACCAATCATGCTATGATAGAGCAAATATTAGTGGAACCTTCGATTCATTTACCTTTATCACAAGATGATTTATTTGATGTTCCTTGTGATAAAGATGACTTGCATGATAATATTTCTGTTATACCCATACAACCATTAATGAATGATCATGCTACATGTGTGTTGGAATCAAACACTTGTGCTGAAATTGTTATCTTCTTTAAATACTTTAGGATACATTGAATTTGATGTTTTGGGCAATCTTAGTTATTTGGAGGAGAAACTTTATACATATGCTGATTTGCCATGGTTGTCTATACATACATATCATGTTTTTGGCAAATATAATAACAAAGGACAATATATATGGTGCAACAAGTTTACAGTTGTACAAATCTGAATTATCCTTTTGTTGTTCAAAATCGTGATCAATTGATCAATTGGAGGACAATAAAATGTATTGTTGGCATACCATATTCCTCTAGTTTTGATTTGCGGACACAAGTCAAATCCAAAGACAGGGAGCCTATGTTTCTTGTTAGTATTAATCTTTTGCAGGATAGTATTGAAAAAGATCCTATGCATTTCAATCAATGAGACTACATGTTTATTGTAGAAGAAGACATGCTGCAAATCTAGACATGTGGTCATATTCTTTCTCACAACATTGTCCATTCACATTTTTTGGCAACCTCGTTTGTCTTCAAGTTGTGCAAGATCGACTTCAAGCAAAATCGACGCTGAGGATGGCTTTTTGTCAAGAAGGGGAGGATGATGAGGACATGACCTCCGTACATACAACCATCCTTGGAGAATCGCATGGATGACAAGGAGATCAGCAAGGGCGTCAAGAACAAGAAGGAGGCCCAAAGCTTATCTGGTTCGAGTCGCCAAGGTGGAGACCCAAATCAAGTTCGAGTACTCTCAAAAAAAATCAAGTTCATGTCCACCTCGAAATCCAGGAGCAGTTCCGTGAAAAATCGATGCCCAGGGCGCATACGGACTCAATTTTTGACGATCCATGTATGCTTGGAAAGATAACTTGATAAGCTAACCAATAGCTTTGGTTTGACATCAAAATTCATCCAAAGTCAACAGAAATAATCAAAACAAGTCAGCATCTAGAATTTGCTAGGTTGGTGTGACACCATCTTTTGGTCCGTTGGGTCATGTATCATCTTAGAGTCCATTAGGGGGCACGTCCAGGGGGTGACGTCCAAGGCTATATAATTAGTAGCCATCACTCTCGTTAGGGTTTGAGTTTTGTTGCGTTCTTGTTTTTCTCGTGAACCAGGGCCCCTATTCTTAATCTTGTTCGTCTATGGCGATTAGTCCTTTGGAATAAAGACTCGAACTCCTTGTGGTGATTAGTCCTTTGGAATAAAGACTTGAACTCCTTGCCAGTATCATAAGCTTCATATTTATTTGCAATTTCAGATTGCGTTCATCCCGTTCTTGCTTGTGTTCTCGATTCGCTTGCAGGAAAGCCTTCTCGACGAGGTCAATCGCGTTGTGCATGGTTGATAACCAACGGAGCAACGGTGTAATGGTTGTGGGGGTCTGAATCGGCCTTGGTTTCAAGCATAGATCGTGAACGTCGAGTCTCCACCAATCGACACTATCTTATCTATCGGAAGATCGGGGGCCGTCTACATCATCTCATCATATACTGCTGGGTCTAGCCTTGACTCTAGTGATATCTTTCCATCACTACTGGCGGGTCTAGGAACTGGTACCGATAGGAAAGCCCATCACTGTCGGCTACCCTTTGGTGTGCAGTGATGTTGGGCGAGGACTCGGCAGCGATCCATAGAGATCCATAGTAGTAGGCTTGAGATTAATTTTATGGTTTCAGCATCTTAATATTACTAATCGGAGGCTTTCAACAATGCCCCAACATTTATCTTCACAAGACAAGCTAGCAAAAAAATAAATCCTAAAAGTTCACAAAATAATTATAAGCATATAGTCTTTCATTTGGTAGACTTCAACCAATATTGCCAATAATAATCACTAGATCTATTCTTTCCTAAAAAAAATACTCATCGTTGCCATTATGAAAAATACATAAAGTAAGTTCTAAATCTCCATCTTATCTAAATTACCAACATATGCCATTATGAATCAATAATGCAAAGCAACCTCTAAATTTGCTTTTTAAATTACCTACATCGCCACTATGAAAAAATAACCCTTTTAAAGTTTGTATCTTAATTACCCACCTATCGTTCATCATAAAAAATAACTAAAATATCTCTCAGATTACATCTAAATACCAATATAAGCTATTATAGAAAACAATTCAATATCTATAAAATACGCCACATATGTTCTAATTTATACACTTGTACCCATTGTTATATTTGAAGTAAGCTTAAATGTTATGTATCATTATTTAGACCAAGTAAACCTGTATACATCAGGATAACTATTCATTTTAAAGATTTGTCAAGGATGGAAAAATGTTCCATCAACAAATCATATACCAATGATACTAACAATCACATTATATTATATTGAAACTCAATGAACTATAAACCTTGTAAGTTATTATTTTATAGAAGTTTATACATTTTTACTAAAACATTAAGAAATATCAATTTGGTAATTTAGTTGGAAGCACTCTATCTTTTTACAAATTAAACAATACTGATACAATATAATTCTTTGATGTCAACAACTTGAGTGTCGTGGTGCTGGTCGAAACAACTGTTTATTCTATTGTAGTAAATAAGAGTGGAGCACAGGAGCTAAGACCCATTTCTTAATAAAATATTAAAGGATTTTTTTTGGAAAAACAAGCATTAGAGTTTCAAATTAACATATTCATGAAAACATGACAATAGCTAATAAGATTGAAAGTCAAAACCTGATATATAGATTTATCATAAAACTTTCAATATTTATGTTACATAAGATTCTAGTCCGTGATGGAGCTATATAATAGAATGATACATACACGGCTTTTGTTGGACACCTTGCTATTTTGGCAATGAATTTGGAATAAAAGGTACGATTCTGTCGAAATAGGAAATATTTATGCCTCGGAAATGGAAAATGTGTCCTATTGCCCTCTCAACACTTACATATATACTCCATCCGTTATGCAATTCTAGCTTAGTGTCATGATTTAGTATCTCAAGTTTGATTAATTATAAATAAAAAATTATCAATATTTATAATATCAAATAAATACTATTAGATTAATTACGAAATGTATTTTCTTAATAAATTAATTTAGAGTCATAAATATAAATAGTATTCGGTCAAACGTAAACTACTTTTGTCGACACATAACCCATAGTTGCATGTTTTCTTGGACAGAGGGAGTACCCACGATAAAACTTGAAACTAAATTAGACGAAACTCGTAATGATCTGCTGCACCTTAGTTTGTATTAAAAGAGAAACCTGCTTCATACAAATAAAGTTGTCCTACCTGCTGCGTTATTATACCATCAGATGATTAATTTTATCTGTTTGTATCAAAGGTAGATTGTTTTAATCTTCTTCTGACTCTTACCCAACGTCTCTTTGCTCCTTCTCACCATGTGTATGTTATCTGATGCTTATGCATGCATTCAGTACATTTATCAGAGTGATAGACGTGACAGCTACGACCCATACAGATACAGGCTTGCACAATAAGGTCGATCAAATTTTTCATTCAAGAAGAAAGAATCGTCATGCATCAATTTTTTCATTCAAGAAGAAGAATCAGTATTCGTCGTATTTATTTATACCAGAGAATTGGATGATCCGTCCTTCTCTCAAGGCGAAGTGGCAAACAAACAGACTATATTTTTACCAGTAATTCTACTGTCTTACAAAACGCATATGCATGCCAAATGCAATTAGCAAATCGGCCATATCATATCATATATAGTTCATACAACGAGTAATTAATCATGCAGATCTCACATACAATACACTACACATGGACGAAGACTCCATTCACGATATATATACGACTCGATATATGTAATCCCAAAACCTGAAAACCAACCAGAAATATACATGCATACATCACACAATATGAAGAACAGGAATCGATCGCCTCACCAACCTTTTCTAGCTGGTCATCTGGAGCTAAGCGACATGGACACCGACCTGAAAGGTGGAAGAAATGGTTGTCACCTTCCGCCGTGTACGTGGTCCACTTGCTTGCTCGCCATGCACTGCCAGATCGAGAGCGCGATCTGGCCTCGGCCGCCGCCTCACACGGGACAATCATCCGCGGCGACGTCGTCGTCGTCCTTGGCGTTCCTTGACGCGTCAGCGACGGCCGCGGCGGCGGGGGCGACAACTCTGCCGCGGCAGAGCGGGCACGTGGCGTGGAGCCGCAGCCACGCGCCCACGCAGTCGGCGTGGAACCGGTGCCCACACCGCGGGAGGACGCGGACCGAGTCGCCGTCGCGCAGCTCCACGATGCACACCGCGCACTCGAGGGCCTTCCCTCCTCCTTCTTCGGCGCTGGAGTACACTGACACGGGCAGGGACGACGCCACGTCTTCCACCGGCGTCGACTGCGCGTCGTGGCCCTCGTGCTCGTGCCGGTGGCGGGACGCCCACGGGGAGGCCACGGGCAGCGAGTCCTCGTCTTCGTCGTCGGCGCCGTCTGACGTGGACGGCGGCACCCCTTTCCCAGAGAAGAACCGCCAGAAGAAGCCGAAGATGAGGAGGATCACGAGCACGTTGATGCCCACGACGCAGGCCGTCAGCGCCGCGCCGTGCGGGGCCCAGTGGCCTTCCACCTCCGGCGGCGCTGACGATGCACCGGTAGCCGGGCTAAGACTGCCGCTCCCGAGCGTGGACATGCTGGCTTCTGCACCGACGAGATGGTTCTGGACGACCCAAACAGCAGAGAGTCGCTGCCAATGGTGCGCATAAACCACAAAACTTTTAACCGGTTTATTAGAAACTAATACTCCCTTCCAAGAAGAAGATGCAATAGAATTGGGACAAGAAATCACAAGTTTTCGAAAGTCTCTTCTGAGAAGAAATTAAGAATCAGGGAAGAGGAGAAGATAGCCAACAATTGCTGAAGAGGATGGAGGAAGGTGTTGTGTAGGAAAGCGGAACTGAGGGGGGCTATAAAAGGTAGAAGCAGGGGAGGTGGCATTGCCCATTCCATTGGCTCTTGGGTTGTCCAATGGTGAATCGGTGACAGACTTTGCTAATGCCCAAGCGGTTTGACTCGGGTGGTTTTGGAGCTTGTTGCATGGTTTGTTATTGATGATGCCCACCATTGCTTCGTACTATAACTCAATAAATCATGATAGAGCTAGCTAGATTTTTGTTATATTTTCTTATTAGGAGACCTCCTTATTCATCAATAGAAAATAAAATTCCATTTTGTCGTGGTTCGGCATGTCAACTAGGTTGAGTTTCCTCTCATTGTATGTTTATGAACGGTGGGTTTAGTAGAATAAGTCGCCGAAATCGAACCTTAGATAGAATTAAATGTTAATGGCAATGTCAGTCAAAGCTTGAATATTGGTATGGGGACAAACATTTAGGACTTATACGAATCCCAAGGATCTAAAGAAATGGATTGTGATTCCATTTCTTAGTGAACTAAAATAGTACAAATGAATTAAATTTCCAATATTCAATCTTGGATCCCATTAGGAGCTGATTCAAAATTTCCAAATACCATAAGTTTTATACTTTAAAAGTGATTACATTCTATTTGTTTTTTAAAATATTTTTTTTCTAATGATCAAACTTTTTGTTACAATAAATCGTGTATTATAAGAGAAATTAGTTGTCAAAGTATGATATTAAAGACTTCACTAAGTCAAATCTCGCCTTATATTTTTGGAATGGACGGAGTATCTGATGCGCACAAGAATGTATTGGTGCATATGTGCACAAAGTCAATCCAATTGTATCAAATCTGTATGGCACAACCGCACAAGTGAGGGGTAGGAATCTGCTAACCCATTGTTCACCTGTTAATAATTGGATTTGGATAAGAGGGCCTAAATCATCCCAAGAGGGATAAGGAGATTCTCACATAGGACATTCAGATTGGATCTGATGGATAAGGGCTTCTCGAGCGGGCTTCTGAAAAGCGACTCATGGGCTGAGGTGGCAGGCATGAGTCAACTCACGCCACTGGAGCAATCGACTCATCTGATGAGAGAGATTGAACCGATTCACCTGCATGAGTCGATTCATCGCCGGTCAAAAATGATTCAAATAAAGAAGCACGAACGGCTGATTACTTGTGAGAGAGCGGCCGGACAAAAGCAAGTAGGAAACTGTTTTTTTATTTGGCAACAGAAAGTAACAGTTGTATCAGAAATCGACTCATCCAAAACTGAAGTGGCTGTCCTTTTTCTTCGATGCATCGACTCACCACTAAAGATGCCCTAAGAATGAGTTTGTCCACATGACCACCAATATTCTCTTGTACCCCTGATACTTCCTCGTTTTTCAGTTATTTCCAATGAGTTTCTTCTTCAATGAGAACATTGTACCAGTAATATGTAAAGCTCTGTGGTATTTTTTTTTATTTCACTTAAAGTCTAAATTAAATTCCGTTTGTGTTAGTTGTATTTAGGGTGAGCTCTTTTCCTTATCCTAACAAGGGTGGACCTAAAAACTGAAACCATCACTAGAGCTCTTCTCAAATACTCCTTATATATACTTAAAGAAGAAATCAAAGTCCGAAGCTTGTTAATACAAAATGTGGAGCACATGTTTGCTGTTTTCTCAAATTGGCATGACTTAATTCCATAGAAGAGAACTAATGTGGTATTCCTACTAGTACAAATGAAATTTATTGCTGAAAAAACATGGACATGCTACAAGAAGAGGTGTGGGGCTGGGGTGGTGCAAGGGAGGAGGGATCATCTTTTCAAAGAGAATGGTTGCCTTTTACATGAGAATCATCTAATGACAAGACTCTATATCCTCCCATCAATTCCCTTTACATGTTATTTTTAAGTGAGAAGTTAGCAAAAGATGAGGTATATATGTAAAACACCTAAGCTTAATACGTGAATTTTCGAGGGCAAGGATGCGTTGGGTGCCTAGGCACCCATTCATAAATATATACATGCGAGGCCTCATTTCCCCACTGTGTGAGGCAAAATATAAAGAACCCTTGCATATATAATGAGACAGAACTTTACTTGCTGAGAACTACAACAGCTAGCTATCAACACCAGAAAGCAATTTAGCAAACCTCATTTGATCAAAATTATTTTATTTCCCAACAAAATAATATAACTATTTTGGCACAGTACATCCCCAAATTACACATGAAAAAATTTAAAATAAACAATATATAATATTCTATCTAGATTCTTTCATTGTCTTCTTCCTCGATGGCTTCCATCAAACGTCGGAGCCAAAGTCCAATTCTTATGCCGAATCCAACAATCAACCCCAAAACATTGGACAGCCGCAAGATCCAACGCTTCAGAACCAATTCAAAACGTATCCAAATCGCTGAAAGAATATCGACAGTTGTGCATACTATTCTCAGAATAAGGGCAACAGCAACAAGTCAACAACAACATGCTTTGGCCGTAATAAAGAATCCTCAAGCTACGGTTGAGTTGGCTGCTTAGTCAGAGTTGACACTGCTGATGTGTCAATGATTTAGTGGCTTAAATGAGGTATGACCATTTCTAAACAATCCAACTCATCACATGTGCTGCTGACGTGTCTATATATTAGAGGCTGGGCAAGATTTCTGCCAATAAGATTTCAGCTTAAGATCTTGCTCGAATAGTTTATCAAGTTTTAAACTATTTTTTAGAAGGGAGAAAAATATTCACAAGATTCTGTGTGGTCCCCTTTCCAATGCTGATACTATCTTCGTAAACAACCACGTTAAAACTTAAGAACATTGACCCCTTACATTTACAAATCAGTACTATTGTACTGTCTGTGATAAAATAAAAGAACAGGTATATAAATTTTAGATGTTAGTCATTCTATCGGCAAGCAGCCTAGGACGCGTTCAAACAACGTAACCAGTGCACAAAAATTTTAGGAAACATATAAGTATTAAAAGTTCATGTTATACTATAATTATTTATCTTTGCCTCTTTTTAGAAAAAGTCCAAATTACTATCTTCAAGGGTCATTTTTGTCCAGATAACCCTCTAAACTAATGTTTAGTTTGGTTTACACCTAACTATTTCAGTCGGTCCAATTCACCCCTCAATAAAATTTGCCTTTCTCATTTCAAATTTTAATTTCAAAACTAGTGAGCTGATAGTGGACATCATATATTGTTTTTAAAAAATACATTATGAATTTTATATCATTGTGTTTAATACAATTTCGTATTTCTAGTGTTAATTTATTATTATTTATCCTAACCTGTCCAAACAATGATATAAATTTATGACATATTTTTTAAACATAAATAATGGTGCAAGATATCGTCTAAAAAACTGAAATTAAAAATCAATTTGAATGTGGAGAAACAAAAAAGACAAAATCTTGTTGAGGGGTAAACTAGACCAACTAAAATACTTGAGGGGAGTAAGTCAAACCAAAGGACAAAGTTTAGAGGGTTATCTGGACATAGGCTATACTTCAAGTAATATTTTTGGACTTTTCCTTCTTTTTAACACAATACCTATATAGACAATAGGTACATATCTATGTGAAAGCATCTAGGCCCCGAGGTTTGGTTTCGGCAATTGATGACAACGCTTTATTACCATGACTAACGTGTGTTTTGCAGAAACTTTGGTAAGTTAGGTCATGGAGGTAATAACTGCTTTAGGCACCATGGTATTCATGCCCCTTGATGGAAATCGTTTCGGTTTTCAAAGGAGTGACGTCAAGATTAAGGACGGTTAGTTCCGGATGTCGAGGTGTTGAGATACATTCGGAATAGTCGTTAGGATCTTCGTTTTCTCTTTTGGCCGTACTATAAAGGGGAGCATGAGCAGGTAGCTTGACCTAGGTGAGTCCTATGTTTAGGTGTGGTTCACACTTGTTAAACTTAGCACTAGGCAGCTCTAGAATAGCTCAAAGTTCAGTTGGAAACAACTTGGTTCAAGTTGCGTCGCGTTTCGGAGAGTTTAGAGGGCTTTTCCCTTGACCGGACGCGGTTCTCGGCTTGACCGGACGCGTCCGGTCAGTTCAAAACCGCGACTGCGTTTCGGCGCTGACGACCGGACGCGGCCCTTGCGAGGACCGGATGCGGTGGTCAGGGCCGACACGTGTCACTTGAGGGAAAACATCTGATCGGACGCGACCTGGGTGTGATCGGCGCATCCGGTCACGTTCCAGTAAGGTCCTGCGACGACCGGACGCGTCCGGTCATCACCGATCGTTACAGTAAGCTCCCTGCACGATCGGACGCGTCCTGTCACCTCTGACCGGCGCGTCCGGTCACTCAGCCGAGATTTCCGAATTTCGACTGTTACGGCGACCGGCGTGTCCGGTCACTTCGACCGGCGCGTCCGGTCACCCCGTATTTTGCTGAGTTGGCAGGTAACGGTTCGTTTCGACTGTGGGGTGTATAAATACATCCCCACCACCTCTTTTAGAGGCCTCTTGCTTATTTGATCAGCTGAGAAACACCTTTGGAGTGCAAGGGAGTGCAAGAGCTCTAGTGAGGATTGTGTTTTGAGAATCAAAGCTTGAGAGTTCCTCACTAGCGATTAGAGAGTAGCAAGTGTGCATCCATCTTCTCTTTAGGCTCGTTGTGGTCAAGTGAGAGTTCTAGCTTGTTACTCTTGGTGATCGCCATCACCTAGACGGCTTGGTGGTGATTGGGAGTTTGGTGATCATCCGGCGGAGCTTGTGGATGACCCAACTCATCTTGTGAGCGGTTTTGGGCGATTCATCGTGACGGAGTGTCGAAGAATCAGCCCGTAGAGAGCACTTGATCCTTGCGCGGATCAAGGGGGAGCTACACCCTTGCGCGGGTGCTCCAACGAGGACTAGTGGGGAGTGGCGACTCTCCGATACCTCGGAAAAACATCGCCGTGTTCCTTGCCCTTACTTTCAAGCATTTACATTCTCGTATTTACATTCATTGCTTGATTTACTTTCCTAGAATTACCATGCTAGACTAGGATTGGAAACTAGGGTGCAAAACTTTTACCGGTAGAATCTCTAGGAACACAAGTAGGCACTAGGGGTGAATTCCGGCTTGTAGGATTTAATTCTTGCAATTAATTTTTAGAAAAGCCCAATTCACCCCTCCACTTGGGCATCTTGATCCTTTCAATTGGTATCGGAGCCGAGTTGCTCCTATTTTAGGCTTTACCGCCTAGAGCAAGATGTCTAACGGGGAAGGACCACCTTCCACCTTTGAGGGGGATGATTTTCCATATTGGAAAATCCGTATGGAGGCGTATCTCGAAGCCATAGACGTTGGGTGTCTTAGAGCCGCAACCCAAGGGCTTCCCGCTATCAAGGATCCCGCAAACCCCATTGGTGACGAGAAGTACGACCGGTGGAATGCAAAGGCCAAAAATGCACTCTACCGGGGCTTAGGCAAGGATATCTTTAATCGTGTGCGTAATGCAAAGAACGCTCATGAATTGTGGGAAAACCTTTGTGCTCTCCATGAGGGAACTAAGAGTGAGCGTGAGAAACGCTATCATATTGCTTTAAAGAAAATCAATTCTTTTGAGATGCTTCCCAAAGAAAGTGCTAATGACATGTACACTCGATTGAATGTTCTTATAGAGGACCTCAATGCTTTGGGCTCACTCAAATGAGCCAATCGGATGTTGCAAGGAAGATCTTAAGTGTTCTTCCCGTTGAGAAGTATGGTCACATTGTCACCGTGCTTCATCAAAGTGATCTTTCCACCGCAACACCGACACAAGTATTGGGGAAGATCAATGCTCATGAGATGTACATGCACATAACTTCGGAAGAGGGCTCATCATCTTCCAAGAAGAAAGACTTGGCCTTCAAAGCTAGCCATGACAAGAAGAAGAAGAAAGGCCAAGCCATGATGGTACAAGAGAGCTCAAGTGAAAGTGATGTTGATGATGAATCACTTACACTCATGGTGAGGAAGACCACCAAAATGCTAAAGAAGCTCAACAAGAGTGGCATCAAGTTCGATGGCAAGAAAAAGAAATTCTTCACAAGTAGCAAGAGAAAGCCAATCTCGGAGATGGATTGCTACAATTGTGGTGAACTTGGCCACTTAGCTCATCAATGCCCTAGACCACCGAAAGACAAGTACAAGAACAAGAACAAGGGCAAGAAAAATGATTCAAGTGATGAAGAAGAAGAGAGAAAGAAAAACAAGCCATACAAGAAGAAGGATGGCAAGAAGGAGTTCTACAAGAAGAAGAAGGGAGGAAAGGCATACATTGTTGGTGATTGGCTCACCGATATTGAATCATCTTGTGAGTCCTCCGAAGATAAAAGCAATGATGAGAAAGAGAAGGTTGCCGCATTTGTGATGGGGCCATCATCTTCACCGACATCTTCATCACCACCTTCACCGCCTCCTTCACCATCATCGTCCACTACTCACCTATGCCTTATGGCCAAGGGTGAACGAAAGGTACAAAACCATGATAGTGATGATGATGATGATAGTGATAGTGATGATGAATATGATGCACCTTCTTATGATGAACTTGTAAAATTGTTGAACAAATACACTAAAGTCATAAGAAGGACAAGAAATGAAAATGATGAACTTCAAAATGAAAATGAATCACTCTCATCTAAGCTTGAAAGTGCTCAAAAGGCTAGTGGTGAGCTTAAAGATCAAAATGAAGTTATGTCTTCCACTCTCAAGGAGCTCAAAACTTCTAATAAAGAGCTTAAAGATCAACATGATAAACTTGAGAAGAAGCATGATGAGCTCATCACTAGACATAACTCTCTAAAAGACAAATACACCACATTAAAAATTGACTATGATAGTCTTGTGGTTGCTAATGAACTTGCTCTCGAGACACATGATGCTACTAACGAAGTTGTTAAGTGTGATATAGCTACATCATGTGATGACTTGATCATTGAAAGCATTGAGCAAGGTTCTAGTAGCAAAGGCAAGAGTGTGGTTGAGTCAAGCAACTATGATGATTATGCCAAGATCAAGAGTGAAAATGAGAAGCTTGCAAATGAGAACAAGAAGCTAAAAGGTTTGATGGCTCTTGAAAAGCAAACAACAAATGAGTCACTCATTGAAGAAAACAAAAAGCTCAAGCAAGAGAAAGAGCATCTCAAGACCGGTCTAAGCAAGTTCATAAGAGGTCAATATTTGCAAAGTGAGCTACTCATGAACACCGTAATGAAGATGGATAGAAGTGGTATTGGATACTTGGCAAATCAAGAGAAGAAGGCAAAAGCTCAACAACAACAAAGCAAGTCAAAGCCCAAGCCAAAGAGATGTGTTGAGTGTGGACAAGAAGGTCATTTTGCTCATGAATGCAAAACTCCACCACCACAACCCTTGCCCAAGCATGCTAGACCCTTTGCCTTCAATGCTCATTATATGCTAAGAAAAGATTTAAATGGAAAGATGAAAGTTATGTTCTTGGGTCCCCCAAACAAGAATAGGCCAAAGAAAATATGGGTTGCCAAGTCACTAGTTGAGAAAGTCAAGGGTCCCTCTCAAGTTTGGGTCCCTAAACAAAAAGCTTGATCTCTTGTGTGTAGGTGAACTACAAGACCGGTGGATCTCATTGGGTTATTGATAGTGGTTGCACTCAACATATGACCCGTGATCCTCGTATGTTCACGTCCATTGAAGAGAATGGGATATGTCAAGAGAAGATCACATTTGGGGATAATTCAAAGAGCAAAGTCAAGGGTATAGGCAAGATTGCAATATCAAATGATCACTCACTCTTAAATGTGCTCTATGTTGCTTCATTGAGTTTCTACTTACTATCCGTTGGGCAACTTTGTGACCTTGGCTTCCAATGCTTGTTCACACCAAATGAAGTGGTAGTTTCAAAGATGGATGACAAACAAGTGATATTCAAAGGCTTTAGATACAACAATCTTTATCTTGTTGACTTCACCTCCGAAGATGCAAACTTGATGACATGTTTGTTCACCAAGACCTCACTTGGTTGGCTTTGACATAGGAGGCTTGCTCATGTTGGAATGAACACTCTCAACAAGCTATTGAAGAAAGAACTAGTGAGAGGATTGAAGGATGTAAAGTTTGAAAAGGACAAACCTTGTAGTGCATGTCAAGCGGGCAAACAAGTTGCAAACACTCATCCAACCAAAGCTTTCATGTCAACTTCAAGAGTGTTAGAACTTCTACACATGGATTTGTTTGGGCCTACAACCTACAAGAGCTTGGGTGGTAATCTCTATTGTCTTGTGATAGTGGATGACTACTCAAGGTACACATGGACCTTCTTCCTTCATGACAAATCCGAAGTGGCAAATTGCTTCAAGAAGTTTGCAAAGAGAGCTCAAAATGAATTTGAAGTCAAGATAAAGAAGATTAGAAGTGACAATGGCAAAGAGTTTGACAACACAAACATTGAAGCTTATTGTGATGAAATTGGAATCAAGCATGAAGTCTCTTCAACCTATACTCCTCAACAAAATGGTGTAGTTGAGAGAAAGAACCGGACTTTGATCACCCTTGCAAGAACAATGTTAGATGAGTATAATACTCTGGAAAAGTTGTGGGTCAAGGCAATCAACACCGCATGCTATGCTTCAAATCGCCTCTTCCTACAAAAGTTTCTTGGCAAGACCCCCTATGAGTTGCTTAATGGAAAGAAGCCGGACGTCTCATTCTTCCGAGTGTTTGGTGGCAAATGCTACATCTACAAGAAGCGTCAACACCTAGGGAAGTTTCAAAGACGTTGTGATATTGGTTTTCTTGTTGGTTACTCATCAAAGTCCAAAGCATATAGAGTATTTAACCATGCCACCGGTTTGGTTGAAGAAACATATGATGTGGAATTTGATGAATCTAACGGCTCCCAAGGAGCAATTGAGAATTATGATGATGTAGGTGATGAACCCTTGAGGGAGGCCATGAAGAACATGCCCGTGGGAGACATCAAGCCAAAAGATGATGATGATGATGTACAAGTTATTGATCCACCATCTTCATCACATGTGCCTCAAGATGATGACAAGAATGAGAGAGTTGAAAATGAAGACACTTATGTCTCTCATGAACAAGCCGAGGCACAAGCTCAAGATGTTGATGCTCCCCGTCCTCCTCCTCAAGTGGTTGATAGAAGAAACTCACCTCTACTTCAAGCACATCCACAAGATCTCATCATAGGGAGTCCTACTAAGGGAGTAATGACTCGATCTCAAAAGCTTGCTTCTTTTGTTGAACATCACTCTTTTGTCTCTTGTGTTGAACCTAAAAATATAGAAGAAGCTCTTCATGATCCGGATTGGATGAATGCTATGCATGAAGAATTGAATAACTTCACCCGCAATCAAGTATGGACACTTGAAGAGCATCCTAAAGGTGCAAGAGTCATTGGAACCAAATGGGTGTTCCGCAACAAGCAAGATGACCAAGGCATAGTAGTGAAGAACAAGGCAAGACTAGTTGCAAAGGGGTTCTCTTAAGTTGAAGGTCTTGATTTTGAAGAGACCTTTGCACCCGTTGCAAGACTTAAAGCCATTCGTATCCTCCTTGCATATGCATCACATCATGATATGAAACTATATCAAATGGATGTGAAAAGTGCATTCTTAAATGGCTTCATAAATGAACTAGTCTATGTTAATCAACCTCCCGGGTTTGAAGACCCTAGATATCCTAATCATGTTTATAGGTTGTCCAAGGCGCTATATGGGCTCAAGCAAGCCCCTAGAGCGTGGTATGAGCGCCTCCGGGACTTCCTCATTGAGAAGGGCTTCACCATTGGGAAGGTCGACACCACACTATTCACCAAGAAGCTTAATGGGGAGATCTTCATTTGTCAAGTGTATGTTGATGATATCATCTTCGGATCAACAAATGAAGATTATTGCAAGGAATTTGGTGAATTGATGTCGAAGGAGTTCGAGATGTCTATGATTGGTGAGCTCACATTCTTCCTTGGTTTTCAAGTCAAGCAAATGAGAGAAGGGATTTTCATCTCTCAAGAAAAGTATACCAAGGATCTTCTCAAAAGATTCAAGATGGAAGAATGCAAACCAATCAAGACCCCAATGCCATCAAATGGACATCTCGACCTAGATGAGGGAGGTAAACCGGTTGATCAAACTCTCTACCGTTCTATGATTAGTAGTTTGTTGTACCTTACCGCATCTAGGCCCGATATCATGTTTAGTGTGTGCATGTGTGCTCGCTTTCAAGCTTGCCCTAAAGAACCTCACTTAAGTGCCGTAAAAAGAATCCTAAGATACCTTAGCACACCCCAAGCATTGGTCTTTGGTATTCCAAAGGAGCTAGATTCCAACTAGTTGGCTATTCCGATTCGGATTATGCCGGTTGCAAAATTGATAGAAAAAGCACATCCGGAGGGTGCCATTTGCTTGGGAGATCTTTAGTATCTTGGTCATCTAAAAAGCAAAATAGTGTGGCTTTGTCCACCGCCGAGGCGGAATACATTGCCGCGGGGGCTTGTTGTGCACAAATCTTATATATGAAACAAACCCTCCTAGACTATGGAATTGTTCTTAAAAAGGTGCCACTTTTATGTGATAATGAAAGTGCCGTTAAAATTGCTAACAATCCGGTACAACACTCTCGCACCAAGCACATTGATATCCGCCATCACTTTCTAAGAGATCACGTTGCTAAAAATGATATATCACTAGAAGGTGTAAGAAGTGAAAATCAATTAGCGGATATCTTCACTAAACCTTTGGATGAGGCCACCTTTTGTAGGTTAAGAAGTGAACTCAATGTGCTTGATTCTAGCAACTTTAAAAAATGAGCTTGTGTTGTCCCTTGCATTGCATTGTATAATATGCCATGTTTATCTTATCGCAATGCATCTAGGGCTTGGGTAACACGGTTACGATAACCCTCCTTTGGAGGAGTGAAGAAGCCTAACCGTGGATCAAACTTGACAAGCAGCTTAGCTTTACTTTCTTGTATTGCATTGCATATGCATGGTTGTTGGTTTGTCGTTTCTTTTCGGTTTGGCTTTGAGCAACCTCTGTGTTCGTCCATGGGTAGAGAGAGCATTTTGACGCTCCTAAGGGTTCAAAAACTCTATTGCATGGCCATACGTTGCTCCTCGGGTGTTTATTGCCTATTTTCTTAAAAATAATACTAGCCTAAGGCAATCTATTTTGAAAAACTCGAGGGTTTGAGTGAGGTCACTCATATCAGGTTCTAATTGGTGTTTATTTGTGTCTCTTTGAATTGGAACTTGATTGGGAGAAGTCGCGTCGAAGTTCGGAATGAAGAAGGGCAAAAAACTGTGACCGGACGCTGCACCGGACGCAGTGATGCTTCACCACCGCGTCCGGTCCCGGCGACCACTAGCGCGTCCGGTCATCTAGAAGACCAAGTCCTGATCTAGTGACTGGACGCTGCACCAGACGCGCTACTGTTGACCACCGCGTCCGGTCCCGGTATCCACCACCGCGTCCGGTCATTCGCGATGACTTTCCCGGGTAACCCCTGACCGGACTCTGTCCGCGTCCGGTCAGCTATAACCGGACGCGTCCGGTCAGCTATAACCGGACGGTCGCTCCAGGTGCTTACTGGAGTGTGACCGGACGCTGCACCACCGCGTCCGGTCATATCGACCACCGCGTCCGGTCATCGATTCCCGAGCGGATCTAACTCCTCATAAATTTCTTCGATGCCGGTTCGTCCTTTTCAATCTTCCACGCCCGTGCCCTAACCGCCGCCGCTGTTTCGCCGCCTCGCCGTCTTTTCGTCGGAGCTCGCGCCTCCGCCGCCCCCTGCCCTCTCCGGCGAGCCGCGCCTCACCACCACCGCGCTGCTTCACCTCTGTTTCGCCCGCGCAGCGCCGCCGCGCCGCCCGCAGTCGCCAGCGCCGCCGTTTGCCCTAGCCGCGCCTGCACCACCGCCGCCGTCCGCTCTGCCACCGGCGAGCCCGCGCCTCCTCTCCACCGAACTGCGCCACCCACTCCGTCGTTCGTCGTCGAAACTTTCATCGCGCGACGTCTTCTTCGCGAGGTTGTTACGCATCTCCTTGATACTCGTGTTAGGGTTTGCCGAAATTTCTTTATTATTATCCTAATTATCTCGTGTTTCGGCAAATCAGAGCTCGTCCGGCGTATTCGGGAAGTCTCGCGAACTAGGTCTTCTTACCTTTTTCACCGTCTACTCGTCAATCCGAGGTAGCTATCGCGTTTTGATTCATGTCTTACCTTTTATGCTTGCTATCTCTAGGGTTTCGCACCTAGTAGTTTATATATGTTTCTTATAGTAGATCCATCTATTCCGTCTTTTCAGCGAGTTTTGTCGGTGTGTCGGGACGATCGCAGTTCAGTTGCTGAATCCGAGGCCAAGCCTGCGGATACGGATTGAGGCCAAGCCTCTCGAGTGTCAGTACACCATCTTTCAGAGGGTTCCCGATAGCTTGACAGCATGGTTCATTGCAAGAACGCCGGTGGTGCTCCTAGTGACGGGGATGACAGTCCTCCTCGTCTGTCTGAGGTTGCGCGTGGAAAGCGCATCAAGATCATGGCCAGAAAGAAGAAGAAGACCCTTACCGATGCAGAGATCACTCAGGCAGTTGCAGATGCAGCATAGCAGACAGAGAGGGGAGGCAGGAGCAGTGGTATTCGTATTGGCGAGCGTCGCTTTCATCTTGAAGGTCGACAGCTTGGTACAGAGGCTACAGAGGCCACTGAGGGCACAGAGGGCACAGGGGATGCAGATGCTATGTCAGTTGATCCACCTGCAGAGGCTCCAGAGGGGACAGAGGAGCAGCCAGCTCAGACTCCACCGCGTCGCCGCTCCACACGCACACGAGCTCAGGTGACTCCTAGGCCAGAGGGCCAGCGTCGTGGAGCACGTCCACCTCCCAGGGCTAGAGGTTCACCCCCGGTCGAGCACTTTGACTTGAGGGGTGCTACATCACGTCAGGTGCAAGGGTTGAGGTTCGTTGAGGTCAGTCGGTGGTTCCCACCTCAGAGGGACTCCAGAGCTTCAGAGGGTTTCTATACTCCTCTACAGGAGGACTTTTATAGAGCTTATGTTGACAGTGGCATTGCCTTTCGACCACAGAGGGTCTGTCGCATCGAGTCACTTGTTGAGGTTGTGGGTGAGCAGCTTCGTCCGCACTTGTCCTTTCTGCCGGGCTTGTCAGATTTTCTTGGATGGACAGGTGCATACTGCGGCACATGGGTTAGAGAGTTCTATGCTTCACTATGGATTGATCCTGCCCATGAGTTCATACACTTTGCATTCCGAGGCCGCGACCGCAGACTGTACAGCACTAGAGTGCGGGAGATTCTCAGACTCCCAGCTTCAGACACGAAGATTCATTAGCTCTGCTTTGGTCAGACTCCTCCACCCAGACGCCCTCACGGCGGGACAGTGCCACCTACAGATTTGATTCGACCCTGCTTCCGTGAGCCTTTTGGCGAAGGGTCTCGTCGCACTCCTGCCAGTTTGACACCGCTAGCCCGAGTCCTGGATGCTATAGTCAGACACACTCTTCTTCCCAGGCTTGGCTACAGAGAGGGATTGACCAGGATGTAGCTATGGGTTGTTCACCACCTCCTCTCACAGACACCTTTTGACATTTGGGATCTTATGCTTAGTGAGATGGAGGACACCCTGGTAGAGCGATTCAAGGGACATCGTCAGCTGCCCTATGCTCACTGGATTTGCTTCATCATCAGATCTGCCCTTGAGCTTCCTGCAGAGATCAGAGCTGAGATATCCGATACTGTTGGGCATTCTTAACGTCATTACCAAAAGTAGACTTAGTTTTCTAATTCTGATAACGGCGCCAAAAATGCCGAACCTATCCCTCATGCCACTTAAGCCAAGTTGTCATCCCCAGCATGACATGAGAGACGCAGTATTAAAATATGCAACTACTCTTCTAAATAAATAATAAATAAGATTTGCAAGCGCACAGATTAATACCGATGTAGCATTTTAACCGGGAAGTATTCCAGGTATCGTTATTTATATTTTTACCACTGGGAAGGGATTACTAACATCAATGTTGATTATGGAATGGAATATAGGAATGAGTATCAATCATTGCATGTATAAGTGAGAGCATTCATCTATCTCTTGCATATAGGGGTAAGTGTCACATAAAATATAGATAAAGTATGAATGGTGACAAAGATAATTAATCTGATCAGCTAGCCACATATAATAATGATAAGCACCTCAACAGATATTCTAGCAAGTCATTAGCATGGTATTAGGACGAACTACAAGGATATTTCCTAAGTTATTCTTAACTATAAAGTCTAGCATATCATAGTTAGTGCAAGTACACTTGGCAATCATTGCGAAAAAGGACTACGCCCATGCATAGTGATATTATCAAGGAAGATGAGAAACATAGCAATCACTCCCCCGTAATAATGTTGCTCTGCCTGCCTTACACATGGGAGGGGGACTATATAAGAACCAACGAAGCTGTCACCATCGCGGACCACCCCACGATCCGGCATATAAGGTGCAATCGCAGATAAATATGGTCTAAGCACCACGCCTACACAATATTTATCATTTACCCATGGATCCGATGGATAAACGCTATACGATCCTAAACATGTATATAATTCCAATCTAAATAAGCCAAGCGTATAACTACGATAAACTAAGAACAATATAATTGCAAACATAAACAAGTAGAGCATAGTCATAATCAATATATTGAAATAGAACAAAGTTATATTCATAATATTGAAGAACAAAGATGAACAATGAAGAACAGTAAAGGAATTACCAAGAATCCTCTTGATAGATCCGGAAACCAATCGAAGATTGACTCCTTCTAGTTCTAATCCTATGTAGCTATGCTATACTAGAGATCTAGTTGATGTGGTGGCTCTAGGGCTTGATCAGAGACTCTCCTCCTGAGATTAGGGTTTGAAGAATTGAGAATGAGAGAGTGCCTCCTCCAGGGGCCAGGGGTCCTGCTTATATAGCCCCCTCAAGTGAACGTGGGCCGTCGGATCAAACCGACATTAATCGCACGGTTTTCCTTGATCCCTTAGGTCGGTGGAGCATAATCCACGAGACGGAGCCTGATTGGCTCTCAGGCCAGGGCGGGCGCCCTAGGGAGCAGGGCGGGCGCCCTGCCTCCGGGCCCGTTCGGCCTCCCGTTCGATCTCGTGGCTTCTGGAGTCTTCTAGATGATAGAAAATCGGTGAACACGTTATTATCTCTATGTAAACTCGACGTGTGGGCCTTTCCTCCGTATTTTCTGATAACCCCCTGCAGAAACAGACAAACACCAAAACTCGTGGAATTCTGTCAGATAAAACCCTAAGTCTAGGTGTTGGTTGCATTTGGATCATTTTCTTTATTTATTTGATAACTATATTTGGTACTTAAGGACCGTCAACAAACTCCCCCAAGCTTACCTCTTGCTCGTCCCTGAGCAAGGATAGACTCATTATGGATCAGAAGTTGCTGCAACGCCTTTGAACGTTGACGGTACATATGCTTTCAAATAAGGTCTCATCCCTGAGTTAGAGTAAACTGTCAAGACTTAAAACTTACTCATTTTACCTTTCACCATGGGGCTTGCAACCGTCACCTGCATCTTGAGTGGTTAAAAGATAGAACGGTCTAGTCAAACACCATGTCTCTTATTCTTGATCAGCTATAGCTCTGGAGTTTTTGCAAATTTTTCAAATAAAACTCAGAGATTCCTTGTATGACTTTCTCGGGTCTCTCTTTTGTGGTATTTCTGGATCCTTACCAAGGCAGTAATGGTATATGCCTTCTCTCTCAAAGTATGTGGTATTTATGGTATAAGGCGTAGTGACATTGCCTTCTCTCTCACCCTACTCTAATAAGGCTTTGATATCTGGAGCTCATAGGTGGGAGATACAGTATACATACTCATAGAACATTTATTGCATAGTCAAACCATGGATCCAGAGAAACAAGTCAATAAGTCAAATCAAGATGTGCATGTGTGGTGAATGAGTGGTGTATGGTGATAACAAAAGTCTAATACTCTTTTTGAGGGAATACATACCTTTCTTGCTTTTTAAAACTTTTGAGGGGAATGAGATGCTCTATTTTTTTCTCTCTTTTTTTTCTCTCAGGTGGGTATCTTGTACCCCTAATTCTACTGTCGGACACTTGTCCATTTTTACCTCTCGTCTCACTTTTTCTTTCTTCGAGGTTCCGAGCACTTGCTCCTTTTTATTTCCTCGTATTTATATATTTTTTAGAGCAATCTCCCTCTTTTGAAAATATAGCAAGTGGTAGTAGAAATGACTTGAGCATTAACTTCACAGGGAATAACAGGAATGGGATAATGTTTTTGGCTATTCTCTCCCGGGTCAGGAGTAGAATAATTTTGGGTGAATCTGGAGATGGAAATGAGTGGATATGTGTGGATGCGTACTTCCGGAGTAGAAGCAGCATGTATGAGTGAACGTGCAAGTGAATCTTGATTTTAACCACATGACAAGTTCCTAAGGGTCTACACAGCTTGACCACACTCAATGCCCATAAGCAGTAAGTAGTAAAAGTGCGGCTCTTATTCTAACAAGCATGTATATATGGCTGTGGTAGGAATTTAAACTCTCATCATACAGGAACTCATCATGCAACATTTTAAAGATTTTCAAAGATAAAATTCTCCAGAATTCTAGCATCTCTAGGAACAGATAAACAGCAGCTCAACCTTCCCATATCATATCCGCTAACAACTTAGACTTCAGATCAAGTTCTCTTTCCACTAGTTCAGGTTTAGAGCCAGTTTTAAATTATAACAGTTATGTCTAAACTAGAAAGAGAACAAATTTGAAAATTAGGCAGAGCAACTATTCATCATATCCATGCTAGAGTTTTATTTTCAAGATTCAGTTTAGCATAGCTACTTTATTTATTTATTAAACTAAGCAAATATATATAAACACAAAATATTTATTTGGGTTTTCATGATTATGCATCTTTTTATTTTAATAAAGCATAGGTATAAATGTAGATAAAAATACTTATCGGGATAAATGGGGGTGCTCTCCCCCAAGCTGGATCTTGACGTAATTTCTTCTGATGTAGCTAGCAGGTGCAGAGGTGTATTTGAATGTCGGCAGCACCCTGACAACGATTAGGATATCCTCCGTCTGCTAGTCTTCCTGAATTCTGTGGAGCTCAAATAGACAACAAAGCTTCGTGGAACTTGATTAAGCATTAGCATAAATATCTAGCCTTTATCATGTTTGAGCTTCCTTGATAAATGTCACTCTCTATTTTTATTTTCATTTTTATAGAACAGAAAAAATATATTATTATATTTTTTATGCCACCACAGTGAATGTACTTATGGGTTTTATGCCACTCGCATACTCACATGGGGCTTACTGTTTTCAACATTTTTTAGATAGAATGAACATGATTAACTGAGCAATAATTAAAGGGAAAATGATAACTACCAAGTTTACCTCTTGGCACGGCGTTCGGTGTTTTTAAGTCCTCCGAACAGGACTTCTTTTCTTCTTAGTTGTCCTGGGATTTGGGTGGCGTAGACGGTGGTTCCGGCAGCGCCTCCTCTTCTTGTGTAACTGTCTTCACTTTCCATACCCGACTTGGTGCTTCGGTCTCCTGTTGTGTATCCTCGGGCCTTATGACCTCTCCTTCATAGTCTGCCCATACGTCCTTGATGATTTGCCTCCTTTGGTTACGGTTACGTCGCCTTCTTCTTGTCCTGACCTGCTTAGAATCTTCAACTATATAGTTAGGGTCATTAAAGTAGCGGCGTACCTTCTCAGAGGGGAAATGCATATGGACTTCTCTGGTTCCAATGTAGATGATTGCTTTGACGGTGCCTAGGAACGGTCTTCCTAGGATGATGGGTGGATCGTACTCGTTGTCTCCCATGTCAATGACCTGAAAGTCTGTATGGACAAAATGATCGTTAATTTTAACAGGGACATCGGTTACTATACCTTTGACCTTTCGGGATGTCTGATCTGCCATCTGGAGCTGAGTGTATGTTGGTTTTAAGGGCATGGTCCCGTACAAGAGCTGATAGGTGACTGTGGCCATTATGTTGACGCCTGATCCAGTGTCGCAGAGCGCCTTCTGAAAGGAGTATCCATTGATTGAGCACTCAATGCTTGGCATACCTGGGTCGTCCTTCTTGTTCAGGAAGGGCGACTTGAGTCGACCATCTTGACCTCCTTGAGCTGCAGTGACCATCTTAGCTGATTCGGTCCATCCTTGGTTGTTCTTGTTCTGCTTGTTCCTCCTGTTGGTCCTCTTCCTTGGTTCATGTTGGGGTTGCTCTGGGATTTGTGTAATCTTGTTCTTGAAGGAAAACGTCTCCTTCCTCCCCTTGATGTTGAAGTTGATCTTCGCAGCGCTGGCGTAGATGACAGCTCCCGAGGTGTTCAGGAATGGCCTTTCTAGAATAACTGGTGACCTCTCATCGGACCCGGTCTCTATCACCACGAAGTCAGCTGGAGCATACGAGGTACCAACTCGGACACACATGTTCTTTAATATTCCTTTAGGAAAGCTTAGTGTCCGATCTGCAAGCTGCAAACACATAGTTGTTTCTGATAAAGGATATGTAAAGAATTTTTCATAGAGTACCCTGGGCATAATGTTGACGCTGGAGCCAAAGTCACAGAGTGCTTCTGGGAAGTCCACCATGCCGATGGAGATCGGGATGACGGGGCGTCCTGGATCGCCTCTCTTGACTGGCAGAAGGTCATTATGTACTCCGACAGCGGGATTACTCCAATAGTTACCTGCATCAAACATGTCTACAAGATTTGCAGATTCTAATCCTTCCGGTTGTGATGGTATACCAGGGTTAGTAGCAGGAACAGCAGCAGCTATTTGATTTAACTGAGATTCAATCATTTTATTAAAGCTAATTTGGTTTTTTATGGCAGTAGAGAAATTATCCATTCTATTATTTATGTTTTCTAGTATTTTATCATTGGATGCCAATTTCTTAGACAAGTTATCCATTAGCTTTCCTTGATTAGACACTAACTCTCTCAGGGGTGGAAAATTATTATTGTTGTTGTAAGAGTTATTACCTTGATAATTACCTGAGTAATTACCTGAGTAGTTAGGCCTCTGTTGATTCCAACCTTGATTTTGTTGAGGACGGTTGTAGTTGTTGTTGTTGTTGATGTACCTTGCATCCTCAAGCATCTCAGGGCAGTGATTGCCTGAGTGTCCAGTATCTCCACATTCCTCACAAGTCATGTGAGAGTCGTAGACGTTCATGACTTCTCTTTTGTCTCCAGCTTTGTCATCGAGCTTTTTCATGAGTAGGTCTAACTTTGCAGACAGCATGTCTACCTCCTTGAGCTGGTGCATACCTCCACCCTTCTTGCGTGTTTGGATCCTCTCTTCGTTCCAACCTTGGTTGGACGCCATCTTCTCCACAAGGGCTGTAGCTTGTGGTATGGTGAGTGATAGAAATGCGCCTCCAGCTGCAGCATCCATGGTCTCACGAGCACTAGTGATGAGCCCAGCATCTTCGTGCGGCTTCCCACAAAACTGGTTGGCTTGTACCATGTTGATGAGCCCTGGCTTGAGCTCAAAGTTCTTGTCGATGGCCGCGGCAGGTCCAGTGCAGATGTTGTCCGTAGTGGGAGCTGAGAACTCGCGGATCGTCTTGTTCGCCATGGCTGCGAACTCTGTTGACAAATTCCGGATGAAACTTCGGCGGTCTTCTGAATTGGATGAAGTGTTGCGTCGAAGTGTTGACTTCTTGAGCTTGGCTCTTGCCTTTCTGATTAATGCTTCGGGGTTGTCAACAAAATTTTCTGGAAGATGTCCTCTATTCATACATCAACCTGCAAAACAATAATGGAAAAATACAGGGGTAAATCTGTATGGGAGAATTGATGATGTCAATCACTTAATGATGCGAATGATGACTCAAATTCCGTATTCATTCCTTGTTAGTAAATCAACCTTCCCCGGCAACGGCGCCAAAAATGCTTGTTGGGCATTCTTAAGGTCATTACCAAAAGTAGACTTAGTTTTCTAATTCTGATAACGGCGCCAAAAATGCCGAACCTATCCCTCATGCCACTTAAGCCAAGTTGTCATCCCCAGCATGACATGAGAGACGCGGTATTGAAATATGCAACTGCTCTTCTAAATAAATAATAAATAAGATCTGCAAGCGCACAGATTAATACCGATGTAGCATTTTAACCGGGAAGTATTCCAGGTATCGTTATTTATATTTTTACCACTGGGAAGGGATTACTAACATCAATGTTGATTATGGAATGGAATATAGGAATGAGTATCAATCATTGCATGTATAAGTGAGAGCATTCATCTATCTCTTGCATACAGGGGTAAGTGTCACATAAAATATAGATAAAGTATGAATGGTGACAAAGATAATTAATCTGATCAGCTAGCCACATATAATAATGATAAGCACCTCAACAGATATTCTAGCAAGTCATTAGCATGGTATTAGGACGAACTACAAGGATATTTCCTAAGTTATTCTTAACTATAAAGTCTAGCATATCATAGTTAGTGCAAGTACACTTGGCAATCATTGCGAAAAAGGACTACGCCCATGCATAGTGATATTATCAAGGAAGATGAGAAACATAGCAATCACTCCCCCGTAATAATGTTGCTCTGCCTGCCTTACACACGGGAGGGGGACTATATAAGAACCAACGAAGCTGTCACCATCGCAGACCACCCCACGATCCGGCATATAAGGTGCAATCGCAGATAAATATGGTCTAAGCACCATGCCTACACAATATTTATCATTTACCCATGGATCCGATGGATAAACGCTATACAATCCTAAACATGTATATAATTCCAATCTAACTAAGCCAAGCGTATAACTACGATAAACTAAGAACAATATAATTGCAAACATAAACAAGTAGAGCATAGTCATAATCAATATATTGAAATAGAACAAAGTTATATTCATAATATTGAAGAACAAAGATGAACAATGAAGAACAGTAAAGGAATTACCAAGAATCCTCTTGACAGATCCGGAAACCAATCGAAGATTGACTCCTTCTAGTTCTAATCCTATGTAGCTATGCTATACTAGAGATCTAGTTGATGTGGTGGCTCTAGGGCTTGATCAGAGACTCTCCTCCTGAGATTAGGGTTTGAAGAATTGAGAATGAGGGAGTGACTCCTCCAGGGGCCAGGGGTCCTGCTTATATAGCCCCCTCAAGTGAACGTGGGCCGTCGGATCAAACCGACATTAATCGTACGATTTTCCTTGATCCCTTAGGTCGGTGGAGCATAATCCGTGAGACGGAGCCTGATTGGCTCTCAGGCCAGGGCGGGCGCCCTAGGGAGCAGGGCGGGCGCCCTGCCTCCGGGCCCGTTCGGCCTCCCGTTCGATCTCGTGGCTTCTGGAGTCTTCTAGATGATAGAAAATCGGTGAACACGTTATTATCTCTATGTAAACCCGACGTGTGGGCCTTTCCTCTGTATTTTCTGATAACCCCCTGCAGAAACAGACAAACACCAAAACTCGTGGAATTCTGTCAGATAAAACCCTAAGTCTAGGTGTTGGTTGCATTTGGATCCTTTTCTTTATTTATTTGATAACTATATTTGGTACTTAAGGACCGTCAACAGATACTACCACCGCTTTTCCTGAGTATGATATCCGTCAGCTATGGGCTTCAGTTACGAGAGAGCAGGCCCCAGTGCCAGGACAGCGCGAGAGACCTGAGGTACCAGAGACAGCAGCTGAGCAGGATGCCACAGTTGAGGGGCTTACTGAGGCAGAGCTTGTAGATCTTGATGCTCAGCCTGCTGATCTAGCTGAGGATGAGGCCTCTGACAGCACTGACGAGGACTATCAGCCCATCCCCAGGTATCGGTCTCCTCGGCTTCACGACCACGAGGCCGGTGGCTCTGGTTCAGCCTCCCGCTCAGATCCAGCCATGGTGGCTATCCATGAGAGGCTGACCCAGGCACAGGAGCGACAGGAGCTGCAGATACAGAGACAGGCTCAGGACACAGCTGCAGCGTTTGCACAGATACAGGCTCGACAGGACGAGTTCCAGAGACAGTAGCTTGAGATCCAGCGCTAGCAAGTCGAGATGCAGCGTCAGCAGTATGAGATGCAGCGACAGAGTGCAGCTAGCCAGCAGCAGTACTTGGACCTTCTGCGTCACCTAGTCACTGTTGGGGTTCCTCCACCTGCTTCTGTCCTGACTCCAGCTTTACAGTCCAGTGGTTCGTCAAGTCAGGAACAGCCGAGTTTTCAGTTCACCTCTCCACAGCAGCAGGTCCCCCAGTCGTTCCAGTCCCCAAGCTACACGCCTATTCAGACGGGGTTCACTCCTTCAGACCAGCCTCGCCCTCACCTCCTGACAGGCACACCATTCGGTGATTTCAGTGCCACATACAGCGAGTTGATTGGTCAGCCGACGCCCTCGCACACTACCTTTGCTACTTCTTCAGGGTTGTCAGCTTCAGAGGCAGCTGTTCCTCCTGTGACAGGGACGGGCACTACAGAGACAGTTCCTTCGTCAGTTGCCTCGACCGATCCTCCAGCTATTGGCACACTACAGGCTCAGGTCACAGAGACTGCTCCACTTGTTGCTACTACATCAGTACCTGTTCCTGTTGCTCAGACCCAGACCGCTTCACAGCCACGTGCATCTTCAGAGGGTCAGCCAGATAGCTCCGAGTCCGAGGAAGACACTTTGCACTTCGTGATTACTCCGCGCACCTCGGCACCCGACACGACTCCGTCTGTTCCCCCGTCGGATCCCTAGACTAGTTTTTGGCGTTTGATGCCAAAGGGGGAGAGAGAGTAGTTTCAGGGGGAGTTTTGATAGAGGTTTTTTGTTTTCTTTTGTGTGCTACATTCATGCATCATGTTTACTTTACAGTCATTGCATTCGTGTGACATGTGGTCGTGTGAGATACTTTGAGTCTAATGGTTTATCTAGTCACTATTTTAAATCATGTCACGTGTTTGTTCATAGCTCTAAGGTTGTGCTTCCGTGCCTTACTCCGATTTCTCATGAGCTATATCTTTTTGTGTACTAATGCTTTATGTCTTATCTTATGAGTACACACTTTTGGCTTGGGGCACATAAGCAATTCCTAACCCTTTGTGCTTATTGCTTTTTGCTTATGTGAACCAAGCATGCTCGAAAACCTCAACTCCTATCTTTTGAATCTTAGTGTTGTCATCAATCACCAAAAAGGGGGAGATTGAAAGCATCTAGGCCCCGAGGTTTGGTTTCGGCAATTGATGACAACGCTTTATTACCATGACTAACGTGTGTTTTGCAGAAACTTTGGTAAGTTAGGTCATGGAGGTAATAACTGCTTTGGGCACCATGGTATTCATGCCCCTTGATGAAAATCATTTCGGTTTTCAAAGGAGTGACGTCAAGATTAAGGACGGTTAGTTCCGGATGTCGAGGTGTTGAGATACATTCGGAATAGTCGTTAGGATCTTTGTTTTCTCTTTTGGCCGTACTATAAAGGGGAGCATGAGCGGGTAGCTTGACCTAGGTGAGTCCTATGTTTAGGTGTGGTGCACACTTGTTAAACTTAGCACTAGGCAGCTCTAGAATAGCTCAAAGTTCAGTTGGAAGCAACTTGGTTCAAGTTGCGTCGCGTTTCGGAGAGTTTAGAGGGCTTTTCCCTTGACCGGACGCAGTTCTCGGCTTGACCGGACGCGTCCGGTCAGTTCAAAACCGCGACTGCATTTCGGCGTTGACGACCGGACGCAGCCCTTGCGAGGACCGGACGCGGTGGTCAGGGCCGACACGTGTCACTTGAGGGAAAATATCCGATCGGACGCGACCTGGGTGTGATCGGCGCGTCCGGTCACGTTCTAGTAAGGTCCTGCGACGACCGGACGCGTCCGGTCATCACCGATCGGACGCGGTCGCGCGTCCGGTCTCGTTACAGTAAGCTCCCTGCACGATCGGACGCGTCCGGTCACCTCTGACCGGCGCGTCCGGTCACTCAGCCGAGATTTCCGAATTTCGACCGTTACGGCAACCGGCGCGTCCGGTCACCCCGTATTTTGCTGAGTTGGCAGGTAACGGTTCGTTTCGACTGTGGGGTGTATAAATACATCTCCACCACCTCTTTTAGAGGCCTCTTGCTCATTTGATCAGCTGAGAAACACCTTTGGAGTGCAAGGAAGTGCAAGAGCTCTAGTGAGGATTGTGTTTTGAGAATCAAAGCTTGAGAGTTCCTCACTAGCGATTAGAGAGTAGCAAGTGTGCATCCATCTTCTCTTTAGGCTCGTTGTGGTCAAGTGAGAGTTCTAGCTTGTTACTCTTGGTGATCGCCATCACTTAGACGGCTTGGTGGTGATTGGGAGATTGATGATCATCCGGCGGAGCTTGTGGATGACCCAACTCATCTTCTGAGCGGTTTTGGGCGATTCACCGCGACGGAGTGTCGAAGAATCAGCCTGTAGAGAGCACTTGATCCTTGCACGGATCAAGGGGGAGCTACACCCTTGCGCGGGTGCTCCAACGAGGACTAGTGGGGAGTGGCGACTCTCCGATACCTCGGAAAAACATCGCCGTGTTCCTTGCCCTTACTTTCAAGCATTTACATTCTCGTATTTACATTCATTGCTTAATTTACTTTCCTAGAATTGCCATGCTAGACTAGGATTGGAAACTAGGGTGCAAAACTTTTACCGGTAGAATCTCTAGGAACACAAGTAGGCACTAGGGGTGAATTCCGGCTTGTAGGATTTAATTCTTGCAATTAATTTTTAGAAAAGCCCAATTCACCCCCCCTCTTGGGCATCTTGATCCTTTCACTATGCACGATTATGATGAACATATCCATTACTTTGTATTTTTGTTGGGTTCAAGACCTTCAGGAACATCACCCTCCTTCTAACACCCCTATTTGTCACCTCCATGAAGGTGATTGCAAGTCTAAATGGACTCAAGGAAAAACAATGTATTCGATCTTTCTTTTCAATTGCTACAAGCACCATATTACAAGAAGGTGAATAGATGCTCCCAAAATTACAAGAAAATATGAAGAGAGCACCTGATCTGAGTCTTAAAAAAATGGATGCTAGCCGTGGGAAGGATTGGAGGAAACTTCTTTGGCAATTTAGTCTTATTTTGGTCAAACTCAGGCTGAATCCATCAGCTGTGGCTGCTGATGCCATTTTTCTTTGGGAGAGGGAATCCAACTATCCCAATTGCTGACTCAACACTCTTTGACTTTTTCTCTCCTGTCTTGAGAAGATCGCTGCTGATCTTTTAAAGTCGGATCAAGCACTAGATGAAGGAACTACTAGGAACCACTACCCAAGCATGGACCAGTAATATAAAAACCTGAAATCTGAATTGGTTGCAGAAAACTATGCCGATAGCTAGCAATGTTATTTCGTCAGCTCTTATGCAGGGGCATGGCAGGGCGAAGCAGTTGCTGCTATTCAACCACCATCTCCATGTGACCGTACTGCTAGGCTGCTAGCTAGCTCATCCATTACATATAACTGAAATTACTACACACTTTTGGTGTGATACTGCTAAAAGTAAAAAGTTGACTGAAAGTTAAATTGATTAGAGGCATTTGTGGCACTTAGGCGCAAATGAGGTCTAGTGCTTTAGATAACTCATATTGTATGTCAGTTTTACATAGCTTGTCTACACTTGCTAATTACATGGTTGCTATATTTTTCAGGAAGTGCTGGGCACTGGCCTTTGGCTTGAGTTTCTGGAAAATGATTCTCCACGTAACCTAATGGATGTGCTCTAGTTTTGGTAAGTCATTCCTTTTGGTTTTTCAGTTCCTAAAAATGATTTTGTGCACAAACCTTAGGTTGTGAAACAAAAAGTACTAGTATTACTTGCTGAGATCTGCACAATTATGGCATAGGAAACTATATAAAATAACCTGCTTGATGAAGACCAGTTCTATGAAGACATGTTTTTCTTAGATTAGTATGCCTATTGCCTTGTCCCTTTTCCTGTTTCTAGATTTCAGAATTGTAATTGCTTTGCCTTAGAATACATATGCATGCTTTCTTCTATCTTATATGTATATAACAAAAAACTATAAAAATGATGGATCATGTTTTAGTCTACTCAGCGAGACTGATTTTCAGTTAAGGGCTGTGTCATCAGTGCAAATATAATAGATGCCCAAATCTTAATCAGTTAAGGGCTGTGTCAACATTCAGCTTGAGTTTCTAGAAAATATTTGTCTACACTTAACTGATCTGTACAACAGCTTTACATAATTTCTCTACTTTCCTAATTACAAGGTGGTTATATTTTTCAGGAAGTGTTGGGCACAAGTCTTTGGCATAGCTTCTGGAAGGTGGTTCTCCACGTAACCTGGTGGATGTGCTTTAGTGTTGGCAAGCCATTGCTTTTGGTTTTTGAGTTCCTAGAAATGATTGTGTGCACAAACCTTAGTATGTTCGACACAAAATATTAGTATTGCTTGCTGGGAGTGCAATCATGTAATCTTTTGGTGTCTGATTTTAGATAATTCAAACAATGTGCATGACAAAATTGTATGTTATATATGTATTGACCTCCATGATGTGATGTACATGTTTATGTCTCTTTATGTGATGACATTAAGCTTTAATGCGGGTAAGATATGTGCTATTCTAATTGTATTTATTTATTTTTTTGGCATATTTATATTGTCATGTTGAACAATCTGACTCTATAAATACATGGCAACAGACTGTCTGACGCTAAAAGTTAGCAACGGACTGTCTGACGCTATATATATTTAGGGCAAGTACGCTAAAAGTGTTGTCTGACGCTAAAGATTTTTACCGTCAGGACTTACAACGTCAGCAGAAGTATGACGCTATAAGTTTTTAGCGTCAGATCGTCTGACGCTGTATCTGTTTTTAGCGTCAGATTGTCCGGCGCTAATCTCGGTGTTGTGGTGTAGTGCTTGCTCAAACTATCAACACCAGAAAGCAATTTAGCAAACCTCATTTGATCAAAATTATTTTATTTCCCAACAAATTAATATAACTATTTTTTAAGGAAAGGGGGACTTATATTAAATCTTGACGCAGCATATCCCCAAATTACACATGAAAAAATAGAAAAAATACATAATATTCTATCCAGATTCTTCCATTGTCTTCTTCCTCAATGGCTTCCATCGAACGTCGGAGCCAAACTACAATTCGTATGCCGAATCCAACAACCAACCCCAAGACATTAGACAGCTGCAAGATCCAACGCTTCGAAACCATTCCAAAACGTATCTAAATCGCTGAAGGAATATCGCCAGTTGTACATATTATGCTCAGAATAAGGACAACAGCAACAAGCCAACAATAACATGCTTTGGCGGTAATAAAGAATCCTCAAGCTACGGTTGAGTTGGCTGCCTAGTCAGAGTTGACACTGCTGGTGTGTCAATGTTTTAGTGGCTTAAATGAGGTATGACCATTTCTAAACAATCCAACTCATCACATGTGCTGCTGACGTCTTCTCATCACAATCCAACCCAAGCTCTGGTCCTATGTCAGGGATACCACCAAAAAAAATCTGGTGCTCTCTGTACAGCGATGTTTTTCTTCATTTCTTCACGTCTTCTCATTTGAGTTTCTTCTTCTTGATGCCTTGAACTGCATGCAAGTCTTCTAGGGTCTTCACAGAAGCTCATTGTCCTTCCTTGAGGTGTTAACCACTTGATCTTCACGTTTTTGCCTTTTTCCAAGCCATCATGGCATCCATTGAACTAAATACCTTGTATACTAGCAACCAACATTAGTCCAAATGATCATGTTGTCGTACAATCACCGAAATCACATATGGCCTTAGCTAGGTGCTATTTTTCTTACAAAGACCACTCCTAACACTCTATGGGAAAACATAACAACGCTTGCGGAAAATATTTTATGGACCATGGGCAAGTTATTAGTTGCCAGATTGGCCAGATGAGAAGGAAGGTTTTGTATGCTGCATGATGGAGCAAAAGAAAACACACGCGTACAATGGCGGAGCCTGAAGCTATACGGGGGCTGAGGAGGGAGGGGAGGGGCAATTTGCCAAATGAAATGTACTCTCTCACCTCTCTCTCAATAGGATAACATCACACACCTCCATGTTTCTCTTCTCTTCCACAACCAACTTATTTCTCTCTGTATGTTTTTCTGTCCTCTTCATTCTCTTTCTCCCTTCACATAAATCTCAGTGGCAAGGGGGGAGGGGCAGGGCCTACTATGGCCCCAACGTGGCCTTGTTGCTGCACGAGTTAAATTAACCTAGAAAGTCAGCTTGGATTCCTTATACTTCAAGATAAGAAGAGTAGTCTACATACATACCTACGCCTTGTTTAGTTTGTCTCAAAGTTCCAAGTTTTTTCACTCTCTCTCCATCACATCAATTTTTAACCGTTTGCATGGAGTATTAAATGTAGATACAAAAAATAACTAATTACACAGTTTAGTTGGAAATCACGAGATGAATCTTTTGAGCCTAGTTGGTCCATGATTAGACAATATTTACCAAATAAGACGAAAGTGGTACTATTTATCGGGTTGAAATTTTCTTCAATCTAAACCAGGGCCTAGAATGAATTGTACTTTTTTAAATATGGAGGTGGTAATAAGTTAGGAATCAAAGGCAGCAAAAAGTAAGGAGAGATACAGTGATTAATTAATCAATCATCCCAGATGCCGATCCCACTACAGCAGAGAAGAACATCACTGGCGGTTCAAAACCCCCCTTCACTGGCGGATTTTGAACCGCCATAACCAACTCGGCAGTGATGAGCTGATCACATCACTGCCGGTTATGCCAAACCGGCAGTGATAGCTCATGTATCACTGCCGGTTCGTGTTAAAAACCGGCAGTGATACTTGAGCCATCACTGCCGGTTGTTTTAACCAACCGGTTGTGTAGATTGTATTATCACTGCCGGTTATCTTTGAACCGGTAGTGATATAGTATTCACAATTTGCATTTTAATAATTGTTTTATTTTCATTTCGAGGGGAGGTGGTGGGGTGGGAGGTCGGGGAGGTGGAGGTGGAGGTGGTTGCTATCGATCAATTTGATATCGATGTGAATGAAGACAATACAAACCCATCAACATTTATATTACAAAAGTTTCAAAAAAACTCTAAGTATCGAATTAAGAGTCGCATTACAATAGCCTATCAATGTGGTCTCTTCCGTACTGCGCCTTGTACTTCTTAGTCCTCGCAATGGAGAATGATCCTGTCTTGGTCAATATCTCGTCCAATACAAACCTTGCTACCTCCTCTTGAATTCCTCTCATCTCAAAATCTAGCAACTGGTTGTGATTGTTTGCTTTGCGCTGTAATTGAAGCAAGATGATATTGAGATGCACAAACGTAAGACAAAACAATAGAAATGGGATGCCTACGTACCATGTCATCTCCCTTATTTGTTTTTGCGCCAAAGTATTTTAGCATTGCCCACATCACATAGAACCCGCATTCGTTGTTCCCCATCGGTTGATCTAGGGTCTTGAGATCCTCCATATACTTTACACTGAATGGGGCCCTCCATTGCTTTTGCATCTTGCTATCGAGATTTCTCCAATTCGGTAATGCCTTCATTCTATGTTACATTGTAAATGAAGTGTGAAGACCGAGGACATTACAATATCCTATGTGATTAGAAAGTGTTGTGATATTGGGTTCACTTACTTATTCAGCACTTTGACTAGGGGGTCGATAAGAGAAAGTGGCTTTTTCTTTGAGTCCCACACCTCGATATGTGAATCTTGAAGATAGATATCTACGAGGATGAAATGGTTGCTGCAATCACAAAGTCCATGTTATTAAATGACATATCAAGAAAAGAAACACTAAAATAAGGGTCGAGAACACATACTCGCAGTTGTAGGGTAGGAGTACGTTTGTTTTGTTGTTTCTGAACATACTTTCAAACTCAATCTTCAAACTTGTTGGTACATAGTCATCATCACCAGGGGCGGTGCATGTTGTCTCATTTACAAATATGGGATCCAAGAAGTCTATATTGCTCAATTGCTTCTTTAGGCACCATTTTGCCATACACCTGCATAATAAACATATGATATATTCAAATGCAAATCACGTAGTTTATTATAACGTTGTGAGGGTAGGGTACTTACATAGACCATATCATCAAAATCTGCGTATCGAGCGAGCGCCGTTGGAAGAGCTGAAAGAGGTGTTCATAATAAATAGTATGCACCGTTTCTTCAGCATGATTAAAAACCATTCCGGGAGGGATGCAAACTTCAAAACCGATACAGTCTCCGTTGGCAGTATCCAGGGAGTAATAATCATGCAACTGTCGCATGTATGTTGGCAAATCTTTAAACTCTTGTTCGGTGGCGACCAAAGGTTTGCCTCTTGAATACTTGTATGCGACCGTGGCTTTTTCAAAATCTCTCGTTCCGTAATACAACTCCGTGGCCCTCTCCATGGATATGCCCATGTTGTTGGCCAAGTTCTGTATCTCTAGCAATTCTTTGGTGTGTATTTCTCTAGCTCTGATTTGATTACTCTCTTTGTTGTGTTGCCTTTCAAATTCGGTCTGTTGTCTCCACTTAGGTAGACTGGCTATTCGATTAAAGAAGGCAATGGCGGCTTTCTTGCTTGGAGGCTCCACAATCAGGTCCTTCATCTTACTCGTAATGCTAGCATCCACCTTCTTTTTACTTGTCTGGGGAGCATTACCAACCGAAACTGATGACCTCTTTGTTGCGAGGTCGAACCTGATCGCACTTTGGATTTTCGCGGAGGAGGAGGAGGTGTCTTCTCTTTTGGCTGTGGAGGAGGTGGAGGAGGTGGAGGAGGTGTTTTCTCCTTTGGCGGTGGAGGAGGTAGAGGAGGTGTTTTCTCCTTTAGCGGTTGAGGAGGTAGAGGAGGTGTTTTCTCCTTTGGCAGTGGAGGAGGTGTCTTCTCTTTCGAGGCAGGAGAGGGAGAATGAGGATCTTGTAGAGGAGAGAAACCTCTTGGCGGCGGCGATGCCGATGATTCACTACCATCCTCATCATCCAAAGATGGCTGCTCATCCAGCTTGATGAAGCGTTTGCGCCAAGCCACATGAGTGCCCAAGTTGTGAACAAGACGCGGCCTATCTTCCTCCACTAGGAAATCAATGTGTATCTTATTGTACTTCTTATCCAAGATCTTATCAATGCTGACCCTGGCATACCCGGGTGGCATTGGCTTGCCATGAATGATGCCGTCTCCTCTTGGAAATGCTTGTCCGACCGCCACCTTGTCTTTTGTCCACTGCTGACGGATGTATAACCTGACATTAATAGGTCCAGTGATGTTGTCCACCGGATGAGGAGCATTGACCTCTTCTTCGTCAAGCATAGGGGTTGAGCCGCAGCTACTGCGACCCTTGGGCACTGGGCTATTCAAAGTCAGGATAGGCTGCGGTTGTGACGAACACATGGATTGCATAGCTGACATAACTCGTGCCTCAACTTGAGCAGCTATCCGTGCTTCCATGCTATCTTCGATTTCCTTTCGAAACCTTTGGAGCTCTTCTTCTCTTTGTGTTCTAGCCCTCGCCCGGCTCCTATAGGATGAAGATTCACCTTCGAATGCTTTCACCCAAGGTACATTCCCGGCTCCTCTAGTGCGACCGGGGTGCTCCTTGTTTCCAAGTGCTTGTGTGAGCACGTCATTTTCTCTATCGGACTTGCGGTTACCTCTATTCACTTCCTCAGTTAAGGTTGAAATCCTCTGGAGGAGATCGCTGACGGGTTCACTACTGGCATTAAGGCTCCCGTCACTATTGTATCGTGCCCCCCTTGCAAGTAGGTAGTTTACTGATCTGGGCTGCCAATCGCTTGTCTGAGGCCTAACGCCGCGCTGCTCTAGTTTCTGGACTTTCATTTCCCATTCTGGAATCTTTCGTACATAGCCACGCGATCCTAGGCGATGAGGATCCTTTGCCTTAAGTGAGTTTGCTCTATTTCTTTCGCTTGATGCCTTGGCCTCTTCGGATAGCTTGTAAGCCTTGAACTCCTCCCAGAAGTCTCTCTGCATGGTGTATTGACCTCCCTCAAAATTTGGTTCTCTGTCCTCCTTGATTAACTTGTACAAGATTCCCTTGAAAGTCTTGAACGAGCGACCCATGATTTCCTTGGCCTTCTTCTTGACTGTCGCCTCGTCATAGTCATTAGGAAAAGTGAAAAACCCTTTCAACTTGTTCCAAACTAGCTCCTTCTTACTTTCTGGAACCCTCCATGGGTCATCCTCACGACCAGTCCATTTCCTGTATTTGATCGGGATAAAGTCTCTTACAAGTGCCCCGATGACACTCTTGTATGGGCCTAATGCTGTAAGAGGCTCCACCGGCTCCCCTACTTGGTCGAACTCAGAGATGTGCCAATGTTTACTTGTTTGAGGAAGCTTTGTTGCACCACGCTTAGTCTTGCTGGTACCCTCACCACTTGGCTCTTGCGGCGGAACCTGCTTCAAAATTCATAAATAAGTCCCCATCAAACTTATCTAGCGTGATTTCTTACTATCACGTTATTAGGTTTGACCTAAGTTATTACCTCGTCTCCTTGGTCTAGCTGCAGATAATGGCTAGGGCTCCAATCATCCTGATTACCACCACCATTAGTTGGATCCTGCGACGCTCCTGTCGCAGTGCTCTCTGCTTGTGGGGTATCAGTAGCTCGGCGACGGGTGGTGAATTGGCGATGACGAGTCATGTTTCTAGACATGCAATCAAAGGCATCAACTTTCTTAGGGTAAATCTCATATATGCGTCAAAACACTCTTGACTCCAACTCTTGATCAAGTTACCGACTCGACCCCGTATAACAACCAAAGGGGCACAAGAGATGAATTCAAGAAGTTTTTCTTCAATTTATATAGGGCTATTAAGCATTTCAAGAATACCCCTAGGTTTAGACAAGAACCACTTCGCAAATGGAGGCAAAATAGTCCATGATGATCTTCCAAGCATTGGACGACCATTGTCCCTTCATGAAGTCGTTTTGCCTCAACGCAAGCTCTCTGATAGTTCCATGTGCCACCATGAGATCCTCTCCTGGTTTTTTAGGCCCAAACCTGTTAACCACTCTGCCCAAGGTTTTGAGACCAAAACTGCCAAACCTCTAGGATCTACGGCACTCTGTTTATGACATAACTGTACTATGTATCTATCACTGTGTATGAATTTTTATACTTCCGTATTTTTGCAAGAACCATCATTGAGTTGCTATTATAAAAAGAAAAACATATGCTCTGTTTATTTTGCAGATGCATGCTTAACACGATGTAGTTTGATTGAAATGGATCTTCATTCTGTCCTTAATTTGGTTTATTTTTCCAATTTGTAACATTTTGTTGAGTATCATCTATTTTTTTATGTCTATATTCATGAGCTTTAAGTTGCAGTATGCCCCATTATTTAGTTGATTCCTTTTGGTTTAAAAATGTGTGACTTCACCTCCTTCATCATGGTATAATAATCTTGGCATGCATGTGAAGGCAATCTCTCAAAGGTATACCAATCTTGACATGTTAGTATTAATATTCAATATGAGATCCCTTGCTGGATTTAAACCCAAAAATTTAAATAAATGACAAATTGGATCCAACTACTAGAGTATATATATAATCAGAACTGAATGTATGCAATTTTATCATACTCAATGGACTTCATGCATTTTGATGAAAGGCACGCAGTTGACATATGAAATCCCACTTGAAATCAATTACGATACTATATATAAATAGCAATAATTTTAACATATAATATTTCTCAAGTATACACTGTAAATTTCGGTAACAACAGTTTGAGGAAGAAAGAAAGAAAGAAAGAAAATGGTAGAGGCATTTCACCGAACACCTTATGGGCACTCACCCAAACTGCAGGGGTGGCGCGACAACGACGTGGAGAAGCTCCTGGCGGCGTCGAGGACGGCGGCGTCGGGCTCCGGCGTCGGGCTGCGGCGTCGTGAACGGCGCGGTTGGGCTGCGGCGTCGTGGACGGCGAGTCGGGCGGCGGCGGCGTGCACTGGCGGGAGCTTTGGATTTTTGTCGAGCAAAAGGGGCTGGCGGGAGCGCCAGCCCCTTTTATAACCCCAGCATCACTGCCGGTTGGATATTACAACCGGCAGTGATGTTGGCCATCACTGCCGGTTGGTCATTAGAACCGGCAGTGATGTCCCACATCACTGCCGGTTCTAATAACAAACTGGCAGTGATGGCCAACATCACTGCCGGTTTAAAACCGGCAGTGATGTCCCACATCACTGCCGGTTCTAATGACCAACCGGCAGTGATGTCCCACATCATCTGCCGGTTGGTCATTAGAACCGGCAGTGATGTGGGACATCACTGCCGGTTCTAATGACCAACCGGCAGTGATGTGGGACATCACTACCGGTTGGTCATTAGAACCGGTTTAGTTTTACTTTTTTTTTAAAAATTAAAAACAACAAGTTCAAACCAAATTTTAGAACCCCAAATTATTTCAAATGAAAAAGTGAGGAATACCAAATTTATACAACTCATGAAGATCTACAACTTTGATATAGGTCATTTCTTCATTTGAAAAAAATTGAACATTTCAAATTTGAAATTTTGAAAAATGGAACGTCCAGTCCAAAATTTAAAACCCAAAATGATTTGAACATAAAACTTGATGAATACCAAAGTTGTTCAACTTATCAAGATCTACAACTTTTGTATAGGTCATTTCTTCATTTGAGAAATTGTAAATATACATTGTTCACAAAACCTACACGTGTCTCATATGGTTTATGAAATCTTATGAGAGATGTGTAATATTTATGAACAATGTTATTACCACTTTGTCGGATGAAGAAATGACCAATATAAAAGTTGTAGACCTTGATGAATTGTACAACTTTCTTTACATCACTTTTCTAGTTGAAACCATTTGGGGTTTCAAAATCATGTTTCAAGTTGTCTTTTTTAAAAAATTTTGAAAAACAACAAGTTCAAACCAAATTTTAGAACCCCAATTTATTTCAAATGAAAAAGTGATGAATACCAAAGTTGTTCACATTTGACAAATTCTTAGTACACATTGTTCACAAAACTTACATCGGGAATTTGAGATGTTGCACATGTTTCATTGTCATGTTTCACTAGTTCAAACCAGAATTTGAGCCCCTAAATGATTTCAGCTCAGAAAGTGATGAATACCAAAGTTGTTCAACTCACCAAGATCTAAACTTTTATATGGGTTATTTTCTCATTTGACTAAATTTGAAATCGAGCCTAAATTTGAAATCGAAAGTGATCTCAACTTAAAATGTGATGAATACCAAGGTTGTTCAACTAATGAAGATCTACAACATTTCATTAAGGATTACATAGTTTATGATATTCTAACTATGATGGCCTCATCGTGATCACTCCGGAGGTAAGCAGGTTCGTCACCTCTTCAAGGATAGGTAGGGTAATGTCTGCCCCAAAAGGAGCCATTTCTTGATAACCTTTGTACTCTTCTTCGTCCGTCACTCCTTCAACACCGACAATCTTCCTTTTGCCTTGCATGACTACTTGTAGTCTTCCCTTTGTATTGTTATCCCTTGCATAGAAGATTTGCAAAACATCCTTTGCAAGGACGAAGGGGTCATCTCTGTATGCGGTCTTGGATAGATCAACGGTAGTGAACCCATCATTGTCGGTGTTGATTTCATCTAGCCGGACCCACTGGCAACGGAAAAGAGCGACCTTCAACTGTCGTCCATAGTCTAGCTCCCATATCTCATCTATGAAACCATAGTATGTTGCCTCCACCGTGCCGTATTCATCGTGGGCGTCGAAACGAACAGCACTATTTTGGTTGGTGCTCTTTCCATCCTGTTTTTTGTGTAAAATGTAAAACCATTTATATCATAACCTTGGTACATCATCACCGTAGTCGAAGGTCCGGGAGCTAAGAGATCTAGCTGACATCCCGACACCATTCCTAGCCTGCGGCGTCGAAACCAGTCACCGAATTCCTCCTTATATTTTTTCTCAAGCTAAGCCTGTGACCTACCGATGTGCTTACTTTGCAGTAACTGCTTGTGCTCATTAATGTATGCCATCACACCGTCGGCCTGTTGGAGAACAGCGAAGTGTGCCTGTCTGAAGGAAACCACTTCGACTATTTTGACTGCTTTCTCACCTATCGTTCCTTTGCCCCTAGTCTTCCATCGTGACGAGATACTGGAACTCCGACCCGATTGATGTCCATATAATATGTGCAGAACTCAATGGCCTCCTCCGTTGTCCATCCTTCTACCATGCTCCCTTCTGGTCTGAATCTATTCCTAACATACCGCCTGAAAACTTTCATCAACCTCTCGAAAGGAAACATCTGGTGTAGATACATTGGGCCAAGGGCTTTAATTTGGTCCACAAGATGAACAAGTAGATGCACTGATATGTCGAAGTAAGTCGGTGGGAAATGCATCTCAAGCCTGCATAGAATCTCGGTTATCTCCTGCTTCAGCTGGTCTAGCTTGGCCCCTTCAATGACCTTTTCAGAGATCGCGTTGAAGAATGAACACAACTTTATGATTGGGGCACGGACCTTGTCAGGGAGGATACCTCGTAGGGCAACTGGGAGCAGCTGAGTCATAATGACATGACAGTCATGGGCCTTCATACAACCATAGTTAAACTTAAGTTCTCTCATGTTAACTAGCCTCTTCGGGTTCGCACAGTAGCCAGTTGGCACTTTGAGATCATTAAAGAAAGAAATAAGCATGGCCTTTTCTTCCTTTTTCAGTGTCCATGATGCCACCGGAAGTTTCAAGTGGCCATCCTCAAGAGTTATTGGGTGCAACTCCTTCCTGAGGCCCAGGTGTTGCATGTCCAAGCGTGTCGCGAGAGAATCCTTTGTTGTTCCCCCGGTGTTCATCAACATGTTAAGTGTGTTACCGCACACGTTTTTAGTTATGTGCATTGGATCAAGACAGTGACGTACACTCAAAAGTGGCCAATAAGGTAGTTCCCAAAAGATTGATTTTTTCTTCCAGATACTACCGGCTGGCGCTGGTACTGCACCTTCCCCCTTCCCAAGGACAACATCTGTGAGTTTGCTTACTTGTTTAAGTATCTGTTTCCCGTCTCGATACTTTGGAGGGCCACGTTTCTCATTAGTCCCATTAAAATCTTTTCTATTCTTGCGGTAAGGGTGATCCCTTCGTAGGAACCTACGGTGTCCCATATAGACCATCTTCTTGTTTTCTGGTAGATGTATAGCATCAGTCTCGTCCAAGCACTCGACACACCTAGTGTATCCTTTTGTCTTCTCTCCAGACAAGCAACCTCGCCCTGGCAGGTCAGTGATTGTAGCGATAAGTATAACTTTTATCGTGACATGTTCTTTTTTATACTCATCCCAAACATCCTTCACACCCGTCTCCCACATTTGTAGTAGTTCATCGATCACTGGTTGTAGAAGCACATTGATATCATTACCAGGTTGTTTTGGCCCTTGGATTAGTAGTGGCATCTGGATGTATGACCGTTTCATACAAAGCCAGGGTGGAAGGTTGTATATACATAGCGTCACTGGCCAAGTGCTATGATTGCTTCTAACCTGGTCAAACGGATTCATCCCATCTGTGCTCAAACCTATCCAAAGATGCCTTACCTCTCCACCGATGTTCTTATAGAACATAGTGTTGATAGTCCTCCAGTCCGACCCGTCGGCGGGGTGCCTCAACATTGTATCTTTCTTACGCTCTTCGCCGTACCAACGCAATAGTTTGGCTGACTTTGCATTTGCAAACAACCTATGCACTCGTGGAGCTATAGGAAAATACCATACGACCTTTATGGGCCCTCCTCTGGTCTTGCTTCCCTGATTTGACGGCCCTTGCTTGTATCGGGGAGCTTTACACTTGGGACACGCATCCAAGTCTTTGTATTTTTCTCCACGGTACAATATGCAATCGTTGGAACACGTGTGTATTTTCTCAACCTCGAGGCCGATTGGGCAAATCATTTGCTTGGCCAGGTAAGTCTTTTCTGGTAACTCGGTACCCTTCGGGAGCAGTTTATGCAGTATACCTAACAAGCTATCGAAGCCTTTATCACTCAATCCATTCGTTGATTTGAACTCTAATAGCATGATGTTGGCTTCCAGTTTGCTTATTGGGCAGGTCGGATACAATGGTGTTTTTGCATCCTTTCTCATGATCTCCAGTTTTTTCAACTGTGTAGCACTAAGGAATCCGCCATGCACATCATGAAGAAACTGTGAAATGCCATCATTTTCCTCTGTGTCGTCAACTAATGTATTCCTAAACACATTATCGTTGGTAGGCACAGGTACTGTGTAGCATTGGTCATCATCAATAGGCAGAAATGCGTCTAGGCATTGGTCATCATCAATAGGCACATCATCATTGTTTTCTTGTGCAACATTTTGACCAACCTCCCCATGCAAAGTCCAAATCGTGTAGTCTCTCATGAACCCCCTGGTAATCAAGTGCAATCGTATATGCTCCACGTCGCCCCATTTTCTCGTATTCTTGCAATCTTTGCATGGACAGAATACAGGCTGAGTCCCCAGCATTGGCTCTAGCGAGCTTGATGAAATCGTCGATGCCCGTCAAGTACCGTTGGTCTGTACATGACAGATCGTACATCCACCCTCGATCCATGTCTGCACAGGTAAAATGGGCCGGGCAGAGAAAACATAGGAAAGTTTTAATAAGAAACAATTATTGCACAATATTGAAGAACAATTATTCTACTCCATGCAACATAAAAATGGAGACACTAATTTAAAAAAAGACTAAATTTGGAGATATGATCATGAATAACAATGTAGCTCCAAACAATGCCCATATAAATTAAAAATCGCAGCCCCATAAAAATTAATTATTGCACAATATTGTAGAACAATTATTCTACTCCATGCCACATAAAAATAGAGACATTAATTTAAATAAATACTAAAATTGGAGACATTATCATGAACAATGCATTGTTTCTAGTAGTAAATCAAGTCATTAGGGGGCTGGAGCCCACCCACCCCCCTTAGATCCGCCACTACTGCTCAAACAATGCATTGTTTGGTGACACATGGGTTAATTTGCTCATCAACATTGTAAAAGAATCTACTCTACTCCTAAGAACCAATTATAACATCACATACTAACAATGCATTATAGCCATGAATTAGAAAAGTGCTCTGTAGAAGAATGAAGAAATAAGAATGAGAATCAAGCATTATAGCCATCAAAACAAAGCTAATTAAGCAATAAAATCGAAGGAATGGAGGCTGGTTACTAACCTTAAAGCAAAAAGATCAAGCCATTCTTCCAAATCCAAGTGGTAGCTTCACGGATTTGGGCGACCGTAACATTGGAGGGAGTGGCCCAAACGCGCGCCTCTGTTCTCGGGATAAAAGAGTGGAGGAAGAAGATGACGGCTACAACCTTTTTGTGCTGTCAGGCTCATCACTGTCGGTTCTATCCTAGAACCGACAGTGATAGAATTAAATCACTGTCGGTTCGTGGCTTGAACCGGCAGTGATAAGTGGAGTTGTCATCACTGCCGGCGGGAGGCACAAACCGGCAGTGATAGTTGTCATCACTGCCGGTTCTCGCACCCCTCAATTATTTTCTGGTTATCAGAGCCTAGAACCGGTAGTGAAGGGTCATCACTGCCGGTTGTACTAATTTTGGCAGTGATATGGCCGGTACTGTTGACTGTTTCTGTAGTAGTGTCCACTCTGTACCTGATCGTACAATACCCCAGAGGCCTGGACATCTCAGGACGGGCACGACGATCGATCTCAACGACGATTATCTAGGCCCGCAACCGAAGACGAACAATTAGACGTAACTCGTGGAATATTAGGTGTGTCGCCGTCTCGTCCCATCGATGGGGATGGAGACAATGCATGCATGAGTTTTCTTTTGCTCCAGACGGTACGGTGTGTCGTGTGTGTGCACCCTACCACGTACTTGCCCTACCTGGCTACCTAGGCCTTATTTAGTTCACTGATTCGATGACTCAAATACTGTGCTGAATTACTATTTATCTTTTGTTTTTATTAGGTAATAATTGTTTAAACATTGATTAATTAGGATTAAAATGTTCATCTCGTAAAGTACAACAAAACTGTGCAATTAGTTTTTGATTTCATCTATATTTAGTACTCTATGCATGTGTCAACATTTTAATGTGATAGAAAATCTTCTTTTTACATAGTGAAATTTAAGGTGAATTTAAGGAACTAAACAAGGCCCTACTCTACTCGCCAAAATCGATCGCACACGGATATCCGGCCGCACCGCACACCGAAACGCACGTAGCTTTCGTGGCTTCCGCGACCGGCCGACCGTCGACGATGGCCTTTCGTCGCGCTCGCTTTGAGAAATGGATGGGACGGGCGACCGAGACTGTTCCATCCATGGCCATGTTGCGTGTCGCTGTCCATGTGTACGAATCGGTACCATCTGAGGAAGGCACATCTGACGCGGCGATGACGGCTCGATCGGAATGGTGGATGAACGGAAAAGATCTCTTCTGTGGATTTGATTGGATTTGATTATATATACTGTATGTACAGCAGGGACTGGTGATGTCCTTTTAGAACAGTAAAGGACAGCAACGGCCTCTTCGGCCGACTTATAATCCATACTTTTTAGCTTAATTTTTTTAACTGAAACAATATTTTTTTTTCACATAAAATCAGCCGAAATAGTACTTCAGTTTATTTTTCAGCATAAGCGAACGGGGCCAACCATTCCGAGCTACACCTAGATAGCTACAGATAGCCAGCCAGCAGTGCTTTTCTCTCTTGTTAAATCAGCATAAGCCACTAGCTACTTACCAGCTAGCAGTATTTTTCTCTCAACAAATCAGCATCAGCCACCGACCACCAGCTACCAACAAGCTGGGCCTTGTTCAGTTCCCCAATTCTCTCCCCTAATTCCACTATGCAAAAAGAAGATTCCCCGTCACATCAAAATGTCGGCAAATGCATGGAATACTAAATGTTGATAAAATCAAAAACTAATTGCATAGTTTTATTGTACTTTGCGAGACGAACATTTTAAGCCTAGTTAGTCAAAATTTGGATAATTTTTACCAAATACAAACGAAATGCTACAGGAATTCTGATACAGTGTTTTTCTCCCCAATTCACCAATCTAAACAAGGCCCTGATATACTGGATAGGGAGATGAGCTGTTGTTGTTAGGAGGCTACTGTGCTGCAGCTGTGCTGAAACTGACTTCGTCATGATAAGCTGATCGAACGGGACGGTACGGAAAAAGATTGTGGGAACTTCATGCGTAGTAGGAGTATAGTTTCCAGTGTGGAGAACAGCGAGCTCCGCTTGCTGCAATGCTGCTGGTACCAGATATAGTGCTGCCACTGTGTTCTGTATAGATAGTGCTGCTACTGTATGTATAGCTTGTAGGAACTGCTGCATGAGCTTGACTGATCCACATCCACGGTACTTTGCTAGTGACACTCTATAGTAGTAGTAGTCTAGTACCAAAAGTTGCGTGTTGTGGGCCGGCAAATGGGTGGCCATGGCGACCATGCATGCCCTTCACAACTTTGCTAGTGACTGTGTTCTGTTTGGATTCTTGTTGCTTCAAATGGAATCTTTGCAAGCACATATATGTTTTAACTTTATGTCAGCTAGCTGGGTTAAAAGTAAAATTCCAGTGTTCCATAATTGCATGCCGGGTTTCGCTTACATATATATGTGTTGGCAATGCAAGATATTAGAAATTTGTGGAAGAATTGCATGCGCGGCCGTATTTTTAATTATTTTTGTTACAGATACATATATTACCACATGTATAAAATCTAATGATGAAGCTGTCATTCCAATGTAAATTGTAAAAGTGCAACACATCAAAGCAGTGCTTGTACACTTTAATTTAATTTATTTCATTTCTTTCCGGTCACATATATATATACATGGACAGCATGTCCGGATCAGAAAGCAAAATCTCATTTGAATTAGGTTCCGTAGGATATTGAACTTCCATCTCTAAAAAGTGGAATCGTCAAATTAATCATCCTATCCTTTCCTCCGTCTGATTCTTAATCACCAGTCATATCTTTTTTACTGCCTTTGATCACCATCAGTAATCTGAATATCTAATGCAGATGCATATGCATCCAATAATTTAGATCACGGTAAGAGATGTCCGTGACAACTGATAGCCGCGATTGATGTAGATACGGATGCATACACTCATGTTAACAAGGTTGATAATTCATCTTACTAGGTATGTATACTCCAAAGCCATATAGAGTACATCACAAGCACTGGCTGCAGAATATGTTCGCCCAGTCCCAGCCAGTTTCACCAACATCGACAACGTGCATGAAATTGTAAACATACTATAGCAATAGCAAAAATAAAAATTCAGCCACCACATTTGTTCTGAATAATGGCCAATAACTAAACTATGCAATGGCTCATTATAGTATCATGCATCTACCGTGAATATTGGTGACATGATAATGATGTCAAATACCTTGGTATTATATTTGTGTGTATATATATATATATATATATATATATATATATATATATATATATATATATATATATATATATATATATATATATATATATATATAATATACAAATATACCCTATAGCTAGCTACAAAATAACTTATTCTGTAGCCACTTTAAGTTACGATAATTACTATGTTAATTTATGAGATTATATATATACACACACGAAGTGACAGAGAGAGAGCGAACTAAGGGTACCTCAATTTCTTAGGTTTCTTATAATATAACGTGTCTACACCTAGATTCAAAGTCCTCGACTTAACGTAGTTACTCATATTTTTTAAAAAAAATTATTTATTTTAAAATTTGATAGCGCATTGCTCGGGTAGTATGTGTACGTGCCTTCAAAGGTCAGTCTGTAGCTATATTGTGTGATTCCCAAGAAAAAATAAGTGATGATAGATAGAGAAGAAGAGATGAGATGATTCATCTTCCTCCAAAATCTAAACAATTATGAATATATGAACTAACCTAATTACAGCCTGTAATTATGTCTTCCACATGCATATATAGAAATCAACATACTTGTGCCTCATCACAAAATCAAATAATCACAGCATCTCACATACATATATATATTCCCTGACAATTAAGACCATGCAAAAATATACCGTAATAATCCCTGACAATTAAGAAACGTAACACTACAGGACGGAGGAACCGACGATCATCGTCTCACCCGGAGCATGCACACACTCATCACTCATCACTCATCATCACATGGTGCTTAGAGAGAGTGCAGACAAGGACACCAACGCCGAAAGATGCCTGCCACCATCACCATCCGCCGTTTACGAGCTCCACCTGCTTGCCTGGCAGAGCAAAGCAGGTCGGAGCGCCTCACACGGGACAATCCGCGCGGACGCCGCCATCATCGTCCTTGCCGTCTCTGGACTCATCGGCGGCCGCCGCGGCTCTGGCGGGGGCCACGACGCTGGCGCGGCAAAGCGGGCACGTGGCGTGGAGCCGCAGCCACGCGCACTCGGGGGCCTTCCCAATCCCACCTTCGCCGGCGCCGGCGCCGGCGCCGGCACTACTGGAGTACACGTACACGGGCAGCGCCGACGCCACGTCATCCACCGGCTGCGGGCCGTGGTCCTTGCTGCTGCGCCGCGGGCGGGACGCCCACGCCCACGGGGAGGCCACGGGCAGCGACGCGGATGACGACGCGTCGTCGTCGTCGTCGCCGTCGTGGGCGCCGGATGACACGGACGGTCCCCGTTTCCCGCAGAAGTACCGCCAGAAGAAGAAGAAGATGAGGAGGATCATGAGCACGTTGATGCCCACGACGCAGGCCGTCAGCACCGGCCCGTGCGGAGCCCAGTGGCTGCTCGTGTCCTCCACCGCCGGCGCCGACGCCGCGGCCGGCGGGCTAAGGCTGCCGCTCCCGACCGTGGACGACATGGCTTCTGCGCCGACACTACCGGAAACGCAGCCTTTGCCGAGGGCTTCCGGCTTTGCCGAGGGCCAAATATCGGGCACTCGGCAAAGGCCATCTTTGCCGAGGGCCAACCGAAGGAGCCCTCGGCAAAGACAGGCCCTCGGCAAAGAGGCCCTCGGCAAAAAAAAAATCTTTGCCGAGGGCCTCCCTATTGGCCCTAGGCAAGTCTTTGCCGAGGGCCTACCTTACGGCCCTCGGCAAAGAGATTTTTCAAAATATATTTTGAGACACTAAATTAACTTAAATAAAAAAGTTTTCTACTACAAAATTGTTTAACTTTTTAAGATCTACAAAGTATATATTGGTCATTTCTTCATTTAACAAATCAATAGTAATGTTGTTCACAAAATCTACATCTCTCTAATAAGTTTCATGAAACTACTAGAGAGGATATATAAGGATTGTGAAATATGTTAGAACCACCACGTCGGTTGAACAAATGACCAAACAATCAAAATAAAGTTTGTAGATCTTGAGAAGTTATAAAATGTTGTAGTTGAAAACTTTTTCATTTGAAAGCATCTAATTGCCGATAATTGCGTCTTAAGTTTGAAATTTGAAATTTGAAATTTTGAAAAAAGTCTCGGATGGAGAAACACTCTAAACGAAAGTTGTAGATCTCGAAAAGTTACGAAACTTTGTAGTTGACAACTTTTTCATTTGAATTCGTTTAGTGTCTCAAAATGTATTTTGAAAATTCTCTTTGCCGAGGGCCATGACGTAGGCCCTCGGCACTCGGCAAAGAGGGTCTTTGCCGAGGGCCAACCTTATGGCCTTCGGCAAAGAGATTTTTCAAAAATTTTCAGATGGAAAAACACTCTAAACGAAAGTTGTAGATCGTGAAAAGTTATAAAACTTTATAGTTGACAACTTTTTCATTTGAAAGCATCTAATTGAGGATATTTATATCTAAAGTTTGAAATTTAAAATTTCAAATTTTAAAAAAAGTCTTGGATGAAAAAACACTCTAAACGAAAGTTGTAGATCTCGAAAAGTTATGAAACTTTGTAGTTGACAACTTTTTCATTTGAAAGCATCTAATTGCCGATAATTGCGTCTTAAGTTTGAAATTTGAAATTTTGAAAAAAGTCTCGGATGGAGAAACACTCTAAACGAAAGTTGTAGATCTCGAAAAGTTACGAAACTTTGTAGTTGACAACTTTTTCATTTGAATTCATTTAGTGCCTCAAACAATCAATTTACACTCGGTTTGTTATAATATATGGGGAATCAAAATGGAATATAAACACAAGTGATAAAGGGTTGGAGTGGTTAGAGGAGGTAAGTGAGAGAGGGTGTGAGAGGTCACGAGTTCGAATCCCACCGACCACGACTTTACAAATACAAAAAAATCCCGCGGATGGTAGTGATGGCTCGTCAGCGCCTCAAAAAAATAAAATTATTTTGCTATTTTTTTCGGTTTTTTTTTTTTCTTTGCCGAGAGTTTTTCTTTGCCGAGGGTTTTTTTAGCCCTCGGCAAAGGCTTTGCCGTGTGCCCGATAAAGGGCCCTCGGCAAAGACCCCTTCGCCGTCTCAAAATTTCCCGAGGGCTCTTTGCCGAGGGCCGCCCTCGGCAAAGCCTTTGCCGAGGGTTTTTGGGCCTTTGCCCTCGGCAAAGCATGCGAGTCCAGTAGTGCGACGAGATGGAGATGCTGGTGTTGCACAACCCAAACAGAAGAGAGTGGCTGCCAATGCTGTGCATAAACCACCAAACGTAAAAACCGATTTAAGAAACTGTCAACGCGTCTACGCAATAATTAAGAAGATGATCAAGTTTGCAAATCGAATCGGAAAGAAAAAGATCACAAAGATCGATCTCAAAGAAAGGAAAAGGCAGCAAACAAGAAAGGTTGCAAATGAGGAAGGAGGAAGGTGGCGTAGAGGAAAGCGGAAGAGAGGCTTTATAGAAGGTAGAAGCAGGGGGAGGTAGCGTTTGGCTCTTTTGGCCTCTTGGGGGTGTGGAATGGCGCTGAGCTGGTTAATTAAAGGCCAAAATGGTTTAACTGGGGTGTAATTCCCACGTAGGATCCCTTGCCTACCCTTGATCGACGAGTGATGACACATGTATCTGAAATTAATTACACGGTTGATTTACTGATTTAAATAAGAATGTTTTATGGAACCATATTTGTACATATGCGTCTTGTTTTTCAGCACTACTTCAGCAGTACTTTTCAGCGAAGCAGTGTTTTCTCTCCTAAGAAATCGGCATCAGCAACAGCATCAGTTAAATTTCAGCGAAACGAACAGTTAGAATTGATAGATTTGTTGACCGCTCAATTCCTTGAGAATGTCATGTATCGTCTATCAAAGGTAGAGGTTGGACCTCCATTTGTAACGTCCCAACAAGGTTGGCCAGCTCTTTCATGCTCGATGCACCACGCCATGACTGTGAATGAATGGTGCTAACGGTGGGACTCATTTGTCCCCTAGCATAATGAGCTAGTTGCTAATTAAAATTATCTGATTGATGTCATACAAAATATGGAATTTCAAAAAAATATTACTGAACAAAAAACTTATGTGGACGGCCTTCCTGCAGAAATGGAAATGTTTTCTGAATAAGAATTTTTGTTTTTTTCGGGAGCTTGCTTAGCACGTTTTTTTAATTAAGAAGGAGTTAGAAAGTCTGAATACACGCCCAACACCGTTAGTTGGCAAGCTGCCGCCTAATGATGGGATAAACACACGACACAAAGCACTGTGAAAGACGGTGGGGTGACTTAGGTGTACTACTAAGAAAACTAATTTGTGACTGAAGCGGGCAAAGCTGTAACGGCGCTAGGGAGCCCCCCTGCGGAGCAACGACTGAATGAGAAATATATTGCGTCTCTAGCGAGAAGACGACACACTGAGCATAAAACATGAGGACGCACAAGAAAAATAAATCATCAAATTATCCCTTAATAAATAATTCCTTCTCTCCAATTATAAGATGCACATATATAAAAAAATTCATTCTCTATAACTTTTCACTTATAACTATTTTTAACAACTGTAATATAAACTTGATACAAAATTCGTGACGAAAAGTATAATCACCCATTTATAAAATGATACAAAATTCGTGACGAAAAGTATAATCAGCCATTTATAATTATAAATATATACATGTGCTATTCTACAACCTAGACGTAGACACCTAGATATTACTACTGAGAATGCGATTACTGAACACAACTGAACATGGAATGGTCCAGTAGTAATCAGTCAGTAGTTCGCGATCAGTTTTTGTCAGTAGCCGGAGTAGTAGCAGCTGCTTGCTGGACTCGATTGCTTCCTGTCTTTGGAGCTGTAGCTCAGCGGTAGCATGACTCGTGACAACGAAAGCAGCATTTCACACTTATCTAGTAACCAAAAAAAAAAGCATCAGCTCACGTACGAGTCCTCAGTGCTTGTAATATTAGCAGCTCGCTGTAATTCCATTCACGTACTTCCTCCATCCCAAATTACAAGTCGTTTTAATTTTTTACATCCGTTTTGCTATGTATTTAGATATATTATTATGCACGTCCTCAATACTTGCAATATTAGTAGCTCGCTGTAATTCCATTCATGTACTCCCTTCATTCCAAATTACAAGTCGCTTTGACTTTTTACATCTATTTTACTATGTATTTAGACATATTATTAGAAAAATAAATATACCAAAAAAAAAGTCTATTATTCGCGGTGTGCAGCAGTCGCGGGGTGGCACATACACGCGAATTGACACAATCGGTCGCACAACCGGTTGGTTTTGTTGTCTGCGAGCACTTGAATTTCTCACCGTGCGATGCGTCGTCACGTGAGATCATGCGCACGTTCTGTTTTGTTCTCGTGGCCAGGCTGCCGCGCGCTTCTTGTTGTCGACGACTCGACGTGGGTGCAGTGGGCTAGCACACAACCGGTTTTATTATTCTTTATATCCTTTGAATTTTGTTTCCGAGTTGACCGGCCCGTTAAATTAAATTAATTATTCAGAGTGGATTTGTACTCATGCCACCGCCTCCCATCATTCCACATCACTATTTCCGTATTTCGTTGCTGTACTTTGTACGTTATAAATAACAAAATCATTTATGGCCAAGCAACAGCGCTAGTACTCTCGAAAAGATCTACTCCCTCCGTCCTAAAATATCTGTCATTTTCATTTTCCGAGAAATAACTTTGACAAAATATATATTAAAAAATATTAATATTTATGATACATAATTGGTATCCTTAAAAAGATATTTAAATCTAGTTTTTTAATAAATTTATTTAGAGATATAAATATTGCATGTATTTTTTACAAATCGAATTAAACTTGTGGTACGAAAACCATAAATGATAGGGACAGAGGAGTATACTCCTACAAAAATTTAGCGCCGTCCCTGCACGTACCGTACGTTATTTCGTGCCTTCCGGCTTCCGCGACCGCTTCGTCACATGCATTCGCTTATTAGAAAAAATATAGGCAGAGCGTTGAAGATTCGATAGTTTCGTGCTTTTGATATGATATGATCTTCCTTTTCTTTCCGCGACTACTACTGAACGCTGATGCGTGTCGCTGTCTGTGTACGGGCCGGTACGATCTGAGGAAGGTACATGTACATGTACATCCAACAAGGCGATCGACGAATTTCGGCCCTCATATTTCGTCGCATCCGCTGAGGAAAGTATATGACTTTTGCTAATGGAGCGGCAGGAATATCTTGGAGCCTTGTGATACACTGACTTGCCAGGAATTTCAGCGGCAACGGTTAATATTACTTAATTAATTAGTCACCATGTACTAATGTTCATGCACATTGGTTACTAATTAGGTTATAATGGTAGAAGCTTAAAGATCACATACATGTAGAATGTCGTTGCTTTACAGGAGTATTATTATTCATTAGCACACACTAATAATGGTCATGCATTAGGGTCCTCATTAACGCCATGCATGGTGTATGCGTTTCTCATGTTGTGGCTTGTGACCTTTGAAGCACCTGATATGGATGTATACATAGGAGAAGCCTACAATGAAGAAGGTGATTCCCATTAAAGAAAATACTACGGATGACACACATGAAAGGATTATAGTTCTTTTATCATCTATAGAACAAGTAAGGTAAGAAGGAAGAGGGGAGAGAAATATTTCCAATATGCAAGGAGCAAACATGGCGCAAGGTGGTTTTGTGTTGTTTAGCACATGAACGGTCTGTTTGTATTATGCACATGTATGAAGATGTTTTATTTTGGTTAGATCAACTTATGCTAATATGATTCTTTAAGCTTCGCAAACAGTTTTTAGCTTACATTTTGCAACACCCCGGTGTTACCGCGTGTCGCAATGCATCTAAGCTGAGCATACGCATCTTTTTCTTTTGTTTTTGCTTATCGTTGAAATGCGTAGAATCGTTTGGTAATCCTAAATAGCTAACACAAATGTTAATTGGAAGATTGACGTAATAACTGGATTATATCAACTAAGGTTAGAAACTAATTTTGTTTGAGCGAGAATGCTATAAAACATATGTGCGGACCCTAAATAAAATGTGAAGTGCTAAGTGTGCAGAGGTTGTGCCCTTGTGTTGTACAGTTTTTCAGTCGCTAGCTACCATTTCCGGTGGCTGGGATTTTCAGCTCAGTACTTCTTTCCAACTTAAAGCACTTAGGAAACCTCAAGTCTAGGACTGCCTGGCACTACCGTGTTGAGCGTCTTCGTTTGCGAATTTGAGTTAGGAAAGGTTGCGGTGTGTTAGCTCGGGTTGGTAGTCTCATAGGTCGTCTCGGGTTTGGCAAGGGTGGTTCTGGGTTGGTTGTCACCGATTAGAAGTTTTCGAAGCTTTAAAACTTGTGTGCGCGTGCAGACGTCGCCTGCTGCCTCCCTGAGCGCGGTCACCACTCGAGGTCACCGCGCAGCGCGGTTGCCGGCTCTGTCGGTGTGTGTCGCGTGGTGCCACCGCCCCCCCTCTCTTCTCCGCACTGCTGCGGTTGACTCCCTGGCCGCTCGCGTGTACGTTTGGGCCTTGCTGCCGCCGCCCCCCTTTTCTCCTTCCTTGTTGCACACGACGCCGCGCTCGCCACTGGGGTCCGCGGGTGTTGTGTCCGCGCCGACCCCGACACCGCCGCTGGCCGGTCGGTGGCCGCGAAAACACACGCCACAATGCTCCTCCATCTGATCGCACGCACCTGGGTGGCCCCACGTTGGCCATGGGTGTGACCGAGCGCCGACGTGTTTGGCCCCCATCTCTTTTCCTCTATCCGCCTGGCCGCTAGGGCCGCTGCTGGCAAGCCGTCGGGAGGGGCCACCATCGGCAAATCTTCCACGCCGGCGGTTTCGTCACCAGGTGATCTTACCGTTCGAACTCACCTCGCCTCCAATTAGGCCCCTCTGTGCTCCATTTTGAAGTTTTCCGGCCCGCACGCCATTAAGGCCGCGCTCGACCGTGCACCGTGGCAGTCCACCCCGTTCGCCAGAATCCTGAAATTGGGTGCGTTGATAGGTCTACCACAACCCCCTTTTCACCTTGCGCACCACCCCGGAGGCCCTTCGGCGACGAGCCAGCGGTGGCGTGTCCGCGCCGTCCCGGAGCACCGCCGCACCCTTCGGGTCGCACGTGGCTAGCCCTCTACGTCGCACCCTGGCTCCTGCAAGCGTTTCGGCGGTATCCGGGGTAAGCCCTTGATGCTCTGGCATCTTTGTCTCGCCGCGCAGAGGTCTTAGTTGGTCGGAGAAGTCGCGCCGCCGCCGCGGGCAGCCGCTCGCCGCGGCCACCTTGCCTGGATGTTTCACCGCCGCTGTAGCTTCGCCTAGGGTAGGCGGTAGGGGCATAGGTGCTGTTCGGCCCGATAGCTGGGGCGGGGAGGGTTTGGTTTGGCCGGCATGGCCGCTCGGTGCCGTCTCCGCCGCGCCGGAGTGCGCGGGGACGGTCAGGGACCGAGGCGTGGTGAAGATGGGTTACTGCAGGGACGTGAGTGCAAGATCTCTGAGAAGGGTAATAGTAGTTTGGAGCGCTGTTGTTTTCGGTTAAGTCCGGGGTGTTTTCTGTGAAACCACCAGAGCGCGCGGGCTCCTCTCGGCCACGGGCCGCTTTGCGCGGTAGTGGGCCGCCCTGAGTTCTCGGGCTGGACCTTGCTGGCAGTGGGTGCGCGCGGCGCTGTGCGCGAGTGGGCCGCGCCGGGAGTTTGGGTTTCCCATTTTAGTGATTTTAGAAATACCTTTGTAATTTAAATTTCTGAAGTAAACTTTGAGGAATTTTTGCGACTTGTATAGCTGTCCAAAAATTGTGAAACCACTTTTGTTGAGTTCCTAAATTCATGCCCTATCAGTTAGTAATTTCCTTTTGTGCACTACTATAGTGTTGCTCGGTCGATTAAATCTCTGCTTAATATGACGTTTATTAATGCAACCAATTTTGTGGAATTTTACGGGGTAAATCGAGGATAGCCCTAGCTCTAAAAATTGTTACAGTAGATGCTTAATATTGTTAGATGCTTGCTGTAAATTTTGTGGCCATCAAATAGCTTGTTGTTAGGGTAGCTAATTTTCCCTAGTAATGCCTGTAGCAAATCGGTAATCGGAAAGTGGTGCGTCTGTTAGTTGCTGGAGTCGTTTTGCATCGGGTCAACCTTGTTAGTAGCGAGTTGTTAGCTTACCGTTTCAGCTAGTAGAGTTACCTTTGTCACCTTTTAAATGTGGTCCTATCATTGCATGCATGTAGATCACGAGGGAGTCGAGTACGTGGCAGTGGAGGAGCCGGACTACGAGGAGGTCATCGAGGAGTACGAGGAGGAGATCTTCGTACCTGAGGAGTTCCAGGAGCCGCCCGCTGCTGACACCTCTGACTGTGCACCTGCCCAAGGCAAGCCCCGATGCATAACCCTTATTTTTACAAATCTGATATATATATTTAAATGTTGTGCATTTAAGTTACAGGAATTTCTATGATACCCACATGCATATATATATTTATACCCAATGAGTCTTACTAGTACAGGATCGTATAGTTGCTTCGCTTAGGATCATCGGTAGGGTGAGTAACCTGTCGTTGCTCACAACAGGGAGTTACTCTAATGATTATTACACTTTGGAAAAATGGTGGAAGGGAAATGGCGACCGGACAGGGATGTGGTATGGTTATTGGTGGGTGTAACCAATTGTGTCCCGCGGCCACGGGGCGCAATTGGGTTGCACTGTTTCCCTGTCCGTGTCAATTAAGGACCGTTCGTTGCATGGACCCTGGTCAAGTCACAGATCTCCTTATCCCGAGCACATACTAGCGGATGGGGGCTAGGAAGACTTGTTACTCTCTTGTCATGGGCTCCGGCTCTTTCCGAACCGACTGATTGGAGGCGGGGATAGGTGGAGGTCTTAGCACCATATTGAGGCCGGGCCTCGAATGCGGGAGCTAGGAGTCCAAGTTTGGACGGGGACCTGGAAACCTGTGACAGGAGGGGAACGGGTTGGTCTTGCTTGTGCCTGGGGTACAAGCGGGGCGTGTGTTTTTCGGGGTACCCAGCTGGGCACATTGATTCGCGAATCGCCGCTTCTGCGTGACGGTACGGCTTGACTACGCTCTGGCATCGTAGTAAGAACTAAAAATTGAAAGAGGGAGAATGAATTCTGTTTTGCTCAACTCTTGCTTGATTGTAGCATAGGTGCTTACATAGAACATTGGTTAATGAATAACATACGGCTTTTAAAAGTTAAGAAATTAAGGACAAACTCTTAGTGCTGCTTTCCGCATACAAGAAACCCACCAGCCATAAAGCCTATCATGACCCTTGAGAGTCGGGAAATAAAATTACCAGTCGGGTAAGTCTTGCGAGTACATTGTGTACTCAGGGTTTATTTTTACCCCTGTTGCAGGTGCACTTTGAGCAGGTTTGTCGTGTGTGGAGGATTCTTCTGGTGGGCACAGGCGGATTCTCATCGCTTCCGCTAAACGCTATTTTATTTCCGCTGTTATCTAATGCACGCTGAACCTCTGGTATTGTAATAACTATTTGAAGACTCTATGTTGTATGAAATGGACTAAGTATTGTAAGTTTGTACTCATTATTGGATCCCGGGTGTAAAATGTGGAGCGTTCGAGTTCTCCCGTCGGGTGTGCTCGACGGAATCATCTGGTTTAGCTCACTTTCAGGGTCCTTAGTGCCTAGTGGAAGGCAAGCGTCCTGAAAGCGTGCTAAACTGGGCGATTCCGCCACAGGTGGTATCAGAGCCAATAATGAGCTTACAAGCTAAATCACCGATTTCAAAAGGCTTAAAAATTTGACCCACAAAAGGTTTATAAAAATTAGGATGCGGTAAAGTCGACGTAGTTAAGTATTAAGCCCTAGCAATATGGTTTACTAGGATAGTGGCACTGTTTTTCCTAACTATCTTCTGCAGGTACACTAACTTACGTGGCGTAAGAAAACGCTAGTTTCGGAAGTGAGTGTACGATGTGCCAAAGTTTAGCGAAGGGCCGCTATATTTCCGGCTTGAGTGAGCGGGTAGGGCGATGCATGCATTCCTAAGTTAAAAACCTGGTTAATTCAAAAACCCCTCCACGATAACCACAGATAGTAACAAGGTAGAATAAGAATTAAAATGAATTGCTTTAATCCTTTCGAAGGCCGTATCATCGCCTCAGTCTCGTTCTCTAAATCGGGAGAAGTGCCCTAATGGTTGGTTCTTATCTGTTACAGATGAACCTGAGGTCCGGTCGTGGGGCAGCTGGGTCTGTTCACGGGAGTACCAGCGCTGGAGCGGGCCGTGACCCGGAGGGCCGTGACCCGGAGGGCCGCGACCCGGAGGATGGTCGCGAGAATGTCGGGGACAGTCACGACGCCCCACGCTTGGCTCCTCTTCCACCGCCACCGCCGCCTCTGATGACTCAAGCGGAGATGATGGCGGAGTTGTTAGCTTCTCGTCGTGAGACGGCCCATGCCCTGGAACTGATGGCACAGGCTGTCGGTGGCCTCGCTCGTGGGGGTCCCGGTGGCAACGGTGGGGACGGGGGCGGTGCCCGTGGTCTTGAGAGGCCATGTTCTTATCAGGACTTCTTAAAGACTAACCCGCCCACGTTCGCACCGACTGCAGAGCCTCTGGACGCGGAGCATTGGCTTCGTGTGCTGGAGCAAAAGTTTCTTCTGCTCACGGTGACCGATGAGCAGAAGGTGCGCTTCGCCGCACAGCAGCTGCTGGGGTCTGCCAGTGCTTGGTGGGATACCTTTAACACCATGCAACAGGCGGACCACCGGGTGACCTGGCAGGAGTTCACTGCCGCCTTCCGAGAGTACTTCATTCCGGTGGGCGTTCTGAACAGGAAGCTCTCGGAGTTCTTGGACCTGAAGCAGGGAAGCCTGTCCGTGATGGATTATGTCAACAAGTTCAACCACTTGGCACAGTATGCTGGCACTCACGTTGACACAGATGAGAAGAAGAGGGACCACTTTTACCGTGGCCTCTCTTGTGTTCTACAGAAGGAGCTGTACACCGGGAACTACCAGACTTTTGGCACCCTGATGAATGCAGCCATTGCTATGGAGGGTCTGCAGCGTGACACTCAGGCAGAGTGGAAGCGCAAGCAGGGAATTTCTGGGTCTTCTGGTCACCAGCAGGCGCAGAAGATGCAGGCTGTTAGGAGGATGTCCTACCATTCTTCTGGTGGACAGCCGTCGCGACAGCCTCCGCAGACTCATCAGGCTCCGACGACTCAGTACCGTGCACCTTCTCAGCAGGTGCAACAGCCACAGGGACAGCAGTTTCCACCTCGTCAGGGACAGATGGTCAAGTCTACTGGCTGTTTCAAGTGTGGCAAGGAGGGCCACTTTGCTCGGGAGTGTCCCGAGAATCGGCCTATGCAGTCTGCCCAGCCGTCTGCCAACTCTCACCTGATCAAGAGGACGGTTATCAAGAAGAAAGCCCCAGTGAGCCGTTCGGGACAGTTGAATTATACGGAGGCCGAGGAAATATTGCAGGATCAACCTGTGATGGCTGGTATGTTCACCATCAACTCTCATCCAGCACTTGTGTTATTTGATTCTGGAGCATCGCATTCATTTATGAGCATGGGGTATGCGGAGAGGCATAATCTACCTATTATGGCCATCCCTAAGGCCTATAGAATCAGCACTCCGGGTGCGAACATGTTTATCAACACCCGGACGGATACTGTCAGTTTGGTGCTAGCCACCCACAGTTATCGCCTTCAGTTCATGTTGCTACCTGGGCATGGCATTGATGCGATACTGGGCATGAACTGGCTGAAGGTTTACGGGGTAGTGTTGGACCTTAGGCGGAGGGTTGTTGAGTTGCGACTTCCTGGGTCTGAGGATAGGATGTCTCTTCTCATTCCCTCGGAACTCACTTCTCCAGTTGCTGCCAATGTGGAAGTCTCTTCTGATCTCACCTCTATTCCAGTGGTCTGTGAGTTCCCAGATGTTTTTCCTGATGATTTGCCGGGATTACCACCGGATAGAGATGTGGAGTTCACCATTGAGTTAGAGCCTGGCACTGCTCCTATTTCTCGACGTCCCTACCGTATGGCACCGAAGGAGTTAGCTGAAATGAAGAAGCAATTAGAAGAATTGCGGAATAAAGGGTTCATCCGTCCCAGTTCTTCACCTTGGGGTTGTCCGGCCATTTTTGTGAAAAAGAAGGATGGCACTCTTCGCATGTGTGTGGATTACCGTCCCCTCAACGCGGTAACCATTAAGAACAAGTACCATTTGCCTCGTATTGATGCTTTGTTTGATCAGTTGGCTGGGGCAAAGGTGTTCTCTAAAATAGATCTTCGGTCGGGATATCATCAGATAAAGATTCGGCCACAAGATATACCAAAGACAGCTTTTTCTACTAGGTATGGGTTGTATGAGTACCTAGTCATGTCTTTCGGTCTCACAAATGCTCCTGCATTTTTCATGTATCTCATGAATTCAGTCTTTATGCCGGAGTTGGATAAGTTTGTAGTAGTGTTCATCGATGACATCTTGATTTATTCCAAGAATGAAGAAGAGCATGCACGGCATCTCCGCACCGTCCTGACCCGGTTGCGAGAGCACAAGCTGTACGCTAAGTTCAGCAAGTGTGAGTTTTGGTTGGATCAAGTTCAGTTCTTGGGACATGTTCTGACCCCTGAGGGTGTGTCTGTAGATCCTAGCAAGGTTCAGGATGTGTTGGATTGGAGGTCTCCTGCCTCCGTGCATCAGATCCGCCAGTTTTTGGGTCTTGCCGGATACTATCGGCGTTTCATTCCAGATTTCTCTAAAATAGCCCAACCTATGACCAAGTTACTTCAGAAGGATGCAAAGTTTGTCTGGAGTTCGGCTTGTGAAGAAGCTTTTCAGGCCTTGAAGAAGTTCCTTACCTCAGCTCCTGTTCTAGCTCAACCGGATATTGAGAAGCCTTTTGATGTTTATTGTGATGCCTCCAGGACTGGGCTTGGGTGTGTGCTTATGCAAGAGGGGCGTGTGATAGCATATGCTTCGCGCCAACTGAAAAAGCACGAAGTGAATTACCCAACCCATGATCTAGAGCTAGCTGCAGTGGTGCACGCTCTAAAAATTTGGAGACACTATTTGTTGGGGAATAAAGTGCATATTTTTACGGACCATAAGAGCCTTAGATATATTTTTACTCAACCTGAGTTGAATCTGAGGCAGAGGAGATGGCTTGAGTTAATTAAAGACTACAACTTGGAGGTCCATTATCATCCGGGAAAAGCTAATGTGGTGGCTGATGCTTTGAGCCACAAGTCACACGTGCCTGAGGAAGAGTCCGTGCCTCTCTCTCACTCTGCAGTGTTGGCACAGATTGCTTTAGTCTCTGAGTTGCTTGAGCAAATTATCGCGGAACAAAGGTATGATGTCTTGGAGATTCCCCACATCAAGAAGTTGATGGCTGAAGGGCGTGGTCCGCATTTTAGCATTGATGAGCAAGGTGTGGTGAAGTACAAGAACCGGTTAGTGGTTCCCGATAATGAGGAGCTAAGAAGGAAGATTCTGGAGGAAGCCCACCAATCCAAGTTATCTATTCACCCGGGGAGTAACAAGATGTACCATGATCTGCGTCAACTGTATTGGTGGTCATATATGAAGCAGGATATCACCAAGTATATTGCTGAGTGTGATATTTGTGGAAGAGTGAAGGCAGACCATCTGCGGAGGCCGGGTTTTCTGCAGGCTTTGCCTATTCCGGTCTGGAAGTGGGAAGATATTTCCATGGATTTTATTACCAGGTTACCTCGCACCGCCAAGGGCCATGATTCTATTTGGGTCATTGTGGATCGCCTCACTAAGACTGCTCATTTTCTTCCAGTGGGTACGGGGTATACAACCTCGCAGTATGCCAAGCTGTATTTTGATCGCATTGTGACCCTTCATGGAGTTCCGCTTACCATTGTTTCTGACCGTGGAGCGGTTTTCATGTCGCGTTTTTGGATACAACTCCAAGAATGCCTTGGTACGCGTCTCCTCAGAAGTTCGGCCTATCATCCCCAGACCAATGGTCAGACAGAGAGGGTGAATCAAGTGCTTGAGGATATGTTGAGAGCTTGTGTCATCTCTTTTCCTGAAAAGTGGGACGAATGCTTGAAGTTGGCCGAGTTTTCTTATAATAACAGCTATCAAGAGAGCATCCAGATGGCACCTTTTGAGGCTTTGTATGGCAAGAAATGTAGAACCCCACTCAACTGGGTTGAGGTGGGAGACCGTGGTTATTTCGGGCCTGACTTTGAGCTTGAAGCGAGAGAGAAGGTTGGGATTATCCGGAGTCATTTAAAAGCAGCACAGAACCGACAGAAAACCTATGCAGACAAAAGAAGGAGGCCTTTGGAGTTCGAAGTTGGGGATTATGTGTATCTCAAGGTGTCTCCCATGAAAGGTGTGCATCGTTTTGGTGTCCGTGGGAAGCTAGCCCCACGCTATGTTGGGCCCTACAAGGTTTTGGCCCGGCGTGGTCCCGTGGCCTATCGCATTCAACTTTCGGATATTTTGTCAGCTGTCCACGATGTTTTTCATGTGTCTCAGTTGAAAAAGTGTTTGCGAGTTCCCACTGAGGCAGTAGAAATTGAAGGACTTTCCCTTCAACCGGACCTTTCTTATGAGGAACATCCGGTAAAAATCTTGGACGAAAAAGAGAGAGTGACCAGGAACAATGTGGTGAAATTTTACAAGGTCCAATGGCAACATCACTCGGAGGATGAAGCAACTTGGGAACTTGAGAGTTATATTTTGAAGCATTATCCCCATCTCTTATCTAGCCCCTGAAGGTAAATGTTCAGTGAAAGTTTGCCCTACCCTCTTTTCTCCACACTAGGCACGGGAAATCTCGGGTCGAGATTTTCTTTTAGGGGGGTAGAGCTGTAACACCCCGGTGTTACCGCGTGCCGCAATGCATCTAAACTGAGCATACGCATCTTTTTCTTTTGTTTTTGCTTATTGTTGAAATGCGTAGAATCGTTTGGTAATCCTAAATAGCTAACACAAATGTTAATTGGAAGATTGACGTAATAACTGGATTATATCAACTAAGGTTAGAAACTAATTTTGTTTGAGCGAGAATGCTATAAAACATATGTGCGGACCCTAAATAAAATGTGAAGTGCTAAGTGTGCAGAGGTTGTGCCCTTGTGTTGTACAGTTTTTCAGTCGCTAGCTACCATTTCCGGTGGCTGGGATTTTCAGCTCAGTACTTCTTTCCAACTTAAAGCACTTAGGAAACCTCAAGTCTAGGACTGCCTGGCACTACCGTGTTGAGCGTCTTCGTTTGCGAATTTGAGTTAGGAAAGGTTGCGGTGTGTTAGCTCGGGTTGGTAGTCTCATAGGTCGTCTCGGGTTTGGCAAGGGTGGTTCTGGGTTGGTTGTCACCGATTAGAAGTTTTCGAAGCTTTAAAACTCGTGTGCGCGTGCAGACGTCGCCTGCTGCCTCCCTGAGCGCGGTCACCACTCGGGGTCACCGCGCAGCGCGGTTGCCGGCTCTGTCGGTGTGTGTCGCGTGGTGCCGCCGCCCCCCCTCTCTTCGTCGCACTGCTGCGGTTGACTCCCTGGCCGCTCGCGTGTACGTTTGGGCCTTGCTGCCGCCGCCCCCCCCTTTTCTCCTTCCTTGTTGCACACGACGCCGCGCTCGCCACTGGGGTCCACGGGTGTTGTGTCCGCGCCGACCCCGACACCGCCGCTGGCCGGTCGGTGGCCGCGAAAACACACGCCACGATGCTCCTCCGTCTGATCGCACGCACCTGGGTGGCCCCACGTTGGCCATGGGTGTGACCGAGCGCCGACGTGTTTGGCCCCCATCTCTTTTCCTCTATCCGCCTGGCCGCTAGGGCCGCTGCTGGCAAGCCGTCGGGAGGGGCCACCATCGGCAAATCTTCCACGCCGGCGGTTTCGTCACCAGGTGATCTTACCGTTCGAACTCACCTCGCCTCCAATTAGGCCCCTCTGTGCTCCATTTTGGAGTTTTCCGGCCCGCACGCCATTAAGGCCGCGCTCGACCGTGCACCGTGGCAGTCCACCCCGTTCGCCAGAATCCTGAAATTGGGTGCGTTGATAGGTCTACCACAACCCCCTTTTCACCTTGCGCACCACCCCGGAGGCCCTTCGGCGACGAGCCAGCGGTGGCGTGTCCACGCCGTCCCGGAGCACCGCCGCACCCTTCGGGTCGCACGTGGCTAGCCCTCTACGTCGCACCCTGGCTCCTGCAAGCGTTTCGGCGGTATCCGGGGTAAGCCCTTGATGCTCTGGCATCTTTGTCTCGCCGCGCAGAGGTCTTAGTTGGTCGGAGAAGTCGCGCCGCCGCCGCGGGCAGCCGCTCGCCGTGGCCACCTTGCCTGGATGTTTCACCGCCGCTGTAGCTTCGCCTAGGGTAGGCGGTAGGGGCATAGGTGTTGTTCGGCCCGATAGCTGGGGCGGGGAGGGTTTGGTTTGGCCGGCATGGCCGCTCGGTGCCGTCTCCGCCGCGCCGGAGTGCGCGGGGACGGTCAGGGACCGAGGCGTGGTGAAGATGGGTTACTGCAGGGATGTGAGTGCAAGATCTCTGAGAAGGGTAATAGTAGTTTGGAGCGCTGTTGTTTTCGGTTAAGTCCGGGGTGTTTTCTGTGAAACCACCAGAGCGCGCGGGCTCCTCTCGGCCACGGGCCGCTTTGCGCGGTAGTGGGCCGCCCTGAGTTCTCGGGCTGGACCTTGCTGGCAGTGGGTGCGCGCGGCGCTGTGTGCGAGTGGGCCGCGCCGGGAGTTTGGGTTTCCCATTTTAGTGATTTTAGAAATACCTTTGTAATTTAAATTTCTGAAGTAAACTTTGAGGAATTTTTGCGACTTGTATAGCTGTCCAAAAATTGTGAAACCACTTTTGTTGAGTTCCTAAATTCATGCCCTATCAGTTAGTAATTTCCTTTTGTGCACTACTATAGTGTTGCTCGGTCGATTAAATCTCTGCTTAATATGACGTTTATTAATGCAACCAATTTTGTGGAATTTTACGGGGTAAATCGAGGATAGCCCTAGCTCTAAAAATTGTTACAGTAGATGCTTAATATTGTTAGATGCTTGCTGTAAATTTTGTGACCATCAAATAGCTTGTTGTTAGGGTAGCTAATTTTCCCTAGTAATGCCTGTAGCAAATCGGTAATCGGAAAGTGGTGCGTCTGTTAGTTGCTGGAGTCGTTTTGCATCGGGTCAACCTTGTTAGTAGCGAGTTGTTAGCTTACCGTTTCAGCTAGTAGAGTTACCTTTGTCACCTTTTAAATGTGGTCCTATCATTGCATGCATGTAGATCACGAGGGAGTCGAGTACGTGGCAGTGGAGGAGCCGGACTACGAGGAGGTCATCGAGGAGTACGAGGAGGAGATCTTCGTACCTGAGGAGTTCCAGGAGCCGCCCGCTGCTGACACCTCTGACTGTGCACCTGCCCAAGGCAAGCCCCGGTGCATAACCCTTATTTTTACAAATCTGATATATATATATATTTAAATGTTGTGCATTTAAGTTACAGGAATTTCTATGATACCCACATGCATATATATATTTATACCCAATGAGTCTTACTAGTACAGGATCGTATAGTTGCTTCGCTTAGGATCATCGGTAGGGTGAGTAACCTGTCGTTGCTCACAACAGGGAGTTACTCTAATGATTATTACACTTTGGAAAAATGGTGGAAGGGAAATGGCGACCGGACAGGGATGTGGTATGGTTATTGGTGGGTGTAACCAATTGTGTCCCGCGGCCACGGGGCGCAATTGGGTTGCACTGTTTCCCTGTCCGTGTCAATTAAGGACCGTTCGTTGCATGGACCCTGGTCAAGTCACAGATCTCCTTATCCCGAGCACATACTAGCGGATGGGGGCTAGGAAGACTTGTTACTCTCTTGTCATGGGCACCGGCTCTTTCCGGACCGACTGATTGGAGGCGGGGATAGGTGGAGGTCTTAGCACCGTATTGAGGCCGGGCCTCGAATGCGGGAGCTAGGAGTCCAAGTTTGGACGGGGACCTGGAAACCTGTGACAGGAGGGGAACGGGTTGGTCTTGCTTGTGCCTGGGGTACAAGCGGGGCGTGTGTTTTTCGGGGTACCCAGCTGGGCACATTGATTCGCGAATCGCCGTTTCTGCGTGACGGTACGGCTTGACTACGCTCTGGCATCGTAGTAAGAACTGAAAATTGAAAGAGGGAGAATGAATTCTGTTTTGCTCAACTCTTGCTTGATTGTAGCATAGGTGCTTACATAGAACATTGGTTAATGAATAACATACGGCTTTTAAAAGTTAAGAAATTAAGGACAAACTCTTAGTGCTGCTTTCCGCATACAAGAAACCCACCAGCCATAAAGCCTATCATGACCCTTGAGAGTCGGGAAATAAAATTCCCAGTCGGGTAAGTCTTGCGAGTACATTGTGTACTCAGGGTTTATTTTTACCCCTGTTGCAGGTGCACTTTGAGCAGGTTTGTCGTGTGTGGAGGATTCTTCTGGTGGGCACAGGCGGATTCTCATCGCTTCCGCTAAACGTTATTTTATTTCCGCTGTTATCTAATGCACGCTGAACCTCTGGTATTGTAATAACTATTTCAAGACTCTATGTTGTATGAAATGGACTAAGTATTGTAAGTTTGTACTCATTATTGGATCCCGGGTGTAAAATGTGGAGCGTTCGAGTTCTCCCGTCGGGTGTGCTCGACGGAATCATCTGGTTTAGCTCACTTTCAGGGTCCTTAGTGCCTAGTGGAAGGCAAGCGTCCTGAAAGCGTGCTAAACTGGGCAATTCCGCCACACATTTGGTATCAGATCCAGATTGTTTTTTAGCACTTTTGATTTACCATGATAGCTATGTTGTTTCTACTTTCTTGTATACGACATGAAAAGATATATATGCAACATCAAAGTTTATTGAGTTGCATATGAAGGAATGTCTAATATTTCATTTATTTATTTATTAGCTCTTAAGTTTATTGCTAGCAAAGTGTATTTATGTGTTCGTCCTTACGAATTTAGATGAACGAACGCTCGCGAATGGTTCTTATGAGCATAATTGTTAAACAATATGTCGAATAAATGTTTATACCATAAAAAGCATGTTAGCCACCAGTGGACTTGCACGAAGGGATTGTAAATATTTATTTGTGCATTTCAATTGTTCAAATTATTTTGATACTATTATTCGAAAGATGTGATGAACTATTGAGTTCACGAGTTGTAATCTGGGAGGTTGCCCAAAGGTGGACCATTGCTTACAACTAGTAACGTGAATGGGATAATCGACACACTTAATAATTTTGTTAGTCTATCCAAAGATGGCGTGCACTTTATGGTTATCCAATAAATGTATTTATTTTGGTATCAATTTTTTGTGCTAGCTGTGTATCTAAATTTCATCCAAAGATGTTTTTTTGGACACACTTATGTCGGATGGGATGGCAGCCCTCGGGTTGCGGCTCAGGTTCGGCTCCTTCTCGACGCCAGGTTGCGTGTCACACGGGGTCGTCGCGCCGGGCGCTGGCCTGGGTGGCTGGCCGGTTCACACCGATGGTTCATGCGCGTCGTTGACGAACACTCCCGGCAGCACGGGCTCCCTGCTGGAGGCGAGTTTGGCCAAGAAGTCGGCGGCGAGGTTGTCCCGCCTTTGCGTCGAAGAGGACCTAGCTAAGGAAGTCAACCGGTCTCTGCATCTTGTGGGAGCGTCCCGGCTTGTCCCGCTCGACGACAAGTGCCGCGCTTACCACTTGCATGGTCGCGGCGATGTACAGGAGGAGCGGCTCGCCCTTCTCCAGTGACACCAAGGTCGGAGGTGTCACCAAGAAAGCTTTGAGCCTATCAAAGGCCTCCTGGGCTTCGTCAGTCCATGTGAAATGATCGGACTTCTTCAGCAGCTTGTAGAGGGGCATGCCACCCTCCCCTAGTCGTGATATGAAGCGACTGAGGGAGGTTAGGCATCCCATGAGTTTCTAGACCCCCTTTAGATTTGATATGGGACCCAGGTTCTCAATCGCCTCGATCTTTTCCAGGATGGCCTCAGTGCCGCGCTCGGAAACGATAAACCTAAGGAGCTTTCCCTTCGGTACCCTGAAAACACACTTATCGGGGTTGAGTTTGATTCTGAAGTCTTGGAGGTGGGCGAACGTCGCCTCTAGGTTGTCAATCGGCTGGTCGGCCTTTTTCAACTTGACGATGTTGTCGTCGATGTAGACCTCAACATCTTCTTCAACGAGGTCACCAAGACATCTGTTCATGCATCGCTGAAATGTTGCCCAACATTCTTGAGTCCGAATGGCATGGTAATGTAACAATAAGCACCTACAGAGTACGTGATGAAGTCGCGAGCTGATCGAATTCTTTCATCATGATCTGGTGATATCCCGAATACGCATCCAAGAAGCACAGGGTTTCGCACCCTGTGGTCGTATCGACCACCTGATCGATACATGGCAATGGGTACGGCACCTTCGGTCATGCCTTGTTCAGATTCGTGTAATCGACACACATCCGCCACATTCCATTCTTTTTTCGCACGAGGACAAGGTTGGCGATCCACTCATGGTGGAACACTTCCTTGATGAACCCGATCACTAGGAGTTGAGCAATCTCTTCCCCAATGGCCTTCCGCTTCTCATCGTCGAAGCGGTGAAGACGTTGCTTGACTGGTTTTACGCCAGGCAAGATATCCAGGCTATGCTCAATGACTTCCCTCGGGATTCCCGACATGTTAGAAGGTTTCCATGCAAAGATGTCATGATTCACGTGCAGGAAATCGACGAGCGCACACTCCTGTTGGTCGGAGAACCCATAGCCGATCTGCACCATCTTGCTAGTGTCTTCTAGGTCGATTTGTACCGTCTTGGTATCCTCGGTGGGCTTGAAGGTCCCTGAGGATTGCTTTCTCTACTTGAATTAGGCGCAACTTTGACTATGGCGGCCCGGATGTTTCTGAGCTCGGGAGGCGGATGTCGCCAGGTCGTAGTTCTCCTGCTCGCAGAGGTGCGCTTGGTGGACATCACCATTCACGGTAATGACCCGTCGCGGCCCTAGGATTTTGAGCTAGAGGTACACGCAATTGAGAATGGCAATGAACTTGGCATAGCATGGTTGCCCTAGTATCACGTGCCTTGTGCCCGGAAAGTCCGCTATTTCAAAAGTGAGTATCTCCATACAAAAGTTTCTGTGGCTGCCGAATGTTATGGGCAAGTCGACCCGTCCCAGGGGTACGCCCTGAGCCCCTGGTATGACTCCGTAGATTGGGCTATCACTTGGTCGCAGCGCGGCTCGTGGCAATCCCATGGTGTCATACATCTTAGCATATAGGAGGTTCAGGCCGCTCCCGCCGTCCATGAGCACCTTGGTTAGGCGTGTCTGGCCAATGATTGGACTGACGATGGGGTGGAAGTAGCCCGACTGAGGAGCGTGGTTGGGACGGTCCGCCTCATCAAAGGTGACTACGACCTCTGAGCATCTAAAAAATGCCTGCGCCGCCTCCCTTGAGGAGCCGGCCATGTTGACCTCCTGAGTTGTGAACTCCCACATGCGCTTGCATTCGCTGGCCATGAACCCACCAAAGATCATGAGGCATCCTTCTGAGCTAAGATAGGCCTCTCCTTTGTCTTCGCTGCTGATGGGCGTGCACTCGTCCTTGAGGTAGCGCTTCGAGGGACCTTCCCTAGGGAGTCGAGGGAGAGCGTCGTCCATCGCTCGGATTGTGTGCTGGCTCTGCTCCCGTGTGGGTCCGGGCCTAAGGTGTGCTTTGACTTGGTGCGCCGGCGTGCCCAAATCAATGGCCACTGGGCCACGCCTCAGAGGCATAGGGCCATGCCGCGGTGCCTGCTACGGTGGGGTGATGATCCCTTCACAGAGATGCAACTAACTCAGGCGATCTGGCAGCGCGTCCGGATCAGGAGTTGTTGGATCATTGTTCTAGGGCGCGGGGTCCCAGGACGGCATCCGGGGCGGAGGCTCGACACCTTCACTGGGGTGTGGCTGACCCAGGTGGTCCGCCACAAAGTCCAGACCACTGAGGCAGAGGCTATGGACAGGATAGAAACTTGGGACAGGCATTGGCCCGTCGGTGTCAACTAACTTGAGGCTCCCAAAGCGGATGCGGCCACCAAGGGCCGCACTGAGAGCGCATCCGACATAAGTGGAGGGTGCCATCGATGCCCTGATCACAAATGTGAGTGCGTGACTTTCCCAAACCTGGCGCGCCAGCTGTTGGTGTTTTGAGAACTGACGAGTAAATTTAGCGTTGCGCTGCTCAAGGGATTTGATGCCTAGCACTCAAGACACAAGGAATTTTACAAGTTCGAGATGAAGCCCTACGTCCAGTGTCGGAGACCGCGAGTACGTGTTCCTCAAGTTCAAGTGCTCCAAATGGCTTACAACAGCAGTTATGCAAGCTAGGGTTCTACAAGGGGAATCCATCTTTAGAAAGGAGGCCCAGCTCCCCTTATATAGTTGTGGGGGCCGGGTTACATATAGAGATGAAGGTTTCTCCTACCCCGAGTGGCTGAGAGCCCGAGGGGAAGGAGAAGCTAGTGTGCTCAGCAATCCATCTTGTCTTGTCCTCACTTCTGTACGCACGTCTAGGCATGGTCGTTGAGGCCTTTCCCCTTGCTCCAAGGCATGGTGTGTGGCGGAGCCACTGTGCCAGTCGTGGTGGCACTATGGGAATGGCGGTTATTCACCAACTCCTCTATATGGCATGAGCTCATCGTGGTCATCGTGGCCTTCGTCCTGGCATCTGTTTCTTCGAGGAGAAGTCATGATGTCACTGTACGGGGAGAGTGGCTGTCAATGCTGGGGCTGCCTACTCTCTTGGTCGTGGCCCCGTTGCCCCAACCTCTCCTGGTTGGGTCAGGGGCATTGGATGTGGCCGATTTGATAGGAGCTGGCTCTGGTCGTGACTCTCATAATGCAGGGTACGGTCGTATGCCCGTCCATCAGGTTGGACGGGATTTGGACGGTGCTGAGCCATGCGGGGTGACATAGTCGAGTCCTAGTGTTGTCTTGTCCAAGGCATGATGCTCTGCCCTAGGGAATGCTGGTCTAACAGGGTGGTCGTCCTCCCCGTACCCAGTGTAGCGTGCGTGCACGTCCCGTCCGGGCAGGTGCATTTAATGCCTCCACCCACCTCCTATCCTTTCCTTAGCGGCTAAGGCTGAAGGTGGTCAGGGGTGCAGCATGGTGCATGGCCAAGAGGTGGGAGAGGTCAAGACAGTCTCATGGCTCGGGGGTGAGAGGTCGAGGCAGACCACGGTCTGCTGGGTCGTGGTCATCTGGGTCATCCCAAGCGACTTCCTATCCATGTCTTGGGGGTACCCCGGTTATGTACCCCCAACAGATAATATTTTTGCATAATGTTTTATGTGTGCACGGAGGAAGATTAAGAATGCAACAAGTGTTTTGAGATATTTAGCATCAACTTGGTGGGAGTCTTTTAAGTCCTTCAGGTAAACCTCACACATGGAACAATATGAAAATTCTTATGGGAGAAATTTTTGTTAATCCATCTGTTGTAATTAATTCATATGATGAGGTGCATCAACTAGATTAGTCTCTTATTGTTCCTCCTACTATGTCTAACATTTTGCGGGATAATATATAGAAGAGAGAGGATGATGTGACAGAAAATGAGGTGCTCATAGCCTCATGTGAAAATTCAAAACCATCATCTTAGAATGCACCTAGTATTCCTGCTGACATGCAATGAGAGCAAAGGTAATGCCCATAATGCTAAACTCCTGGAAGGTGAGAGTTCTCTTGATGTGCTGAATTTGTCTACCAATCATACTATGATAGAGCAAATATTAGTGGAACCTTCGATTCATTTACCTTTATCACAAGATGATTTATTTGATGTTCCTTGTGATAAAGATGACTTGCATGATAATATTTCTGTTATACCCATACAACCATTAATGAATGATCATGCTATATGTGTGTTGGAATCAAACACTTGTGCTGAAATTGTTATCTTCTTTAAATACTTTAGGATACATTGAATTTGATGTTTTGGGCAATCTTAGTTATTTGGAGAAGAAACTTTATACATATGCTGATTTGCCATGGTTGTCTAGACATACATATCATGTTTTTGGCAAATATAACAACAAAGGACAATATAGATGGTGCAACAAGTTTGCAGTTGTACAAATCTGAATTATCCTTTTGTTGTGCAAAATCATGATCGATTGGAGGACAATAAAATGTATTGTTGGCATACCATATTCCTCTAGTTTTGATTTGCGGACACAAGTCGAATCCAAAGATGGGGAGCCTATGTTTCTTGTTAGTATTAATCTTTTGCAGGATAGTATTGGCAAAGATCCTATGCATTTCAATCAAGGAGACTACATGTTTATTGTAGAAGAAGACATGCTGCAAATCTAGACATGTGGTCATATTCTTTCTCACAACATTGTCCATTCACATTTTTTGGCAACCTCGTTTATCTTCAAGTTGTGCAAGATCGACTTCAAGCAAAATTGAGGATGGCTTTTTGTCAAGAAGGGGAGGATGATGAGGACATGACCTCCGTACATACAACCATCCTTGGAGAATCGCATGGATGAAAAGGAGATTAGCAAGGGTGTCCAGAACAAGGAGGCCCAAAGCTTATCTGGTTCGAGTCGCCAAGGTGGAGACCCAAATCAAGTTCGAGTACTCTCAAAAAAATCAAGTTTGTGTCCACCTCGAAATCCAGGAGCAGTCCCGCGAAAAATCGATGCCTAGGGCGTATACGGACTCAATTTTCGACGATCCATGTATGCTTGGAAAGATAACTTGATAAGCTAATCAATAGCTTTGGTTTGACATCAAAATTCATTCAAAGTCAACAGAAATCATCAAAACAAGTAAGCGTCTAGAATTTGCCAGGTTGGTGTGACACCATCTTTTGGTCCGTTGGGTCATGTATCGTCTTAGAGTCCATTAGGGGGCACGTCCAGGGGGTGACGTCCAAGGCTATATAATTAGTAGCCATCACTCTCGTTAGGGTTTGAGTTTTGTTCCGTTCTTGTTTTTCTCGTGAACCAGGGCCCCTATTCTTAATCTTGTTCGTCTGTGGCGATTAGTCCTTTGGAATAAAGACTCAAACTCCTTGTGGTGATTAGTCCTTTGGAATAAAGACTTGAACTCCTTGCCAGTATCATAAGCTTCATATTTATTTGCAATTTTAGATTGCGTTCATGCCGTTCTTGCTTGTGTTCTCGATTCGCTTGCAGGAAAGCCTTCTCGACGAGGTCAATTGCGTTGTGCATGGTTGATAACCAACGGAGCAACGGTGTAATGGTTGTGGGCGTCCGAATCAGCCTTGGTTTCAAGCCTAGATCATGAATGTCGAGTCTCCACCAATCGATACTATCTTATCTATCGGAAGATCGGGGGCCGTCTACATCATCTCATCATATACTGCTGGGTCTAGCCTTGACTCTAGTGATATCTTTCCATCACTACTGGCGGGTCTAGGAACTGGTACCGATAGGAAAGCCCATCACTGCCGGCTACCCTTTGGTGTGCAGTGATGTTGGGCGAGGACTCGGCAGTGATTCATAGAGATCCGTAGTAGTAGGCTAGAGATTAATTTTATGGTTTCAGCATCTTAATATTACTAATGGGAGGCTTTCAACAATGCCCCAACATTTATCTTCACAAGACAAGCTAGCAAAAAATAAATCCTACAAGTTCACAAAATAATTATAAGCATATAGTCTTTCATTTGGTAGACTTCAACCAATATTGCCAATAATAATCACTAGATCTATTCTTTCCTAAAAAATACTCATCGTTGCCATTATGAAAAATACATAAAGTAAGTTCTAAATCTCCATCTCATCTAAATTACCAACATATGCCATTATGAATCAATAATGCAAAGCAACCTCTAAATTTGCTTTTTAAATTACCTACATCTCCACTATGAAAAAATAACCCTTTTAAAGTTTGTATCTTAATTACCCACCTATCGTTCATCATAAAAAATAACTAAAATATCTCTCAGATTACATCTAAATACCAATATAAGCTATTATAGAAAACAATTCAATATCTATAAAATACGCCACATATGTTCTAATTTATACACTTGTACCCATTGTTAAATTTGAAGTAAGCTTAAATGTTATGTGTCATTTTTTAGACCAAGTAAACCTTTATACATTAGGATAACTATTCATTTTAAAGATTTGTCAAGGATGGAAAAATGTTCCATCAACAAATCATATACCAATGATACTAACAATCACATTATATTATATTGAAACTCAATGAACTATAAACCTTGTAAGTTATTATTTTATAGAAGTTTATACATTTTTACTAAAACATTAAGAAATATCAATTTGGTAATTTAGTTGGAAGCACTCTATCTTTTTACAAATTAAACAATACTAATACAATATAATTCTTTGATGTCAACAACTTGAGTGTCGTGGTGCTGGTCGAAACACTGTTTATTCTATTGTAGTAAATAAGAGTGGAGCACAGAAGCTAAGACCCATTTCTTAATAAAATATTAAAGGATTTTTTTTGAAAAAACAAGCATTAGAGTTTCAAATTAACATATTCATGAAAACATGACAATAGCTAATAAGATTAAAAGTCAAAACCTGATATATAGATTTATCATAAAACTTTCAATATTTATGTTACATAAGATTCTAGTCCGTGATGGAGCTATATAATAGAATGATACATACTCGGCTTTTGTTGGACACCTTGCTATTTTGGCAATGAATTTGGAATAAAAGGTACGATTCTGTCGAAATAGGAAATATTTATGCCTCGGAAATGGAAAATGTGTCCTATTGCCCTCTCAACACTTACATATATACTCCATCCGTTATGTAATTCTAGCTCAGTGTTATGATTTAGTATCTCAAGTTTGATTAATTATAAATAAAAAATTATCAATATTTATAATATCAAATAAATACTATTAGATTAATTACGAAATGTATTTTCTTAATAAATTAATTTAGAGTCATAAATATAAATAGTATTCGGTCAAACGTAAACTACTTTTGCTGACACGTAACCCTTAATTGCATGTTTTCTTGGATAGAGGGAGTACCCACGATAAAACTTGAAACTAAATTAGACGAAACTCATAATGATCTGCTGCACAGTTTGTATTAAAAGAGAAACCTGCTTCATACAAATAAAGTTGTCCTACCTGCTGCGTTATTATACCATCAGATGATTAATTTTATCTGTTTGTATCAAAGGTAGATTGTTTTAATCTTCTTCTGACTCTTACCCAACGTCTCTTTGCTCCTTCTCACCATGTGTATGTTATCTGATGCTTATGCATGCATTCAGTACATTTATCAGAGTGATAGACGTGACAGCTACGACCCATACAGATACAGGCTTGCACAATAAGGTCGATCAAATTTTTCATTCAAGAAGAAAGAATCGTCATGCATCAATTTTTTCATTCAAGAAGAAGAATCAGTATTCGTCGTATTTATTTATACCAGAGAATTGGATGATCCGTCCTTCTCTCAAGGCGAAGTGGCAAACAAACAGACTATATTTTTACCAGTAATTCTACTGTCTTACAAACGCATATGCATGCCGAATGCAATTAGCAAATCGGCCATATCATACATAGTTCATACAACGAGTAATTAATCATGCAGATCTCACATACAATACACTACACATGGACGAAGACTCCATTCACGATATATATACGACTCGATATATGTAATCCCAAAACCTGAAAACCAACCAGAAATATACATGCATACACACACAATATGAAGAACAGGAATCGATCGCCTCACCAACCTTTTCTAGCTGGCCATCTGGAGCTAAGCGACATGGACGCCGACGGCGCTGAAAGATGGTTGTCACCTTCCGCCATGTACGTGCTCCACTTGCTTGCTCGCCATGCACTGCCAGAGCGAGCGAGCGATCTGGCCTCGGCCGCCTCACACAGGACAATCATCCGCGGCGACGTCGTCGTCGTCGTCCTTGGCGTTCCTAGACTCGTCAGCGACGGCCGCGGCGGCGGGGGCGACGACTCTGCCGCGGCAGAGCGGGCACGTGGTGTGAAGCCGCAGCCACGCGCCCACGCAGTCGGCGTGGAACCGGTGCCCACACCGCGGGAGGACGTGGACCGAGTCGCCGTCGCGCAGCTCCACGATGCACACCGCGCACTCGAGGGCCTTCCCTCCTCCTTCCTCGGCGCTGGAGTACACAGACACGGGGAGGGACGACGCCACGTCTTCCACCGGCGTCGACTGCGCGTCGTGGCCCTCGTGCTCGTGCCGGTGGCGGGACGCCCACGGGGAGGCCACGGGCAGCGAGTCCTCGTCTTCGTCGTCGGCGCCGTCTGACGTGGACGGCGGCACCCCTTTCCCAGAGAAGAACCGCCAGAAGAAGCCGAAGATGAGGAGGATCACGAGCACGTTGATGCCCACGACGCAGGCCGTCAGCACCGCGCCGTGCGGAGCCCAGTGGCCTTCCACCTCCGGCGCCGACGACGCACCGGCCGCCGGGCTAAGACTACCGCTCCCGATAGTGGACATGCTGGCTTCTGCACCGACGAGAGGGTTCTGGACGACCCAAACAGCAGAGAGTCGCTGCCAATGGTGCGCATAAACCACAAAACTTTTGACCGGTTTATTAGAAAATAATACTCCCTTCCAAGAAGAAGATGCAATAGAATTGGGACAAGAAATCACAAGTTTTCGAAAGTCTCTTCTGAGAAGAAATTAAGAATCAGGGAAGAGGAGAAGATAGCCAACAATTGCTGAAGAGGATGGAGGAAGGTGTTGTGTAGGAAAGCGGAACTGAGGGGGGCTATAAAAGGTAGAAGCAGGGGAGGTGCAATTGCCCATTCCATTGGCTCTTGGGTTGTCCAATGGTGAATCGGTGACGGACTTTGCTAATCCCCATCGCTTCGTACTATAACTCAATAAATCATGATAGAGCTAGCTAGATTTTTGTTATATTTTCTTATTAGGAGACCTCCTTATTCATCAATAGAAAATAAAATTCCATTTTGTCGTGGTTCGGCGTGTCAACTAGGTTGAGTTTCCTCTCATTGTATATGTTTACGAACCGTGGGTTTAGTAGAAGAAGTCGTCGAAATCGAACCTCGGATAGAATTAAATGTTGATGGCAATATCAATCAAAGCTTGAATATTGGTATGGGGACAAACATTTAGGACATGTACGAATCCCAAGGATCTAAAGAAATGGATTGTGATTCCATTTCTTAGTGAACTAAAATAGTACAAATGAATTAAATTTCCAATATTCATGCTTGGATCCCATTAGGAGCTGATTCAAAATTTCCAAATACGATAAGTTTTATACTTTAAAAGTGATTACATTCTATTTGTTTTTTAAAATTATTTTTATAATGATCAAACTTTTTGTTACAATAAATCGTGTATTATAAGAGAAATTAGTTGTCAAAGTATGATCTTAAAGACTTCACTGAGTCAAATCTCGCCTTATATTTTTGGAATGGACGGAGTATCTGATGCGCACAAGAATGTATTGATACATATGTGCACAAAATCAATCTAATTGTATCAAATCTGTATGGCACAACCGCACAAGTGAGGGGTAGGAATCTGCTAACCCATTGTTCACCTGTTAATAATTGGATTTGGATCAGAGGGCCTAAATCATCCCAAGAGGGATAAGGAGATTCTCACATAGAACATTCAGATTGGATCTGATAGATAAGAATGAGTTTGTCCACATGACCACCAATATTCTCTTGTACCCAGTTTTTCAGTTATTTCCAATGAGTTTCTTCTTCAATGAGAAAATTGTAGCGGTAATATGTAAAGCTCTGTGGTTTTTTTTTCTTTCACTTAAAGTCTAAATTAAATTCCGTTTGTGATAGTTGTATTTAGGGTGGGCTCTTTTCCTTATTAACAAGGGTGGACCTAAAAACTGAAGCCATCACTAGAGCTCTTCTCAAATACTCCTTATATATATACTTAGAGAAGAAATCAAAGTCCAAAGATATGTTAATACAAAATATGGAGCACATGTTTGCTGTTTGCTCAAATTGGCAGGACTTAATTCCATAGAAGAGAACTAATGTGGTATTCCTACTAGTACAAATGAAATTTATTGCTGAAAAAACATGGACATGCTACAAGAAGAGGTGTGGGGCTGGGGTGGTGCAAGGGAGGAGGGATAATCTTTTCAAAGAGAATGGTTGCCTTTTACATGAGAATCATCTAATGACCAGACTCTATATCCTCCCATCAATTCCCTTTACATGTTATTTTTAAGTGAGAAGTTAGCAAAAGATGAGCTATATATGTAAAACACCTAAGCTTAATACGTGAATTTTCGAGGGCAAGGATGCGTTCGGTGCCTAGGCACCATTCATAAATATATACATGCGAGACCTCATTTCCCCACTGTAAGTGAGGCAAAATATAAAGAACCCTTGCATATATAATGAGACAGAACTTTACTTGCTGAGAACTACAATAGCTAGCTATCAACACCAGAAAGCAATTTAGCAAACCTCATTTGATTGAAATTATTTTATTTCCCAACAAAATAATATAACTATTTTTTGAAGGAAAGGGGGACTTATATTAAATCTTGGCACAGTACGTCCCCAAGTTACACATGAAAATTTTGAAATAAAAAATATGTAATATTCTATCCAGATTCTTCCATCGTCTTCTTCCTCGATTACTTGCATCGAACGTCGGAGCCAAAGTAAAATTCTTATGCCGAATCCAACAACCAACCCCAAAACATTGGACCGCCGCAAGATCCAACGCTTCGGAACCATTCCATAACGCTTCAGAATGAGGACAACAGCAACAAGTCAACAACAACATGCTTTGGCCGTAATAAAGAATCCTCAAGCTACGGTTGAGTTGGCTGCCTAGTCAGAGTCGACCCTGCTGGTGTGTCAATGATTTAGTGGCTTAAATGAGGTATGACCATTTCTAAACAATCCAACTCATCACATGTGCTGCTGACGTGTCTATATATTAGAGGCTGGGCAAGATTTCTGCCAATAAGGTTTCAGCTTAAGATCTTGCTCGAATAGTTTATCAAGTTTTAAACTATTTTTTAGAAGGGAGAAAAATATTCACAAGTTTCTGTGTGGCCCCCTTTCCAAAGCTGATACCATCTTCGTAAACAACCACGTTAAAAATTAAGAACATTGACCCCTTACATTTACAAATCAGTACTATTGTACTGTCTGTGATAAAATAAAAGAACAGGTATATAAATTTTAGATGTTAGTCATTCTATCGGCAAGCAGCCTAGGACGCGTTCAAACAACGTAACCAGTGCACAAAAATTTTAGGAAACATATAAGAATTAAAAGTTCATGTTATACTATAATTATTAAAATTATTTATCTTTGCCTCTTTTTAGAAAAAGTCCAAATTACTATCTTCAAGTGTCGTTTTTGTCCAGATAACCCTCTAAACTAATGTTTAGTTTGGTTTACACCAAACTATTTTAGTTGGTCCAATTCACCCCTTAATAAAATTTGTCCTTCTCATTTCAAAATTAGTGAGCTGATAGTGGACATCATATATTGTTTTTAAAAAATACATTATGAATTTTATATCATTGTGTTTAATACAATTTTGTATTTCTAGTGTTAATTTATTATTATATATCCTAACCTGTCGAAACAATGATATAAATTTATGAAATATTTTTTAAACATAAATAATGGTGCAAGATATCGTCTAAAAAAACTAAAATTAAAAATCAACTTGAATGTGGAGAAACAAAAAAGACAAAATCTTATTGAGGGGTAAACTGGACCAACTAAAATACTTGAGGGGAGTAAATCGAACCAAAGGAGAAAGTTTAGAGAGTTATATGGACATAGGCTATACTTCAGGTAATATTTTTGGACTTTTCCTTCTTTTTAACACAATACCTATATAGATACTACGTACATATCTATGCACGATTATGATGAACATATCCCTTACTTTGTATTTATTTTGGGTTCAAGACTTTCAGGAACATCACCCTCCTTCTAACACCCCTATTTGTCACCTCCATGAAGGTATGCTACATTTTGCACTTGTGCATATAACTCAAAGATTGCAAGCAGGACAGAGTAAAGACGGTGGGAAGGCGAAGAGCAGTTTCTGAAGATGATGGCAAAGGTCTCGGAGATACACTATGAGCATGGAGAAGTACAAACCCTTTGGAGGACCTGAAGGTCTACACCATACCCCAATCTAGAGGCATGAGGAGCGAGGCAAGTGAGGACCATGGGATTGGTAGATCTGGGTAAAATATCACAGTACCCCCAAATATGCCGGGAATGTAGTTGGTAGATCAGAGTACAAGTATCTTGTAATTTTGGGAGCATATCTATTCACCTTCTTGTAATATGGTGCTTGTAGCAATTGAAAAGAAAGATCGAATACATTGTTTGTCCTTGAGTTCATTTAGACTAGTTACCTTCGTTACCCTCTTTGGAGTGTAAATATTTCTCTCGAGACTCAAGGCTTCACAAGGGTTGGAGATGGAGATGCATCTCGACAGTTGCTACCATCCAAGGTTTGGACTCAAAACATCAAAGATGACATGAAAAACAACATCGAGGACACCTCCGGATGATCCACAAGACCCTACCCAAAACACGCAGACTAGTATCTAAATGGTCCGTAATTATTTTACTGGCTACTACACCAACTCAAAACAATAAAACAAATGAATATATACACCACTCGTTAACCCTTTTGAAGAGTTGACCTTCAAAAGATGGGCATCAACCGTAGGTAACAACCTAGTGTGACCTTCGGATCATCCTACTCTACACATTCAAAATGATACACTCATGCCTCCACAAGATGAGCATGAGAAAGAACCATTCAATGAAGAGGCAAAACTGGCAGAAATATGTATGATCAACTATGTTTCGAAAGAAAAAGAGTTGAACAATTGCAAAGGATGGATAGAGCTAAAGACATCAACTCAAAGCAAGTTGACGTCCAGAACCATGAGTTCATAGCACCCACGAACATCAACACAACGAGCAACCTATGGGGCTAGATTTTGACATCCAACAACCACCACCACCATCGCAGCCTCAGTAACAATATTAGCAACCCTCCTCCTCCTCCACCACCACCACCACATCCAACTACATATGATCCTGCTTCGCCACTTTCCGAGGACCTTCAGAGGTGAACCTTCTGGGTTATAATCTCCAAAAAAATTATAGTATGATGGCAACTTTGGTGTTGTTTGGTTGTTTAAATATAACGTCAACACAAATGGTCCTCTACTAGAATGGGAAGGGAATAGTTGGTTACATGTTTTGTTTGGTTTGGCCATGGTAACAAGACGGGTGGGAGTGGAATGGTTTGCTAATCAATTCGAATGTAATCGCTAAAGCGTGGGATTGATTTCCCTGCTACCGAATCATGTTGGTGGTGGAATAAACATGAAGTATCGCCATCACCTTTGACCCAAGACAATTCATCGTGAGTTATGAAGTTGTAGTGGTTGTAGCTGAGGCGAGGATGGTGCAACCCTCGCAAAGTCATTTGTGATCGTCGCTCGTGACACAACACAAGGTCAGCACGCTAATCTTCACCCGGTACATTGAACAACCATATGTTCCATCTTCTTACATTTGTAGCAGATAGGTTCATTTGTACATTCAAACTGTGGTTATCTCCTAGGACTTTGGCCTTACCTTCTGCAGGTCATGGACCTTGCTCTTTGTTAATTCTCTCCATTGCTCAAGTTGCCTTCTATTATCCTCTCCTCCACCCCCCTTGAAACGGAGAGTTTGCCTATCGAGCCAACTCCTCTCTGATCCCAAAAGTTCCTTGGAGGGTAGGCACCCTTCCCTCCTCTCCTGTCGCCATCCGATTGGATCTTAGGTGCTATTCCTTTTTATTGGAAGTAACTTGCATTTGTATATACATCCTTGGACATATCTGATTGTATGATCAATTATAGGACATTGGGATAAGGCCCTCCATTTATTAATACTTTCTTTATCCAAGAATGAACTTTTATTTGCAAATCATAAAAAATTACAATTATAACTACACTGTTTTGTCAATCCATTTTCAGTTTAATTTTTTTTACAAAATAGTATTAGTATTTATATGATATCAAATAAGTATGCTTAAATTAACCTTGTAATATATTTTAATAGTATATCTTATATACTATTTAAAAAAATCATAGTTAAACCTGAAATATTTAGTGTTGGACCATCTGAAATCGGCAGCACTAGCGCCTCTACGTCTTGACGGACACGGACGCCCACGCCTGCACCCCATTTCCCCTCCCACCTGCACTCCGTTCGCACGCCAACGCGGGGGCCATGCATGCCGCCCGACCCCATGCGGGAAATGCTCGCACCCCTCGACTTCCCCATCTAGAAGTCTGCGCCCGCTCAGCAGCGTCGCCCCAGCAACAGCAGTAGGTGGCTATAGCAGGTCTGTAGGTGGGTCCCATTGCAACATGTGCAACACCAAATTTACTTTTGCAACATTCAGATGAAACACTTGCAACGTAAGTCCAAAATAGCAGAAACACTTACAGCATACATTTGAAACACTTGCAAAAACATCTGAAAACACTTTAAAGCCATAGCAAACATATGTAACATCCAGATCTACTTTTTCAAAATCTAGATGAAACACTTGCAACATATGTATAAAACACCTGAAACATACTCTTGCAACATGCATGTTATGCAACATCCAAATAAAATACTTGAAACATACGTCAGAAACACCTGAAACACTTGAAATATAGGCTTACAACATGCGTATATAGTCGTTGCAACATACGCAACATCTAGATGAAACATTTTAAACATACATCTGAAACACACTGAAACAAACACGGCATCACTGGTGCCCATGGCTTACCTAGTGGGGAATTGCGGTAGCTAGCAAGCGACGCTCGGGTGCGGTCTGTCCAGATGAGAGAGGAGAGAGAGGAGGTCGTCAGCAGCATAGTGCAAGAGTTCAATGTGGAGAGGCTAATGCATCAAGGTGGAAGATTAGCTCGCCTTGAGGGGCTCGACTTCGTGTGTTGTGGCTCGCCGGGCTCAGATGTGCCTACTGCAGTTCGCCAAGCATCGCCCACGCATCATGACGCTCCATTGCTAAGGGAGCGTTCGACTACTTAGGTGGTGAGGGTGAGAGGAGCTCGAAATGGGGCATTGATGAGAAGCTCATCGCGGTGCCTGCCTAGTGAATGTGAGAGGAGGATGGGGATGGCTAAGCTCGTTGTGCCATTTGCCCGATGAGGATGAGAGGAGTTTCAAGAAGAGGCAAAGCATGAGGCGGTGTCGATGGAGGCTGAGAAAATGAGTGGATAAGACTTAATTAGGAAATGAGTGATTGTTCGTAGGACAGATGAGCCTAGAGTCGGTTTGATATTTTCAAGAGTGTTGGATGCTCAGGTTAGAGCGTTTCCAATCTGAAATTGCATTAGGAGGTAGTAAAGTGCTGCACTCCAAGCGCTTGCGATGTCGACAAAATCCAGGAACTTACCGAGGCGAGCAAAAAGCATTAACCGAGGCGGTTTTTGCAACCTCCTTGGACCAAAGGTCATGGTTAATCGTGATTTTATCTGAGGCAGTTTCCCTGCCCACCTTGGTAAATCGAATTAAAAAAACAAAAAAATAAAAATCTAGGCGAGCCCATCCACGCGCCGCCGCAACAGCAGCTGCTCGCCGGTGAGCCCATCCGCCTGTCGGCCTCTGGATCTGCTTGTCCGCCGCCAGATCCTGTTGGAGAAGAGACAACCGACCTGGATCCCGTCAGAGAAGAGGCGGTCGGCCTAGATCCTATCGGAGAAGAGCGCGGTCGTCATCGTCCCTCGCCGGATCCAGCCACCCCGGCGCCGGATCCGGCCTCGCCCCACTGGATCCGACCACCCTGGTGCCGGATTCAGCCTCGGCCGTGCCGGCGCCCGTGAGAGGTGGAGGGCGAAGGGGACCCACACCGCCGCAGTGGGATCCGGGAGGTGCCCCTCCACTGCTTCTCCCTTTGCCCTCGCCGGAGGAGGACTGGGTAGATCCACCGGGCCTTGATCCGATCTAGCCCCAACGTGATCGGATCCACCGCCGCCATGATCTCCGCCTCAGGATCCGTCGAGCTCGCCGGGAGGAGAGGTGCTGGCGCCGCCGCTGTGTGGAGAGAGGGTGGAGGGAGGGAGAGAGTGGAGGGAGGGGGCAGCGGGATGGGGGAGGGATCCACCGGATCCGGCCTCTCACGCCGAGAGGACGAGCTCGCCGCCGGGCATGCGCGCGCGAGGGGCCCGCCGCCGCATCTCGCCGTTGCCGCCGGGAGATAGAGAGAGAGCGTCACTGCTCTGTGCGGTGGAGAGAGAACGACCAGAGGGAGGGAGACGGAGGGAACAGAGGGAGAGGGAGGAAGCGCCTCACGGCTATATGAGAGAGACAGCGGCGCCTGGAGACATGGAGAGTGGGCTAGGAGTGAGGCTAGGGTTTTCAGTGTGTTTATATACTCACACCGGTAATGGGCTTGGAAATGTTAGTGGGCTGGGCTAGATTATCAGAGGCAGGCCTTATAAAATAACCGCCTCGGTTAATGATTTACCAAGGCGGTTGCGTTAGGATGACTGTCTCGGTTAATAGGCAGTTAATATATATTAACCGAGGCGATTACGTTATAATGCCCACCTTGGTTAATAGATTTTGCGAGGCAGTTTCTTTTAACTGCCTCGGTTGATAAAAAGTGACCGTCTCGGTTAATAAAAAGCAATCGCCTCAGTTAATAGGGGGCATTAACCGAGGCGATTGAAATTCCTGCCTGCCTTGGAGGGCATGGGCGGACCCACTGTTGTGCCTAGGTATTCCCAGGCATACCCAACATTTTTGGAGAAAAAATTAGTAGTTTGTAGAGTTATATACATGTATAACATAGTTATGGTCTCAAATTATTATTTTTCATGTCATTTTCTGCCTCTTATTTGACACCAAATGCAAACAGCCCACAGCAAACACCCAATGGCCCATTCATCCTTTCCCAACTCCCACTTCCCACTCCGCATCGGCCCTCGATGCTCCACTCTAAGCAGAATGCCAAATCGGAAAGGAAAAAAAACACCGCCCCCGCCCTACGCCGGTGCGCCTGCCCCGTTAGTCATGGCTCGCCGGCCGTGGGCGGCCCGCCTGCTCATCCTCATCGCCGCCCCTACCCTCGGCCGCGTTGACGCATTGCCGGTGGCCCGCTTCGCCGCCTTGGCCGAGGCTAACAGCCTCCAGCGGTCCACCCCCAGCCCCCCAGGGAGCAAGCTCCATGCTCCATCCAGTTATGAGTGACCACGAGTCCAGGACAAGCTCGAGCTCGTCCTCGCTGTGGCCAGCTGACTTGATTTCTTCCTTCGGCAGTAATCAAATTATTCAAATATAATCTCCCTTTACCTTTTACCTTTGGTCTTTGATATGTTCTATCAAAAATCATAGATGCCTTTAATTAGAATTAAATTGTAATTTTCTTACTATTTAGTGATATTTCATTGTCATGTGACACCTTTAATTCGAACTAAATATATCTTTTGTGTAAGTCATTGTGAATTTTTTGTATCGTTGTTGTTCACCTAAATATTTTCTTCGGCACGGGCATACCTAACATTTAAATCCTGGTACGTCAGTGTCGGTGGTTGTTTTTAAAAGATCACGGTAAATATTTTTTTTAGCAATGGAAGTCAGATGTTGGATTGTCGTCCCATGGAAGTACTCCGTACATGCCATTTTCTAGAGTGCATGCATGGCCCTACTCGTCAACTCATCATCATGTCGGCCGGTTTCAGCCCGCACCGGACAAGGCAAGCAGTAGCTATGATTTTGCATGAGCGTGCGTAGCTTTCGTGCCTGACGCGACCGGTCGATCACGTGAAAGGCCGTGTTTAGTTCTAGAATCGGGGACATCAACTCAAAAGGATGCGTAATAAATACGCACGGTAGCATTTTGTTTTTATTTGTTAAAAATTATTCAAATTTTGATTAATTTGTCTTAAAATGTTCGTCTCACTAAGTATAACAAAACTGTGCAATTAGTTTTAAATTTTATCTACATTTAGTACTCTATGCATATGCCGGTATTTTAATGTAATGAGAATCTTTTTTTATATAGTGAAATTTGAGATAGAAATTAGGAACTAAACAAAGCCAAAACGCGCCTTTGCCGCACACGATTTGAAAAATGGAGGCGAGATTGTTTCATTCATGGCCCATAGTGCCCACGCGTCGTCGCTCTTCATGCATGTACGAAACGGTACGATCTGAGGAAGGTACATCTGACACGGCCACGAAACTATCAAATTAATGATGAGATCAGCCTAAAGAAAGTGATGAGCACTGCTTATTGATTTGATTACTTGGTTAATTATTAGTGGGAGGACTGTGATATAGTGTGTCTGTGTGTGGACCCGAGAGGGCCCTAAACCGACGAGTGAATATGTGTTGTGTGCTCCTTAATTCGGATGGTGATACAAAGAGAATACACGGAGATTTATCCTGGTTCGAGCAAAGAAGGCCCTACGTCCAGCAGAGAGAGGATATTGTATTTCCTTGCACCGAAGTGCCTGCGTAGGGGTTACAAGCTACGAGAAAGGGAGCTGGTCCCAAGTCTTAGAAGAGAAAAATGAAGAGTTGCCTGAGATGTTGATCTGGGAGTCGTCTTTTCTCCCTCCCCCTCGTCCCCCAGAGAGTTCTTTACCCTCCCCTTTTATAGACTCAAGAGGAGGGTTTAGGTCTAAAAAAACCCTAGGGGTGCCTCGGAGGAGAAGGCGGCATGGGCGCTGTAGATGCTGCTGTAGCGACGTGCCTCGGTGTATGCATGTCATCCCTGGGGCGTCATGGTGATGGTGATGATAGGACGGTGAAACATCCTGGGCGCTGTAGAGGACGTGTGATTCCCTGTGGTCGACGTACGGGCGTGGTCCCTTTGTTGACCGATGGCGGTCGAGGCCGGGTCGGGACGTAGCTGAGGGGGGTCGACGAGAAACAGATAAGTGTTGGCATTTCTTAGCGTCACTACCAAGAATAGAATTAAAATTCAACCCTGGTAACAGCGCTAGAAATGCTTGTTGGTATTTCTTAGCGTAAGCATAGGAATCCGCAAGCGCACGGATACACCGTTGTAGCACTTCACCTGGAAGTATTCAGGGTATCATAATTTTCCAAAGGAACAGTTGTGCTAGACTCTTCACTTAGTTAACCTATGACCACAAGGGAGAAATGAATGAGGTAGCGAGGTTTTTCCAAGGACAGACATCTTAACGGAGGTAGCTTTGTTACTATAGACTTGCTTCAGGCATCGGATTGCGCTTGGTCTGCCAAGCGATGCCGGCCTCTGCTCTACCACGAGCCCGAACGTGGGGGATTATAAGGGACAGACAGGGCTGTCACCACCTGCCGCCTACCCCTCAATCCGTAGGGAAAGAGGCAAACGAAGATAGCTTCTAGCCTAGACACCACGTCTACGCTAGCCACTAATACTCTAGCGTGCTAGCAAGGGTTATCCGTCTTTATCAGGGCCCTTCTACTAGAGTACCCGCCGCAAGGATGGACGACGAACCCACAGGTCTATAATAGTGAAAAGGTAACTTTTTAAGATAAATAACCGAAGTTAAACAACAAGTCTCTTACTCCAAACAGTAAGAAGCTTGTAGAGGTACATGTGGAGAAGCTCCCGGCTCCAGCACTTCGACTTAGTGTAGCTAGCACACTAAGGGAAGTTGCTAGTACTCCGACCCTTCTCCAACTCTTTCCTCACTCACTCACCTCTCTTATTTCAATCACAACTACTGAAAAAGTAAAAGTCTACTCTACTCTCCTTGTGAATTGAATTGGGATTTATTCTCCTCCCTTTTGAGAGGAAAGAGAGCCCCTTTTTATACTAAATCAAGGGTGGTGCGCATCCCTATTTCTGGCGCGAAGCACCAGGGGAACCGACGCTGCATACCTCCATGCCACCGCCAGAGAAAGACCAGGGTATATGGCGGTGATAGGGGGGCGGTCGCCCCCTGGGCCGGCCGGCCCACTATTTGGCCCAAATGGCCACCGCCTTTGCGAGGTGGTCTCTAGTTGGGCTTAGAACACTGTTGCGTGGTGCCTGGCCCCATTGGTGTTGCGATGCTTGGCGCCTTCTTCATTCTTTGCGCGAATTAACATTAGAAAGCGCCTTTTGATGGTTTATTCCATGTATTTGTGCTTGTGACCTGCAAAGTGATATACTCCAAATACATGTGGAACTCGGTTAATGGTAAATGCATGTGACTTAAGTTTGCTATTTTCTCCTTTTTATGAGCTTATTGACGGTCGAATTTCATCGTTAGTGACCGTCAACAATAAGGTCGAGCCCCAGAAATCCCGAGGCATGATGGTCGGACAGTGCTAGTCATGGCGTGAATAGTGGCTACTTTTCATCGCCCATCCTAGGATGGGCAGTAAAAAGTAGGATCAGACGCGGGCGCTGCCCCCATGTCTTATGGCGTTGTAGCCACGTAGGTGGAAGTAGTGGCATTAAATGCTTTTGTCAGTGAGTAGGTGACTGAGAGAGGGGGGTCGACCGGCTCGACCCTGGGTCATGCGAGTCGGAGATTTCCGAAGTTGAGGCTTCCCGTCGAGCGAGCCTCGTGCGAGTCGGAACGTAGTCGAGGGTGCCCTGTCTTCTTACATATGCGGGTTTGGCTCGTTGTGTCGGTGTAGGGGGGCCTTGATTCGATTTTTTAGGAGGTTTCAGGGCGTGGATTCCTCGGGGGTTGGTTCTTTTTCTTCGTAGGATTTGGGTACCCCTAATTCTAGTACCCGACATAGTGTGTCTAAATTATACAAACATCTAAGGTTGTTTAAAAATTCTAAATTTTAAATTTCAAAGTATGAGAAATTCAACATCCGGGGTTGTTTGAAAGTTCTATATTTTAAATTTCAAAATATGAAAGATTAAAATGAAATTCTCTAAACAGTTACAAATTACAAATTTATAAACTACAAAGTTGTAGATCGAGTTGTGCACTTAATTTTGTTATAAAGCTTGTCTTCAACTAAGTTTTTCATATGAAAAAGTTATGAATTTTTTTGACTAACTATTTATAGAAGCGGGCCCTTAGAGAATGGCTTCATTATATACTTCCGAACAAGACAAATTAAAAGGATTTGGATGCAACAGCGATGTACTCCCTCCAGGTTGCTAAACGAAGTCATTTTTGACAGCGATATGATCTCCAAAACACAACTTTGACTTCCACTTTTTATAAAAATATTATTGAAAAGTGATATATGGATATTTTATGAAGCATTTTTCAAGACAAATTTAGTCATATGGTTTTCATATTTCCAAACTCAACAACTTAAAAGTTATTCGTGATTTATATTCCTAACGTTAGACTCAAGCCTTGTCCAAAACTATTTCTTTAGCAACCTAGAGGGAGTAATAATTATTAAAATTGTGTTAGGACGAAACGTATCGGGCCATTGCAAGACGCGGCTCCTAATCTCATTCAAGCGACATAAATTAAAGCTCCCGCATGCCTATCCAGGCATACACATGGGCGGATTTAGGGGTATTCCCCTGTATTCCTGGGAATACCCAACATTTTTTGTACACATTTAAGTATATATGTGTCTACACTTGTATATATATGTGTATAATACTAAATTATGTGCTATTTTCGTAAGATTTCAGCCCAAATCAGCAAAACAAATGCCCTTTTCGGCCTGGCTTCCAACTCCTCCCTTCCCAGGCCAGCCCAATAGGCCCACTTAGCAATTCCACCTCACTTCACAGGCTTCCTATGCACCCCCTCACCCCCTCGTTCTTGTCCAGTCGTCCCGCACGGAGACACGAACACGGCGTCGGGCGTCGCCGCACGGAGCCGCACAACCCTAGGCGGCGCCGCGGCGGTCGGCGGTGAGCCAGCAGGCGAGGCGGCGAGGCTGCTGCCGGTGCTGAGAAGGCGGCGGCCGGCGCTCGGCGGTGCACGCCACGCGCGGGCGGCTGCGGCGGGCCAGCAGGCCAGCAGGGGAGCAGCAGCGGCTAAGCACCAGGTCTCTTCTTGAACTTGAACTCAAATTATTCTTGGATGATTGAATCTTGGATTCATGTTTGCTGGTTGCAATTTTAGAGACATAGAGTTTAGTAGTTTACTGATTTGCAGTGATTTTGTCTATTGCAGTAATAGTATTGCTATTGGAGTATTGGTTTGCAAAATGAAGAATAAATCGAAATCGGTTGATTTGAGGACTTTGTGGGATAGAGCAGCTAAAACAAGGAAGGTGGAGTTAGGATCTACATCAGTGCCACATTATAATATTTTGTAAGTTCTCTTTATTAATTATTAGTTTGTTTCATGCATATTTTAGAGCCAATTAGCTGAACAATTTGTTACTCGACTATTTTTATGACTTTAATTATCGGTAATAGGCTACTATAATTATATTTAAAACATATGGATGTGTTATTTTCTTTGGAATATGGAAGTGGGAATACCCAACTTTTAAATCCTGGCTCCGCCACTGGGCATACACATAATTATTGGTGTATATACTTACACAACAAGAAAACACAAGTACGATTAGGACAGACGGATTCTAGCTACGTATGGTTTTTTGTAGAGTGTTTGATTAATTAATTAATATACCCTCGCATACAAATGCACTACTATAAATAGAAAATATTATCCAATGCAAGTTGTGATCAAGCCGTCAAACTAAATTAACCTTGTGAAACATTTATATTCATTAGCTAACTCGGATGTGCATCTATCAAGTGTATCACTCCTCGTTACAAAAGTATATATGGTGTCGCAAATTAAAAGCCGCCCGATCGAAGGAGGATTTTTTTTATTTTTAACACTTTTTTTAAACTATTTTCAAATTTGACAGTGAAAGCTTTTTATTTTCAAAACTAACACTTTTGGTCGCGCCTAGCTTCACGTCTTCGTTCTTGCCCGCCAGAGCCCGTCTCGGCCGCTACCTGCCGTTCCGCAGCCGTCAGCCGCCGCGTCCCACCCACGCGCCTGTGCCCCGGACCGGCACCGCCGTCTCCCGCCTGTCCGCCTGTGCCCCGGACCGGCGCCGCCACCTCCCGCCCGTGCGCCCGCGCCGTCGTCATCCCCAACTGGTCGCCGCCCGCGCAGGCCCCTGCCCAAGCCAGCCACTCCCCACCGCCATCCTCTGTCCTCCTAGTGGTTAGCCCCTGATACCCGCCCCCCTGTGTTGGGCGGCCCGCCAGCCACGCTCGCCGCCGGTTAGGCATCGGCGGTCCTCTTCCTCCTCGGTGCTGACCCCTGGTGGTTCCCAAGTGCTGCACAAGGTAATCCCCCAATTGCTCTTCTTAATTTGATTAATTATTGATTTACTTTATTAGCATTTAGTTATTGCTAGGTAGTTAGGCTTTACATGTTTGTTAGTTAGGATGTAGGGATTAGGGTTGGTGATTTTGGTATAGTTAAGTAGTTAGGATTTATGGTGTGGTTTAGGGTTTAGAGTTTTGGTTTTTGTTAGTTAGGATATTGTTAGTTAGTATAGTTATTTAGATTATTATAGTCTACTATGGCTACTAATTAAAGTTTTTAGATTAGTCAATAAATGTATTAATATTAGATTAGTTATATAGGTAAAGTTAGTATAGATGCGGCAATATGGATAAAATGATGAAGTTTGCTCAAATGGTTTTGTAGATGGATTGTTGTGTCCGAGTTTTTTACGGAGGAAGTGTTAGGAAAGAAGATGATATGTTTGAGGATATGGACGAGGAATTGGAATGGTTTGATGAACCACCTAGCTTCAATGACCTTTGTGTCCGTTTGAATACAAAGTTTGGCGGTGATTTCACAATGAAGGGGAGGTTTGACAATGGGAAGACTAGGGCACACTATGTCATGATACCCTTGCGTGACCCTGCTCATTGGTCCCGCTACACTAGGGTGCTCCAAGGTTCGAATGTGGCCATGCCTGAGGTGGTTGTGGAGAATGGGTATAGGTTGGGGGATGTTCATGATGGCCCGTGCAACGACGGAGTTGGAGGCGATGAAGAAGAATTTGGGGTCGAAGGGGAAGAAACTCAGGGTAACATGGATTTGGACAGTCAGTTGACGCAGGAGCAGTTTTAAAGTCCAGTAGGTTGTATAAGCAATGACTTCGATGTGAGTGAGTTCGAACGGGAAGAGGAGGAGTAGGCGAAAGAGGACAGGATCGGTGATGTTGTTAGTAGTGATTCTGAGGATTCAGATAATGACCAAGGAGGTAGAGTTGCCATGCCAACACCGGTTGTTCCCATGCCAGTACCGGTTCATGCTATGCCCTCACCAGTTCCAGCTTCGGTACTTCACGCCATGCCGACTCAGGGTAGGCTAGTCCATGATTTGCTAGAGGGTGATACGCCCTATGATTCGTGGGGTAACATTAGTGAAGCACAGTAGTACGTTCCACCGCCCCCTTATACAGCGACAGAGCTTATGCAACTGAGGCAAGGTGGTGTACCTTTCAGTGGCGTTCCGAACTATAGGATGTCAGCATGATAGATATGGTAGTTTCTGACACGGGTCTGTAGATGTGTAGGCATTCACTATATAACCCTAAGGATGAAATCCTTACGAAGGGTATGATATTCAATACAATGTCAGAGATGAAGCTCTTCGTTCAGGACTATGCTGTGTATCACCATAGGCCATACACCATCACTCATTCAGACAGGGAGTTGACGTACCACATTATGTGTAAAAATGGTTTTCCTTGCATATGGAGGCTTACTGCACGGAAGAAATAGAGTGATGGCAAGTGGAGGATAAGTAAAGTGGTCCAACCCCACACATGCATGGATAATAAGGGGAAGGAATATCATCAGTAGCTTACTACACGTTACCTTGCCCGTCGTATATTGGGGCTCGTTGACAAGAATAACGATGTCTCGGTGTCTTATTTACAGGAGTCCATATCCCAACTTGTTAAGTATGATGTGAAGTACGGAAAGGCTTGGCGTGCTAAGCAAATTGCCCTGACGATCCGATAGGATGGCTGGGAGGAGGCGTACAACCGGGTTGCCCGAATATTGTGTGCAATGCATTACTACAACCCTGGCCTGAAATTACACCACATTTGCACATGACAGCAGGTGATCTGTAAATTACACGTTCTTTCTTCTTTTCCTTTTCATTTTCCTTTGCTTTGGCGACTCTGGCCATTGATTCTTAGGACCGTAGAGCCACTCCTTCAAATGACACCTTGGCAATGAAAACATCTAAAAAAAAGATGATATTAGTACATGAAAACATATGTCTCGACATTTCAACAGATACACGATGCACTTACTTCATGCTCGAGAGGACACACAAACTCCAATGTATTCTAAGGGTCTATCACAGCTCACTCTCCACAATGGCACAGAGGGGGCTCCTCCAGCCGCCTAACTGCAGCTAAGTACTTCTCTTCCTTGGTCATCGGAGGAGGGTTAGGCGGAGGTGGAACCCAACGCTTGAAGTGCTCATGCTTGTGATGAGTGGCCCAATCCTGAAAAAGGAGGTACCTTGGATCAAACTTATCTGCACCATCGATCCATTGAAAGAAAAGGCACCTCGTATGGTCCTACAAAAAAAGATAAAAAAATTATTAGTACCCGAGTAACACTAAAGAACAACAGAAGATAAGGCAAGATTTACTTACACAACAACTACTGCATGTGTAGAAGCAATGAGCCGCTGTGTCCGGATGTCTTGACTGAGACACGCCGGCCAGAAGGCCACAGTCACAGTTAGAGACTGGGAGGTCAGGAGGAACCGGTGCATCTTTGCTAGACACGTTGGGGTATAATTCTCTGGACGACCCTAGTTTTTTCAATACTCCTCCCAATACATGTTTTGCATCTAACAACATCAATCAAAAGAAGCATTTGCATTACAACAAAAGAATATTCAAAACATTCTAAGCAACTAGTTAACCTTCAAATACACATATTCCCTCAAAACTAACTATACTAACTTTTCTTTTACTAACTATACTAACAAAACTTTAGTAACTACACCAACTAATCATTGAAACTAATTGTGCATGTTAACCCTAAGTAACAATGATTTCAAATCAACGAAGAAATACCTTGCCAACGATGGGAAGCTTACGACTTAGCAAATGGCGATGAGATGAAGGAGATGAGGTTGGAAAACCACCGGCCGGTCGGGAAGGACCAGGGGGTGCGGAGGTGCTTTGGCCGCCCAGTGGTGGAGAGGTGCCAAGGAGTGGGGAAAACAAGGGAGGGCACGAGGGCGACGAACAGGGGGGACGGGCGGGGGCAGGCAAAGGTGGAGAAAGAATGGAGTTTCGTTTTGGGCAGCGGATGTCGCGGGCTGTATACGGTGCTGCCGCGTCGTGCATCTTGCCACAGCAATGCAGCGCCCTGATCTATGGCGCGGCAATGCCGCCACGTCACCATCCATGGGGCCGGGCCCTGCCACGTCAGCACCTCTGCCGCGCCGACATGCATGGCGCGATAGTGTTGATTTGCCATGCCGTGATCCTAGGCGTGTCTAAAAGTGTTAGTTTTGGAAAAAAAATAGCTTTCGATGTCAAATTTGAAAATAGTTTAAAAAAGTGTTAAAAATAAAAAAATTCAAGAAGGAGACGGACAACTGGATATGCTGTAGATTAGTCCCCTTGTACAGCAAAAGCATAGCGGCCTGAGCCGCTGAGACCGATCGAGAGGCTCGGCTGGTTTGGCAGGGGCGTAGCCAGTCCCTTGTCGAGGACCGAGCTCCGCTCGGTTGGCTAGCTTCGACTGTGTTCGGGCAGCCCACCCGCATTCGAGCGCTGGGCGGCGCAGGTGCCTCATCGGGAACAGTAAGTTTCCAATAATAATTTTCGTTGTCTCACATATGAATACGTCACAATGGTCAGGGTGACATGCCCGTCACGTTTGAAGCCTGGATAACTTCAGATATCTCTCAGCCACGTGGAGCCTATTCGTATAGGTATAGATCTAGCTTGTGCACTAGGGCGTGTGTATGAGTATGTATGTGTGTGTGGTGGTGTAAGTTAGTGCGTGAGTTCAGATACTACTACTTCTACTTGAAGAGTAGAGGCATAAAAAAAGCTAGTCCCTTGTCCACCAGAGGATTCTGCTGGAAAAAAAAGTCTACATAACCCCTAACTATTCAGAGTGAACTACTTCACCTTCTAAACTATAAATTCATATTTTCTACACTTGAACTTTGCAAAACCGGTCAAATAACTCCCCCCTCCACCCAAAACCGGTTTTGAACGGTGGTTTTGCTATAGCGACGATGGTTTGATTTTTTTTATTTTCATTGAATCTTTGAAAATCATAGTAAATCACAGAAATATCATAAAATGGAAAATCTAATTTTGTTGGACTACATATGAGTAGATCTACACATTGAACATATAATATGATATTCTTTAGTACAAAGTTGTTGTTGTAGCTTTAGATCTATGTTTTTCTGGAATTAATTCATAGCTACAGTTTCTATGGTTCAATTGTCATGAAATTTTTATGGTGGACTAATTATTTTATGTTTGAACTATAGTAAAAATTTGATATACATTGGATCATCTATAACTTAGTTATAGATTTATAAATACTTTTTAACATGCATAACATAAATAAATCTATAACTATATTATACATGATCAAGTGAGTATGAAATTTTTACTACAGTTTAAGCATACAATAATAAGCTCACCATAAAAATTTTACCACAATTGAACCATAGAAACTGCATCTATAAATTATTCCAATTAACTACAGAAAAAACGTAGATCTAAAACTAAAGCAAAAACTCTGTACTAAAACATATCATATTATATGTTTGTAGATCTACTCATATGGAGTACAACAAAATTAAATTTTCTATTTTATAATTTTCTATGATTTATTATGATTTTTCAATAAATAAAAAAAAATATAAAGTCATTATTATTGTAGCAAAACAACCGTCCAAAACCGTTTGGAAGGGTTATTTGATCATTTTGAAAAATTCAGGAAGTAAAAAATATGATTTTATAGTTTGGGGACGAAGCAGTCCACGCTAAGAGCGCACCAGGACGGGATGTACTTTTTTTTTTTGAACGGAGGACAGGACGTACGTTAACGCTCTCAAGCGGCGGATTCGTTTCGTGCGTTCGTGCATGCATGTCGCCGGTGGAGCGATGTATCAGCAATAAACTTATAATAACAAATTATTATTAATAATAATCATATATTCGCCGGCGAAAGATCGAATTGGAGGCATGCATGCAGCAGGGGTGCAATTGCTGTCAATCTCATGAGACAGGTAGACAAATGGAGTAGAAAATTGCACCTTGGCCAGGTTTAGATTGCAAAAAATTTCAAACTGATGAATAGTACCATTTTCGTCTTATTTGATAAATATTGTCCGATCGTTGACCAACTAAGCTCAAAAGATTCATCTCGTGATTTCCAACTAAACTGTGTAATTAGTTATTTTTTTACCTATATTTAATACTCCATGCAAGCGGCTAAAAATTGATGTAATGGAGAGAGTGAAAAAACTTGGAATTTTGAGGAAAACTAAACAAAGCCCTTGTTTTTTTTTCTAAGCTTATCACGGATTCACGGTCAATGTACGAAATGGTACGAACTGAGGGAGGCACATGTGCTGCGATTCAAAACTACTAACTGGGACGGCCAACTTGGCGATTTATATTAATTGAGTATAAACTTTTCAATTATTTTATACAGACGTACGGATTAAAGAGCATGGGAAGGTTTGTAGTTGCATGTGGACTAATTTAAATGCACATGTATCGACTCTAAGCCATGTGTGCTGATGTGAATTAATGTGAAAATTAAATTAAGTTCTACCTCAATTCACTTGACACACATAGATTGAGATGGTCTAATGATGATGTGGCACCATATTAATGAAGAGAGAGATAATAAGAGTTTTATGAAAATAGAGAGAATTTTATGGGAATGAAACTCTTCTGCACTGTTTCTAAAATTTAAATGTATTAAAAACAGTGACATGAAATCTCTGCTGAAACTGGCCCGAGACTATCAAGCAGAGACTCAGTCGGGACTAGGCATGGCACGCAGTTCTGGTGCAAACACTGCAAAGCCATGTTCAGCGCTAGTCATTGGCGGGGTTGGCTGGTGCCATGAATTTTAGGATATAACTAAATTAATACTCCCTACATCTTTAAATAAATTAATTATATAGTTATTTTAAGTTAAATTTCAAAGTTTAACTGAATTTGTATGGGAAAAATATAAATATTTTCATACCAAATAAGCATATAAACATAATATGAAAATACATCCTCTTAGGCTCAACGTCTAGTCAAACGAACACCAAAACGATGTCTTGGTTGCGCTCATGCAAAAGGGGAGTAACTCCCACCAATGGTTCCATTGATGCATGACTTCGTTAAGACGTGCATGCATGTCAAGATTCAAACTTTTCAAATATTGGTTAATAATTTGGCTAACAGTTTTAACTATTATCATACAAACTTTATATTGTTAGATTTCAAAACAATTGTGCTAAATAATCATAAGTTTATTATAAGCATAAATAATATACTATAAAACAAATGAATAGTCAAAATATAATTTAGGAAACCGTGTCATTCCATACCACGCCTTATAAAACGGTAGTGAGGGAATAATTTCTACCTTAGATTCTAAATGTCACAACCTGGTCATGCCCACTGCATAATCATTGACATCATTAGCATTTTTTACTCAATTTGGAAAACTTGTATACAAAATTTTGTATTTTATGGGCTCTACAATGTTCAAGCGGATGGTCCAACCCTCACCATCGGAACGGTGCGTGAATACATCAATTCAAACTTCTTCAGTCTAAACCTGCACAGTTCCAACGTACGATCTGATAGACACCGGCGCCAGGACATCATCTGCACATAAATGAGTTGTCCAGCTCCGGGACTCACTTGGGTCGACTTGATAGGCCACCTGCCCACCCCTGCGTGAGTTGGAGACACCAGGAAGCACTCTCCACACTCCCTCACTCTTTCACTCTCATGGTGGTGCCGTTAAGTTATTTTGCAGGTGCTTCGGCTAGCGTTTATCAGGTCAAGCTTGATAAAGTCGGAGACTAGCAGGGCGTCCTCAAGATGAGCTGCGCGTTATTCTGATCATGATTCAAGTGACCTAGAGTGCAACTACCTAGACTTAGGTTAAAGCATAGGAGAGTTATCAAACTCTGATTAAGTTATTTTGCTAATGAAGTTGAAATATCCTCTGTATGATGATTGTGATGTGCGATCTGCTTGATTTGGTTTCGTGAGTGTAACCTGACCGTTACAAGATCCTAAAGAGGAGGTGCAGATGGCATTCACCTGAGGGGCTCATGTCTGTCGGGACTAAGGTTAGTCGAAGGGACGACACCTATGTTAGTCAGGCACATATGGGAATGAACCCCTCGCACTTTGGGTATATCATAACTATGATCTAGAAGGTGTATGTAGAACTTTAAATTTTTTGTAGGTCGTTTGATCGAAATTTGGTCTTTTTCATCTTGTTTCGGAGCCTATTTTCTAGGCTGTCTGAAAACTTCTGACTCTATCTCGAAACTTCCAACCTCAAACCTCCAACGTTGACCCGCGCAAGTCAGAACTTCCGACTCCAACCTCTGACCTTGGCCTGTTAAGTGATGTTTTCGAGTTTGCTTTGCCCTTAGGCTTTCCCACCTTTGTACTTAAGTTCAATAGCCTCGTCATGGCCCTTAGGCCTTCCCACCTTTGTACTTAAGTTCAATAGCCTCGCCATGGCTATAGGAACTTGAGTTGGCTAAGAACAAAAAGGAGCTTTGGGGATATTTGGGACATAGGCCAAGTTTCTTCATTCGACAAAAAAATTGTTTGGGCTCCCATTCAATCCCAACCCTCCTTTGGTCATCTTTTTTATCCTTCAACTAGTGATAATTTTTATCGCTTTTATTGAATACAAACAAAAAATAATAACATCTCTATCTCCGCCACCAAACACAGATACGATAATCCCATCCCTAAAAATCACCTATGCCCTCTATCAAGCATATATGGATTATGGATAGTATCATCATCTCATCTACTATACCTAAGAGCATCTCCAAGAGATTAGCTAAAAACATGTTCCAAATTTGATAATTTAGCTATTTTGTAAAATAAAAGCCCACCAAAATAATTGGACTACTCCAACAGTCTAGGTAAAAGTTGCTATTCAGGACGTCATGCATGCTCAGATTGGTTGGTTTGCTTGCATATCATCAGCGGCACAAGGATGAGTTTTACTTATAGAGATTTTTAATGAGGCAGCATTGCACACAACTCATTTATCTTATTTCTCTTGTCTCCTTTGGTTGTTTTTGTTAGAATTTATAATCTGTGTGATGATCCGTTTATGACTTTTATTGTGACTATGAAATAATGAAATGTGAATGAATTGTGATTGTGAGTGACTAATTCAGAAATGTAACTGTGAAAATGATGAAGTGTTGGATGAGAGAAGCAGTTTGAGGTGTTTTAAGAGAAACTGGCTGTGAGCTGGCACGGCCGCGGAATTGGCCGTGCTTTGCAGGCCGGCACGGCACGGATTTCGGCCTGTAGTGCCGTGCTTGGGCCGAAGGGCAGGCATGAGGCACGGTGGGGCACGACCCGGGAGGCACGGCGTGCCGTGCTGGCCCGACACCCTACAGGCTGTGCCTGGCCCGTGCCCATGCCGTGCTGAGCCGGGCCAGGCCATTGGCCAACTATACCTCTAACATCACCGCGCCACCTTATGGATCTCGCTCTTGCTCCATGGATCTCGTCTGGAGTGGGGAGAGAGGGCCAACGGATCCACATGTGTTCGTGCGTTGCGGAAGGAGTAAGGGCGGGAGCGGAGCGGAGCGAAGCGTGCGGTAGTTGATTTTGTTTTTTTAGGTGAGCGGCGCATGCGGCACTGAGAGCATTAGCGTTTTGGAAAAGAAAGAACATCAGCGGCAGTAGGGCTCCTCACGTTGTCATACACTGCGAGGAGGCAGATGGCAAGCCTTTATGGCTGACTATATTTACCCAGCGACAAGTAACGGATGGAAGACTTGTTAATTTGGAACACATGATAGGCCTTGTTCAGTTCCCCAATTCTCTCCCCTAATTCCACTATGCAAAAAGAAGATTCCCCGTCACATCAAAATGTCGGCAAATGCATGGAATACTAAATGTTGATGAAATCAAAAACTAATTGCATAGTTTTGTTGTACTTTGCGAGACGAACATTTTAAGCCTAGTTAGTCAAAATTTGGATAATTTTTACCAAATACAAACGAAATGCTACAGGAATTCTGATACAGTGTTTTTCTCCCCAATTCACCAATCTAAACAAGGCCATACAATAGCTGTTGGATTCCTGATTTTGCCAAAAATAGCTAAAATAGAATTTCACATTCCATATAGCTACTCTCTTAGAGTTGCTCTAAATAGGAGAGCCCCATTAGCTATTTCTCTACGATCTCATGAAGCCAGTCACCATGTAGGATCCACTTCTCTCTAGCTTCACAATGCGCAATGACCATCACCACTAAACTAGCATTAATGTATCAAACCACGCTAGATATGCAGGTGGAAAGTCACGCATTAAACATTCTATCTGCATCCGCAGGTCTCCACTTTTTGCCCCATTGCATCCCTCCTTTCAAATTCCATATAGGAGTACTATATAATTATTTGGCTCCCGGCTGTAGCAGAAGCAATAGAATGATAGAATATTTGGTGACGGTCTTCTGGAGCCTCAATTGCAAAGCTTTTTACGTGGACGGATGATGACGAGCTTGATTTGGCTGCTGGTGCAGTCAAGGGAGGCAATGCTTATGTGGCTCAAGGGCGGCGATGGAGGTGAGCGTTCTCAGATTGTGTTCGCGGCTTCGCGCTCGCTGCCTTTCTTTCTCTGTGCTCGATTTGCTACTTTCACCTCCTGCTCGCGAGTGGTAAGAGGATGCAGGCGTGTGTGCCCAGTGGAGGGAGGCGCGGACGAATGCAGGTGGAGGACCAGTGTCGCTGCCTCGGGCGGAGGGAGCAGCGGCATAGTGTTTAGTTGAGAAAAATTGATAAAAAGTTACTGTAGTATTTTTTTTTTGTTGTTATTTGGTAAAATTTGTCCAACCATGGATTAATTAGACTCAAAAGATTCGTCTCGAACTTTACAGACAAACTATGCAATTAGTTATATTTTTTATCTACATTTAATGCTCCATGCATGCGTTCAAAGATTTGATGTGATGGGTGGAAGAGGAAATATTTTGGATTTGTAAACAGGCCCAAGTGAAAACAGATCCTCAAATAGTTACCTTCACCAGATGGCTGGTGGGTGACCTGAGAGCAGATTAGGGTGAGATCTTAATCAACAGTAGTGACTTAGTTCATTGGAAATTTGGCTGTAATGGTCGATTTAGTGTCAAATCTGTTTATCAAGCTATGACTGTTAGTGAAATTGGTCCTTACTACAAAAACATCTGGAAAGGAATGATTCCTACTAAAATCAAAAATATTCTGTTGTTGATTATGAACAATGCAATCCACACCAAAGATAATATGATTAAGAGAAATTGGTTTGGAAACCCTTCTTGCTATTTTTGTGATCTTGATGAATCTATCCCGCACTTACTGTTCCAGTGTAGCATTGCCAAAGCAGTTTGGGCGATTGTTGCTCATTCTATTGGGGCCAATGACATTCCAAAATCACTACATCAGTGCTGGAATGGTGTAACAAATGGTTACCTGTTGGTAAACAGTTTCATGCTTTGGTGATTGCCGCAGTTTGCTTGGCAATCTGGAAAACAAGGAATAGAGTGTGCTTTGAAGGACTTGTGATTACTAGTCCCATCTCTATTATATGCTATGCCTGTTCGCTTATGAGTTAGTGGGCAGAACTCTTTTCTGGAAAATGATAAGGAGGCCCTAATTGCTGGAGTCAACACTATGATGGAGATTGCTGTGAAGCTGTTGGACAAGATGAGGTCCCAGAAACGTCAACGCCTGATGGTCGATGAAGAGAAGGACGAGCAAGAAGACTGAACGAGGAGGATGACGGATGGCTTTGCTGTTACAAGACGCCGAGCTGAGAGCTTGTGTTTGTTTCTGGCAGAGCATGTCTTTTTGTTTTTGCTGCTTTAGTTGTTGTCAGTCTGGTAATGGTGGCGTCTGATACTGTTGTTTCTCTGTTCTTGGTACTGTTATGTCCGCCTGAGCATAGGCATGGAGGTTACTGGTGCGAGTCTGTAAGGTCATCTAGTCTTTTGTCTAGCTCTTATCTTCTGTTACAATCTCGAATGCTATATTCCGTTATATTTGCAATGGGAATGGGGAAGATACCTCGTGTCAAAAAAAAAAGCGGCATCGGGTATAGGACCAGTGGGCATGAACAGATCAAGGATGAAAGAGCAGGCATCCGGGAACAACACTGTTGGCTGATTTTTTTATGAGAGAAAAATACTGTTCCGGCTGAAAAAACAAGCTGAATAAGATGGATTATAAGCCTGATGAACAGGGCCAAGGTGTTTGCGCGGATGGGGAAAAGCCAGGAAAAACTGCTCTATCCCGGCTGCCCAAAAGTGATGCTCAGTTCATTTTCCATAGGTGCTTGGTCGCATGAAAAGTCTAACATGGTGAGGGTATCAATTTAAATATAGGAGATTATTTGTCAATTTCACTATTTTATCACTCTATGAATCCTTTGAATATAGTTTGCTATAAAATTACTGCAGCAGTGCGTGAGATATCATCTAGTTACTATAATCAAGAACGGATCTATCCCATCTCACTACGTCTCCAAACCATTCGCAACCTAACTAGCAGAGGTAGTATATTGGTACAGAGTTGTCAGTTGTCACATACTTCACATCCCAACAAGATCAACTAGTAGTTTACTTTGAATATGAATTACTGTAACAGCTAGCTCTAGCAGCTCACCACTGAAATACAACTACTCCCAATCCTACATGAGAAAGTTGTACACAAAAGTTAATAGGGAACGAAATGTCTAAATCTATGCACGCAAAACATGATCAAGAACTGCACTGCTGCTTGCATCTTGCAGGCTTTTAGTTCCTCCCAATCCACAGACAGCCTAAAAAGAAATCTGATCTGATCACTCGCAGCTTGAAGTGACCTCAAGTTAAACCATCCATGCCTGTCCATGGATCGGCGACTGGTTTTTGACACCGGAGAATAATCTGTATCCGCGTCGTCACTACTATTCGTATCCGTATGATGCTGATGCTGTGGTTGCTGGTTGGCAGTTTGCGACGCGACGTCGGCGAGGACGGTGGCGCGGCAGAGCGGGCAGGTGGTGTGGAAGCGGAACCACGTGTCGACGCAGCGCTCGTGGAAGCGGTGGCCGCACCGCGGCAGCTCGCGGCCCTCGTCGCCGTCCGCGAACTCCGCGATGCAGATCGCGCACTCGACCGCCGCCGGTGGCGCCGCCACCGGACGAGGAGGAGGAGTGGACGAAGACGGGCAGCGCGGTGATGGCCAGCTGCACCTCGCGCCGGTCCCGGGCCTTGGGCGACGCCGGCGGTGACGAGGCCACCGAAGACGCGTCGTCGTCCTCGCCACCGCGGGAGCGCGAGAAGAAGCGCCAGAAGTAGATGTAGACGAGGAGGACGAGGAAGACGTTGAGCGCAACGAGGCACGCCGTGAGCAGCCGCCCGGAAAGTTAGGGAGATGGATCGATCCAGGAGCTAGCTACCAAAAGGACTAGGATAGTGGCGATGGATATGGGATGGGAGATGAGACGTGGAGGCGTGGGTGCGTTTATAGGAGCACACTCCTACTCCTACGCTACAAGCGCGAGCGGGGAGGAAAGAGATGGGCAGACGGCGGCTCTTGAGTTCCCTTGCGGCGTAGGCAAGGGAAAGACCACGACTGCCGCCGAGCCGATACGGCGCGGCCGGATGCTGGATCGCCTCCGCTTTGGGCTCTGGTTGGAGGGGCTAGACGGGCTCGCGGCCGGACGAAAAATCACCAAGCGGATCACATCAGAATGGAATGGAAGCTGCATATATCATGCATGCATCAAGCTAGAGAGCATTGGCCGTGTTTAGTTCGGCCGATTTGGCGGCGGCCGAATTACTGTGCAATACTGTAGTGCACAGCATTTCGTTTGAATTTGGTAATAATTATTTAAATATCGACTAATTAGGCTTAAAAGATTCGTCTCGTAAAGTATAATTAAACTGTGCAATTAGTTTTTGATTTCATCTACATTTAGTACTTCATGCATGTGCCGGTATTTTGATGTGACGAGGAATCTTCTTTTTACATAATAGAATTTGAGAGAAAATTTGGCATCTAAACAAGGCCATCATGTGGCCGGACACAGTGTGTGGCCACTTTTTTTCTGGCGAGCGAGAGGTGCAATTTCTTGTGTTGGGGGCCGCAGCCACCAGATGGAATCGACTGCGGATTAAACAAAACTGGGAGAATTTTATAATTTAATCTTTTTTTAATAAATATTTTAATATTAACCGTTCCAAAAAAATATTTTACATCAACTAGCCCCTTTGGTCGCGTCAGTCCTGCTAACGCGACCAAATAACATAGTCGCGTCACATGCGTTGGCGCGGCAAGATACGACACATTTGACAGCATTTTCAATGTGGAAAAGCTTGTCGCGCCACTCCCGCTGGCATCACAGTATTGTCTTGTCGCGCCACTGGAAGTGGCGTGACAAGACTGAACTTTCAAAAAATCATAACTCTTCAATACGACGTTGGATGAAGATCGTTTTTATATGAAAATTATAGATCTCGACGAGATCTACAACTTTCTAGTTTTGAGTTTTTCATTTCACGATGTTAAGATGCTCAAAAAAAATTATATAAAGTTTCAGCACCAAAATGATCGCGTATTACTGCTTGTCGCATTAGAAAATAATATATTTTTTGTATGGGTTCAAATGAAGATACCATTTATATCAAAGTTGTATCTCCCAATGAGATCTACAACTTTGTACTTTTGAGTTTTTACATTTGAGGTTGTTAAAATGCTCGAGAAAATAATATAAAATTTCAGCATGAATATGCTTATGAAGCTTTATATTATTTTCTTGAGCGTCTTAACGACCTCAAATGTAAAAACTCAAAACTATAAAGTAGTAGATCTCATTGATAGTTACAACTTTGATATAAAAAGTATTTTTATTTGAATCCATACAAAAAATATTTTTTTTTCTAATGCGACAAGCGCTAATACATAATCATTTTGGTGCTGAAACTTTATATAATTTTTTGAGCATCTTATCGTCATCAAACGAAAAAACTCAAAACTAGAAAGTTATAGATCTCGTCGAGATCTACAATTTTCATATAAAAATTATCTTCATCCGACGTCCTATTGAAGAGTTATGATTTTTTAAAAGTTCAGTCTTGTCACGCCACTCTCGGTAGCGCGACATAATAATACTGTCACGCCAGCGGAAGTGGCGCGACAAGCTTTTCCACATCGGAAACGCCGTTGAATGTGTTGTATCTTGCTGCGCCAACGCATGTGGCGTGACTATGTTATTTGGTCGTGCTAGAGAGGCTACCTAATGCAAAATATTTTCTAGGACGGTTAATATTAAAGTATTTATTGAAAAAGGATTAAAATTTTAAGAGAATCCACAAATCTGTTGGCGATCCGAAACTGATCTCGAGCCACGTGTAGAGGTAGGTGTATACATGTAGCGCCATGGTGTGCGCCCACAGGGTCGTCGTAGTTGTAGCCTGTAGGCTGTAGCTAACTAGCTAGTTGCAACCCAAACATGCCGGCATTCTGTCACACGCTTACTGCGCCCACATATCCATCGCCCAGCTATAGATTACACGGTCGTCGCGGCCCTAACACGGTTCTAGCACTAATATTAGCTACAGTATTAGAATATCACCACCGAATCTTCTTTTCTCTTTTTTTATTTAAAAAACGATAATAATACAATTAAAACGTGTCCAGACTGAGGAACGCCTCCCACCGCTCACTTCCACACACACCGCTCACTACCGAAAAATGATCCCTCGCTTCATCCTCCACACACACCGCTCACTACCGAAAAATGATCCCTCGCTTCATCCTCCCTATTCCTATCCCTTCCACGCTCTCGCCCTGCCCCACCCTGACGCCTCCTTCCCCCACCCCAGCGTGCGTGCTCCCCCACCCCGGCGGCTCCTTTCCCCACCCCGGCATCCTCACTCACCAGGAGCGCCCAATGCACACGCATTACTACACAAATGATTTTGCAAGACGGCGGTCTTTTATTAACGGAGGCGGTCACAAAATCCAACCACCTCGGTTAATGCGTACGATTAACGGAGGCGGGCACTTTTTATTTACCAAGGCGGGTAAAGTCAATTTACGGAGGCGAGCAACTTTAGACGACCGCCTCCAAAAATAGTCTATTTTTTATGCGGTTGTCATAAGTTGCCCGCCTCCATAAATCGATTTTCGGAGGCGGGCACGTTATAAAGCCCGCCTCCTAAAATGCTTGAGCCCGGCCAAAGCCCACGACCCACTCTCTACCGGGCTCATATAAATTAGGAGATAGGGTTTCCAACCCCTCACTCCCTCAACTCGCACTGCTCGATCCTCCTGACGCGCCGCTCGGTCCTCTCGAGGCGCCGCGCGCTCCTCCCCTCTCTCCGCGGTGCTCTCTTCCTCCCTCCACTCTCTCCCTCCCTCACGTAGTAGGCCGGCGAGCCTCCCCTTCCCAGCGCTCGCCTCCTCCCCCACGCAGCAGGCCTGCGTGCCTTCCCCTCCCTCCCTCCCTCTTCGCAGCGGTCGATGGCAGCGGTGGCCGGTGGTGGCGGTGGTTCTCTCTCTCTCGCTGGAGGCCAGATCCCTGTGGTAGAGGGCAGATTCGAGCAATGTGGACAGATCCGGGCGGCGTAGGGTGGCGGCGGACCTCTCTGAGCGACGAACACGCGGTGAAGGCTCTCCGAGCGGCGGGATCTGCGGGAACCACGGCAACACGGCGCTCCCCCTGTGGGATCCAAGGCCCGATCCATGGGATCCGCGGCGGCAAGATCCAAGGCCGGATCCACGGCGGCGGGATCTGCGTGCACTACAAGAGATTGGACCTCCTATGACAATTTTCATATGACAAAGCACTTTATAGTCATAGAATCAATGCATTTATAACAATTTTTCAATGGATGACAAGCGTTTGTGACTAAAATGTGATTTAGTCATAAACAATTGTCGCCATGTGCCTTTCTCAATCTTTTATGACAATAGCTCATGACAAAAGTGATGTAATGTGCTTGTCATAAATAAAAAAAAGCACCTTGGCACAGCCATGTGGGTGCAGCCATGCCTAGTTGGATTGATGGGACCCACGTGTAAGGTAAATATTAATTGTAAAATTATGAAAAAAAAAATTATCCCCCGCGTGGGGGAGGATGGATCAAACACGCACCCTCTTGCTCGCCAAGAAATGGACATACCACTAAGATAGTCATTTGCTTGGGTAAATACTCGGATTCTTTTTCTTTTGTATAGTTTCCATCGCGCTGAGAGACAGCTAAATGTTAACTTTAAACATTTATAGCCTCTATTATAAAGAAAATTTTTAAAACATGTATAGCCTCTATTGTAAAGAATTTTTTTAAAAAAACTAGTCCAATGTTAGGATTTGCAGGGAAAAATAATTTAAAAAATATCTCAAATATATGGCGTGTAAGGTATTTGAACCACGACAAAACTTTTTTTGCTCCTAAACTGACTGAGCTAGCCAGTTGGACTATCGCCTGCTAGTGTTTAGAAGTGTTCTGCCTTCCTTTCTCTCTAAAGTGTGGATGCAGGGGGGAACCCATTGAAATTTTGGCGACAAAAATGAAGGTGTTTGTTATTTGGTAGAGCATTCTTACTTCTATTTATTAGAGTGTTCTGCGTGCCCCCTCCCTCACTCTCGCTGCCAGGAGGGACCCACCCATCAGGGTTATCCCTAATCTCTGGCCACCCTCCCCATCCCAATCCGCCACCGCCGGCGCCTGCGCAGACCGGGCCACCGCGAGGACTGAGGTGCCTCACCGAGTCCCCCGCTCCTCCTCGGTCCAGCCTCGATCCGTGACTTCAGCCAGTGTGCACGCCAAGCTCGTCCGCCAATGGCGCAGAAGCTCGAGCTCTCTCCACCACTCACCACCTCCCCTCTTTGCCCTATTTAAGCATAGCCTCGGAACCGCAACCGCATGCCGCACACGATCTGCCTCTCACCGAGCTCCCTCCCTAGCTCCAGTGCTCGCATCCACCGCCGCCGGCGCGATTGCCGACCTTAAGTCGAGCTCATCAATCTTTCAGACGTCTATAAAGACATTACAATTTTCTTTTTTAATCTGAAATTAAATTTTGTAACTAGTTTTTCCCCTCATACGAACTCCAAATAAGATGATTCTTTTTCCTACTTTCTTGTAAAATCATGCTCTATCAATTCATGGTGTTCTTACAACTTTTTTTATTGATCTTTATTGGTTATTTTATTTCTCAAGAAAATGGAGAATGATTGTTGTGAAGTTACCTTAGGAAAAATGCCTTTCACACTTCGAAACTTTTGTAACAAGTAATATCCTACATATATGTTGTTGTGAAGGAGTATCAAAAATTTTGAAAGTTATTTGATATTTTCTATCGTTTAAATGAATTTCTGTGTGCTTAACGAAAGTAATTCCAAATTGAACTGTACGTACCTCCAATAGGAGTCCAGAAAATTTACAAAGAACATATTTATGGCCATACATTTCACTCTATCCCATATCCCAGAGTTGTCAGGGAAAAACATTTGTTTTCTAAGGATAATTCCTCATTTTATTTCTAAATTATCATAAAATAATTGTAATAATTCTAAATTTTGTTAGAAAATTCTACAATTTTGCATGGTAATATGTTTTTGTTACATAATCTGTATATAAAAAATTAAAATGATTTTAACATGGTGACAGTATACATTGTTCACAAACGATACTATCTCTCGTATAGTTATGTGAACTTATGAAAGATTTAGTCAATTATGAACAATGTATACTATCACTTTGTCGGATGGAGAAACGACCAAATCAAAAGTTATAGATCTCAATGAGTTGTACAACTTTGTTGTTGAAGACTTTTTTATTTGAAATAAGTAACTATCCTAAAATTGTGTTCGAATTTTTAATATTTTAAAATTCAAATTTTGAACTATTGAAACAAAGTCGTATTGAAAAATGACTGAAACAAAAGTTGTAGATCTCAAAGAGTTATATAAATTTGTTATTAAATTTTTTTAATTTAAAATTATTTACTATCCTAAATTATTCGTTGAATTACTATAAAATAAAGATAACAATATTTCAAAATTTTAAAGACTAACAAGCCAACATCACTAAAGCTCGGCCCAAATATCAAAACCAGCAGCCCAATTTAACCTCCACCTCATCCCAGAACCATCCGATCCATATCGACGGTCAATATCACGCGAGCTGACATTAATATCACCCATTTAACCTTCTATTCAAACCCTAACTCTTTCTCCTCCTCCCCTTCTCCCTGTTACACAGTAGATGTGGTGGCGGCGGGCTTGCCACTGCTCGCCGACATCGCCGCTCGCCGCGCGGCCATCGTCTCTGCGGGCGGCGGCGCAGTCCTCGACGGGCTGCTCGAGAGCATCTGGGGCCTCCCGGCCTCGATCCGGCCAAGGGCGGCATGGACTGCTGGCCCGGCTGTAGGAGCACGGGGCCGCTGGGCTCTCTTCCCCCTTCGTGTCGCTCCAAAGTTGCCCGCCGTCCGCGAGCTGCAGGCCGCCCACCTGAGGTGGCCGCTCCAAAGCTGTCCGCCTTCCTCTGCTTGGATCCACGATGGCGCTCCCTTCCTCCCTCGGTCGGTGCGGCGGGCTCACGCTCGGGGCCGGATCCGGCTCGGTGGCGCGACGCGAGGCTTTGGCGGCGCGGCGGCAGCGCATGCGCGAATCTGGCAGGTGGCGACAGCGCACGCGCGGATGGGCTCGGCGGGCTCGTCGATGGGCTCAACGGCCTCACCGACGGGCTTGCTGATTTTTTTTTATTTTTTAATTGATTAACCGAGGCGGGCATATCAACCGCCTTGGCATTTTACATGATTTACTGAGGCCTTTGAATGGAGGCGGTTGCGTTGCCCGCCTCCATTAATCTGAAATGCCCACCTCCAATAAGATTTGTGTAGTAGTGGCGGATCCGGTGGCCCTCTCCTCTCCCCCGGCGAGATCCATGGAGCACAAGTGAGATCCATGGAGGTGGTGCGGCGATGTTGCAGGGGAGTGGGCCGCTGTCTCCCACACCCTAGTGCGGTGTCCTCCCCACCCCCAGTGGTGCCCTCTCTCACCTCGATGACTGAGCTTCCCCCACCCGGTGGCCGAAATCGACCGGTCCAGCCTTCCCCTCCCCTATGTTGCATATGCATGTTTCAAGTGTTTCAGGCATTTCAGATGTATGTTGCAATTGTTTCTTATGAATGTTGCAAAAGCAGATTGGGAGATTTTGCACATGTTGCATATGTTGCAATTGTTCCAGAGGCATGCTGCAAGCATATGTTTCGAGTGTTTCAGAGGTATTTTTCATCTGTGTTTTCCGGACGCATGTTGTAAGTGTGTTTATCTAGATGTTGCATTTGTTTCACACATACGTTGCATGTGTTTTATTTGGATGTTGTGTATGGTTGCAACGGTTTTCAAGTGTTTTCAGGTGTTTTTTTAAGTGTTTCAGAAGTACGTTTCAACTGCCTTCAGACATATGTTGCAACTGTTGTATTTGGATGTTTAAAAAAAATTGATCGGGTGTTTTGCATCTCTCCCCACCTGTGTTCTCCTCCTGAATCGGCGCTGTTCTCTCCCCGCCAGGACACCGTAGCTCGCCGGTGCTCCCCTCCCAGCCACCACGATGATCGGGCATCGTCGCTGCGGAGACCGCCACCCCGTGGCCAGGCACGTCGGTAGCGTTTGTAAAGATTGAATAGCAGACTGCATATGATTTGTAAAGATTGAATAGCAGACTACATATGATTTGTAAAGATTGACATTATTGCGATTGTACTGCAAATCTGGAATACTATGTTAGCAACGGGACTGCTATTTGAGAAGGTATTGCTAATTGTTGCCACTTCAAACTCTACAGGCAAGCTGTGTAAGAACCAGCGCCTCCCACGCTCGCTGACTTCGCCACCTGCTCTCCCTCCTCGCCTAGTGTCGTGAAGGGCGCCAAGCGCTAGGAGCTCGGAGCTTTCCATCTTTGCAAGGCTCCGGTGAACGATGATAGGTTCAAAATCACCAAGGACGTGGCCATGGCGTGGATCGATGATGACCGACTTGGGCGACTTTGTGTTCGTGGTCATATTGGGCCAAAGCCTAGCCCGTTGAGGGGTGGAGCGCGTGGATTTTGGTGTGAGCTCGTAGTCGTTGGATTGAACGGACCATTACAATGAGCTGACTACAGCGAACAGTCGAGAAAGCTGACGGTAGCGTGGAAAACAAGCATGGGGCACGACTCGTTGATGGGTGCCTCCCCAGCGTGCGTGCGTGCGTGGCTCGGCGGTGTAGATGGTTCGTAAGGAAAATGGATTTCGCAAGCGCACAGAACTCTCGTGTAGCACTTCGTTTGGTGAGAAAGTGTTAAATTTATATTTTCCCAAAGGAAGGCAGGAGGACGTGTTTGGGTACTGTGGTTAGGTAGACTAGGTAGGTAGGTTTAGCAACACAGGGTTGATGGATGAGGAATGTAAAAGAAAAATAAAAATGGTTGATCACAGAAACAGAGGTAACTAGAAGTGTAGTGTAGCTGAGCGTAAGAAGTAGAGTATGTAATCTTAAGCAACAAAATTAAATTAATGAAGTGAGAACGTCTTCGTACGAGGGGCGTACTTGCCCTGAATTCAATCAGCCACATAGTACTGCAAGCCCTCCATTTCAATAACTATACCTAACGTGGTGGAATATATAGGAAGGACAGGGCTGTCACCACCTGCCAACTACCACAATCTATCCGGGGATCTAGCCGTACCTACAGGCAAGATATAGCCTAAGCACCACGCTTAATCTATAAACTCGCAGTTTCGATCCGAGCTCCGGTGAAATAAGATCGAAACACCCTAACCAGACGGTAGAACAAGTAATAACGATGAATGAACTAAACACTAAGATAGTAATGATGCTAATGCGAAGGACAAGCACCTAGGCTCACTAATGATAAATAAGAGCGAGACAGGACTTGAACTGAGCAAAGTTATATTACTGAATAAAGTACTTGACAACGTAAAGTACTAAATAAAGTAAATGCTAAAAGAAATATTACAAAGGAGCAGTGGGAGCACGACATCAAGGTCGTAGGCGAAGCCGGTCGACCACATCTCCGCGCCGGCGCTGCGGTTGGGGAGCGGAGGGCGCCACAGCGCGTAGCCATGGAGCCACCGCTTCCATTCCATGGCAGCACGAACGGGGCCGGCGGCATCGGCATTGACGACATCAGCAGCATCGGCGTCGGCGACATCAGCGGCATCGGCTGCGCCACCCCGGTCGGAGGGCCACCCACACGCCTAACGAACATGGCCGGGCCATGCGTCGGGTAGACATCGGGGGCGAACTGCAGCATGGACTCCGGGTGTGGCGACAAACGGCGGCCACCCCTCTCTCCAGTGCGGATCGTGTGGAAGTGACGAGTAGGGGTCCGGTGGTTGTTGTGTCCCGAAGCGCGCGGCGAAGACCTCCGGCGTGGTGGCCACGAAGGATGGCGGTCTCCACGGCGTCGGTGATGGAATCGACCATGGCATTCATGGACGGTAAGGGAGTCGTCATCTTCTACCTTGGGTTGAGATGCAGCGACGCCGGTGAAGTCTCCGGTGAACTCCCTCCTCTCTTCTGGCCTTCTAGCGACAGTGGAGAGCAATGCGTGATAATGTGTTGAAACGAAAAGTGGTCACATGAAAATGACCATATATTGATTGATGAACAGTGTACAGATATATATTACAAGCTAAGGGCCGGTGCCTGTTGGCCAAAAGGTGTCTCTACGGGATCTAAAAGGTGTCTCTATAGGAACCATCATTAGCAGTTGCTAATGACGGGATTAACTAATTGATCACAAAATTATTTAAACTAAACAAGAATGATAGTAATTTGAGATGGAGGAGGCAGTATCTCGGAACCTTGTGATAGACTGACTTGCCAGGAATTTCGGTGGCAACTGTTTCAAGCATCAAGCAAGACAGTAGTAGTAGCATACTCTGATGTGCATGCAAGCAGTTGTGCTACGAACTGTCAGCTGCTGCTATAGCTGGCTGCCTTGCATACACGGGCTCCGTAAATAAAGATTCTACGATGGTGCGGAGTCAAGCAATTTAAAATTTAACCAAATTTATAAAAGAAAATACTAATATTTACCATACTAAATAACTAAATAAGTATTATTAGATTTGTTATTAAAGCTATTTTATAGTATACTTATTCGGAGTCATTCATGTTGATAATATTTACTATGAACTTCGTCAAACTTAACGAACCATATGGCCATGACAATAGCTATCAATGAAAAATTATATTCATACTTCATGGCTAAGATAATATATTATGTTTTGAGTAAAACATTGCACTATACCTATACTGATTAATATGAAGATGGGGCCACTACTACACATTACTCATCACCGCCGGCTCTGAAGACATCCTCACTATCGGCACCGCTCGGCTATTAAAGTGGGCAGTGATGAGGTAGGCTATCACCACCGGCTGAAACCATCGTTAAAAATGGTCATCACTGTTGGCTCCTTTTATGGACCGACAATCATAATAATAAAAAAATGAAAAAAAAAAGCGCTGGTCGAGCCCATTGGCCCGGTCCCGAGCTCGGATCCCATATATACTATTATACTGGGCAAGGAGCAGGAAAGTTGAGGTCACGGTGGCCATCAGTGGAAAAAGGTCAAGGTCATCGGATTGGGTGTAGTTCGCTCGCCACCACTGGCGGGAACATGGCCCTACACCGCTGCCGAAGGGGAAAGGCCTTGCGCTACAAAGTCTCATGTTTGGTTTTGGTAATTAAGACAACTAATAGACTAACCTTTTTGCTAAGTGTTGATTAGGTGAAGTCCATACCAAGATAGTGAGCAAGGCTAGGAGTTTGATGAAGGATGATCAATCCAAATGGAGCAAGGTCACACTTGAAGAGAAGATGAAGAGGTGAAATGCCCGAAGGCAAAGGTATATGTTAGGGGCTTTGTTTTCACAGGTCGAGACACAATAGAAAGCGGTTGGGTTTAGGATAGATAGTCATACTATTATAAGGGGAAGTCTAAAGCAAACATTGTCACTGGGTGTTGATCTACATGCATATGCATTAGGCATAGACGCATAGTGACGTGCCGAGTTGCAACCAAAACTGTTTCTAAAAACACTTTGAAAATTGTTAACATAGTGCTTCAATGTTTGGCAAACATTTGAGAGTTGGGACGCTCGCGAGTTAGGAAGAAAAGCACTCAGCAGTGCTGTTTTGCACTCACCGGAGTACTCGGTGTGGTACCGGAGGTGTCACCGGAGTGCTCCCACAGTGCACTGACTTGAGTGACTTTTCAGAGGTAGCACCGTACCATAACTTCTGGTGAGCTCTCCGGTGTGCCACGGCAGTCCAGTACAGAGAGGCTGCAGGTTGGACACTGAACGTTGCACACACCGGTGCTCGTCGGTGCCTCACCGCAGAGCGGCTGGCAAAGACAACTACTAGTTGCGAACTGAGCCAAGCTTAGCCAGTCGGATTCCTTACGGCAGAACCTATCCACCCGATTTTAAGTAAGCATAGTCTGTTCGCTCGAGATTATCAGTTAAATCAACCAGCTAGCCAGCAGTATTTTTCTCTCACAAAAAACCAGCCAGCAATACTTTTAGCCAGCCAGATCAGCCCAAACGAACATGCCATAAATGTTATGTGTCATTATTTAGACCAAGTAAACATTCATACATTAGGATAACTATTTATTTTAAAAGTTGTAGAGTATGGAAAATGTTCTATTAACAGACCATATACTCCCTCCGTTTCAAATTATAAGTCTTTTTGATTTTTTTGGCACATAGATTTTTCTATGTATCTAGACATATGTAACCCCAATGAACTATGAACTTTGCAAGTTATTATTTTACCCGCTGTTCGCCTACACGGCCGTGTAGGCCGTTTACACGGCGTGTAAACGCTACTCGATGGGTAACCGTGTAGGCCGATTGCCGTGTAAAGCCGTGTAAAACCGTTTCGACCGTTTAAAAGGCCATTTAAATGGCCGTGTATACCGACTTTTTGCTAAACGATGGGTGACCGACCGTTCACCGTTTAACGTTTAGGCTAACATTGATTTTACCACCAACGATACTAACAATCACATTATATTACATTGAAACTCAATGAACTATGAACTTTGTAAGTTATTATTTTATATAAGTTTATATATTTTGATTGAAACATTATGAAGTATCAATGTTGGTAATTTAATTGTAAGCGCTCTACTTTTTCTACAAATTAAACAATACTGATACAGTATAATTCTTTGATGTCAACAACTTGAGTGTCGTGGTGCTGGCCGAAATGACTGTTTATTCTATTATATTAACTAAAATATATAAGGAAATTTTTGAAAAAATAAACATTAGAGTTTCAGCTTAACCCATTGATGAAAAAATTGCAATAGCTAGTAAGATTAAAAGTCAAAAACTTGATATATAGATTTATCATAAAATTGTTAATATTTATGTTACACATAAGATTATTCTAGTTCATGCTGGAGCTATAATATGATGATATATATGACACCTTGCTATATATTTTGGCATGAATTTGGAATAAAAAGGTACGACTGCGTCGAAACAGGAAAGGTTTATGCCTTGGAAAAACAAAAGGTGTCCTATTGCCCTCCCAACTCACTCCTATATACACTCGATAAAGTTCGATCTAAATTAGACGAAAGTCGTAATGATCTACTGCACCTTAGTTTGTTCTAAAAGACAAAACCTGTTTCATACAAATAAAGTTGCCCTACCTGCGTGTTATTATACCATCATCAGATGATCAATTTTATCTGTTTGTATCAAAGCTAGATTGTTTTATATTCTTCTTCCGACTCTTACCCAACGTCTCTTTGCTCCTTTTCACCATCTGTAATCTGATGCATATGCATGCCTTCAGTTCATCAGAGTGGTGATAGACGTGACAACTAAGACCCACACAGGCTTGCACAATAAGGTCGGACAGCACAGCCCGAAACAAAATTTTCATGCATCAACAAACTTTCATTCAACAAGAAGAAAGAATCAGTGTTGATGATCCGTCCTTCTATCAAGGCAAACAAACACAGACTAGATTTTTACCAGTGATTCTACTGTCTTTTACAAACGCACATGCATGCCAAATGCAATTAGCAAATCGGCCATATCATAGTTCAGACAACGAGTAATTAATCATGCAGATCTCACATGCATACACTACACACATGGAGACTCCATTCAAGATATATATACGACTCGATATATCTAATCCGAAAACCTGAAAACCAGCAAGAAATATACATACATACATACATCACACAATATAAAGAAGGCAGCAGAAGAGGATGAAGGAATCGATCGCCTCACCAACCTTTTCTAGCTGGTCATCTGGAGCTAAGCGACATGGACGCCGACGGCGCTGAAAGACGGTTGTCACCTTCCGCCATGTACGTGGTCCACTTGCTTGCTCGCCATGCACTGCCAGATCGAGAGCGCGATCTGGCCTCGGCCGCCGCCTCACACGGGACAATCATCCGCGGCGACGTCGTCGTCGTCCTTGGCGTTCCTTGACGCGTCAGCGACGGCCGCGGCGGCGGGGGCGACAACTCTGCCGCGGCAGAGCGGGCACGTGGCGTGGAGCCGCAGCCACGCGCCCACGCAGTCGGCGTGGAACCGGTGCCCACACCGCGTGAGGACGCGGACCGAGTCGCCGTCGCGCAGCTCCACGATGCACACCGCGCACTCGAGGGCCTTCTCTCCTCCTTCTTCGGCGCTGGAGTACACTGACACGGGCAGGGACGACGCCACGTCTTCCACCGGCGTCGACTGCGCGTCGTGGCCCTCGTGCTCGTGCCGGTGGCGGGACGCCCACGGGGAGGCCACGGGCAGTGAGTCCTCGTCTTCGTCGTCGGCGCCGTCTGACGTGGACGGCGGCACCCCTTTCCCAGAGAAGAACCGCCAGAAGAGGCCGAAGATGAGGAGGATCACGAGCACGTTGAAGCCCACGACGCAGGCCGTCAGCACCGCGCCGTGCGGAGCCCAGTGGCCTTCCACCTCCGGCGCCGACGACGCACCGGCCGCCGGGCTAAGACTGCCGCTCCCGATAGTGGACATGCTGGCTTCTGCACCGACGAGAGGGTTCTGGACGACCCAAACAGCAGAGAGTCGCTGCCAATGGTGGGCATAAACCACAAAACTTTTAACCGGTTTATTAGAAACTAATACTCCCTTCCAAGAAGAAGATGCAATAGAATTGGGACAAGAAATCACAAGTTTTCGAAAGTCTCTTCTGAGAAGAAATTAAGAATCAGGGAAGAGGAGAAGATAGCCAACAATTGCTGAAGAGGATGGAGGAAGGTGTTGTGTAGGAAAGCGGAACTGAGTGGGGGCTATAAAAGGTAGAAGCGGGGGAGGTGGCATTGCCCATTCCATTGGCTCTTGGGTTGTCCAAAATGGTGAATCGGTGACGGACTTTGCTAATGCCCAACCGGTTTGGCTCGGGTGGTTTTGGAGCTTGTTGCATGGTTTGTTATTGATGATGCCCCACCATTGCATCGTACTATAACTCAATAAATCATGATAGAGATAGCTAGATTTTTGTTATATTTTCTTATTAGGAGACCTCCTTATTCATCAATAGAAAATAAAATTCCATTTTGTCGTGGTTCGGCATGTCAACTAGGTTGAGTTTCCTCTCATTGTATGTTTACGAACCGTGGGTTTAGTAGAAGAAGTCGCTGAAATCGAACCTTGGATAGAATTAAATGTTGATGGCAATATCAATCAAAGCTTGAATATTGGTATGGGGACAAACATTTAGGACATGTACGAATCCCAAGGATCTAAAGAAATGGATTGTGATTCCATTTCTTAGTGAACTAAAATAGTACAAATGAATTAAATTTCCAATATTCATGCTTGGATCCCATTAGGAGCTGATTCAAAATTTCCAAATACGATAAGTTTTATACTTTAAAAGTGATTACATTTTATTTGTTTTTTAAAATTATTTTTATAATGATCAAACTTTTTGTTACAATAAATCGTGTATTATAAGAGAAATTAGTTGTCAAAGTATGATCTTAAAGACTTCACTGAGTCAAATCTCGCCTTATATTTTTGGAATGGACGGAGTATCTGATGCGCACAAGAATGTATTGATACATATGTGCACAAAATCAATCTAATTGTATCAAATCTGTATGGCACAACCGCACAAGTGAGGGGTAGGAATCTGCTAACCCATTGTTCACCTGTTAATAATTGGATTTGGATCAGAGGGCCTAAATCATCCCAAGAGGGATAAGGAGATTCTCACATAGAACATTCAGATTGGATCTGATAGATAAGAATGAGTTTGTCCACATGACCACCAATATTCTCTTGTACCCCTGATACTTCCTCGTTTTTCAGTTATTTCCAATGAGTTTCTTCTTCAATGAGAAAATTGTAGCAGTAATATGTAAAGCTCTGTGGTTTTTTTTCTTTCACTTAAAGTCTAAATTAAATTCCGTTTGTGATAGTTGTATTTAGGGTGGGCTCTTTTCCTTATTAACAAGGGTGGACCTAAAAACTGAAGCCATCACTAGAGCTCTTCTCAAATACTCCTTATATATACTTAGAGAAGAAATCAAAGTCCAAAGATATGTTAATACAAAATATGGAGCACATGTTTGCTGTTTGCTCAAATTGGCAGGACTTAATTCCATAGAAGAGAACTAATGCGGTATTCCTACTAGTACAAATGAAATTTATTGCTGAAAAAACATGGACATGCTACAAGAAGAGGTGTGGGGCTGGGGTGGTGCAAGGGAGGAGGGATAATCTTTTCAAAGAGAATGGTTGCCTTTTACATGAGAATCATCTAATGACCAGACTCTATCCTCCCATCAATTCCCTTTGCATGTTATTTTTAAGTGAGAAGTTAGCAAAAGATGAGGTATATATGTAAAACACCTAAGCTTAATACGTGAATTTTCGAGGGCAAGGATGCGTTCGGTGCCTAGGCACCATTCATAAATATATACATGCGAGACCTCATTTCCCCACTGTAAGTGAGGCAAAATATAAAGAACCCTTGCATATATAATGAGACAGAACTTTACTTGCTGAGAACTACAATAGCTAGCTATCAACACCAGAAAGCAATTTAGCAAACCTCATTTGATTGAAATTATTTTATTTCCCAACAAAATAATATAACTATTTTTTGAAGGAAAGGGGGACTTATATTAAATCTTGGCACAGTACGTCTCCAAGTTACACATGAAAATTTTGAAATAAAAAATATGTAATATTCTATCCAGTATCTTCCATAGTCTTCTTCCTCAATGACTTGCATCGAACGTCGGAGCCAAAGTAAAATTCTTATGCCGAATCCAACAACCAACCCCAAAACATTGGACCGCTGCAAGATCCAACGCTTCGGAACCATTCCATAACGCTTCAGAATAAGGACAACAGCAACAAGTCAACAACAACATGCTTTGGGCGTAATAAAGAATCCTCAAGCTACGGTTGAGTTGGCTGCCTAGTCAGAGTCGACCCTGCCGGTGTGTCAATGATTTAGTGGCTTAAATGAGGTATGACCATTTCTAAACAATCCAACTCATCACATGTGCTGCTGACGTGTCTATATATTAGAGGCTGGGCAAGATTTCTGCCAATAAGGTTTCAGCTTAAGATCTTGCTCGAATAGTTTATCAAGTTTTAAACTATTTTTTAGAAGGGAGAAAAATATTCACAAGTTTCTGTGTGGTCCCCTTTCCAAAGCTGATACCATCTTCGTAAACAACCACGTTAAAAATTAAGAACATTGACCCCTTACATTTACAAATCAGTACTATTGTACTGTCTGTGATAAAATAAAAGAACAGGTATATAAATTTTAGATGTTAGTCATTCTATCGGCAAGCAGCCTAGGACGCGTTCAAACAACGTAACCAGTGCACAAAAATTTTAGGAAACATATAAGAATTAAAAGTTCATGTTATACTATAATTATTAATAATTATTTATCTTTGCCTCTTTTTAGAAAAAGTCCAAATTACTATCTTCAAGTGTCGTTTTTGTCCAGATAACCCTCTAAACTAATGTTTAGTTTGGTTTACACCAAACTATTTCAGTCGGTCCAATTCACCCCTTAATAAAATTTGTCTTTCTCATTTCAAATTTTAGTTTCAAAATTAGTGAGCTGATAGTGGACATCATATATTGTTTTTTAAAAAATACATTATGAATTTTATATCATTGTGTTTAATACAATTTTGTATTTCTAGTGTTAATTTATTATTATATATCCTAACCTGTCGAAACAATGATATAAATTTATGACATATTTTTTAAACATAAATAATGGTGCAAGATATCATCTAAAAAACTAAAATTAAAAATCAACTTGAATGTGGAGAAACAAAAAAGACAAAATCTTATTGAGGGGGTAAACTGGACCAACTAAAATATTTGAGGGGAGTAAATCGAACCAAAGGAGAAAGTTTAGAGAGTTATATGGACATAGGCTATACTTCAGGTAATATTTTTGGACTTTTCCTTCTTTTTAACACAATACCTATATAGATACTACGTACATATCTATGCACGATTATGATGAACATATCCCTTACTTTGTATTTTTTTTGGGTTCAAGACTTTCAGGAACATCACCCTCCTTCTAACACCCCTATTTGTCACCTCCATGAAGGTATGCTACATTTTGCACTTGTGCATATAACTCAAAGATTGCAAGCAGGACAGAGTAAAGACGGTGGGAAGGCGAAGAGCAGTTTCTGAAGATGATGGCAAAGGTCTCGGAGATACACTATGAGCATGGAGAAGTACAAACCCTTTGGAGGACCTGAAGGTCTACACCATACCCCAATCTAGAGGCATGAGGAGCGAGGCAAGTGAGGACCATGGGATTGGTAGATCTGGGTAAAAGATCACAGTACCCCCAAATATGCCGGGAATGTAGTTGGTAGATCAGAGTACAAGTATCTTGTAATTTTGGGAGCATATCTATTCACCTTCTTGTAATATGGTGCTTGTAGCAATTGAAAAGAAAGATTGAATACATTGTTTTTCCTTGAGTTCATTTAGACTAGTTACCTTCGTTACCCTCTTTGGAGTGTAAATATTTCTCTCGAGACTCAAGGCTTCACAAGGGTTGGAGAGGGAGATGCATCTCGACAGTTGCTACCATCCAAGGTTTGGACTCAAAACATCAAAGATGACATGAAAAACAACATCGAGGACACCTCCGGATGATCCACAAGACCCTACCCAAAACACGCAGATTAGTATCTAGATGGTCGTCCATGCATCCAATGCAATTATTTTACTGGCTACTACACCAACTCAAAACAATAAAACAAATGAATATATACACCACTCATTAACCCTTTTGAAGAGTTGACCTTCAAAACATGGGCATCAACCGTAGGTAACAACCTAGTGTGACCTTCAGATCATCCTACTCTACACATTCAAAATGATACACTCATGCCTCCACAAGATGAGCATGAGAAAGAACCATTCAATGAAGAGGCAAAACTGGCAGAAATATGTATGATCAACTATGTTTCGAAAGAAAAAGAGTTGAACAATTGCAAATGATGGATAGAGCTAAAGACATCAACTCAAAGCAAGTTGACGTCCAGAACCATGAGTTCATAGCACCCACGAACATCAACACAACGAGCAACCTATGGGGCTAGATTTTGACATCCAACAACCACCACCACCATCGCAGCCTCAGTAACAATATTAGCAACCCTCCTCCTCCACCACCACCACATCCAACTACATATGATCCTGCTTCGCCACTTTCCGAGGACCTTCAGAGGTGAACCTTCTGGGTTATAATCTCCAAAAAAAAATTATAGTATGATGGCAACTTTGGTGTTGTTTGGTTGTTTAAATATAACGTTAACACAAATGGTCCTCTACTAGAATGGGAAGGGAATAGTTGGTTACATGTTTTGTTTGGTTTGGCCATGGTAACAAGACAGGTGGGAGTGGAATGGTTTGTTAATCAATTCGAATGTAATCGCTAAAGCGTGGGATTGATTTCCTTGCTACCGAATCATGTTGGTGGTGGAATAAACATGAAGTATCACCATCACCTTTGACCCAAGACAATTCATCGTGAGTTATGAAGTTGTAGTGGTTGTAGCTGAGGCGAGGATGGTGCAACCCTCGCAAAGTCATTTGTGATCGTCGCTCGTGACACAACACAAGGTCAGCACGCTAATCTTCACCTAGTACATTGAACAACCATATGTTCCATCTTCTTACATTTGTAGCAGATAGGTTCATTTGTACATTCAAACCGTGGTTATCTCCTAGGACTTTGGCCTTACCTTCTGCAGGTCATGGACCTTGCTCTTTGTTGATTCTCTCCATTGCTCAAGTTGCCTTCTATTATCCTCTCCTCCACCCCCCTTGAAACGGAGAGTTTGCCTATCGAGCCAACTCCTCTCTGATCCCAAAAGTTCCTTGGAGGGTAGGCACCCTTCCCTCCTCTCCTGTCGCCATCCGAT
>CM039611.1:36971462-37012335 GCA_022457205.1 Saccharum spontaneum | reverse complement strand
GTTCGTCGTCCATCCTTGCGGCGGGTACTCTAGTAGAAGGGCCCTGATAAAGACGGATAACCCTTGCTAGCACGCTAGAGTATTAGTGGCTAGCGTAGACGTGGTGTCTAGGCTAGAAGCTATCTTCGTTTGCCTCTTTCCCTACGGATTGAGGGGTAGGCGGCAGGTGGTGACAGCCCTGTCTGTCCCTTATAATCCCCCACGTTCGGGCTCGTGGTAGAGCAGAGGCCGGCATCGCTTGGCAGACCAAGCGCAATCCGATGCCTGAAGCAAGTCTATAGTAACAAAGCTACCTCCGTTAAGATGTCTGTCCTTGAAAAACCTCGCTACCTCATCATTTCTCCCTTGTGGTCATAGGTAACTAAGTGAAGAGTCTAGCACAACTGTTCCTTTGGAAAATTATGATACCCTGAATACTTCCAGGTGAAGTGCTACAACGGTGTATCCGTGCGCTTGCGGATTCCTATGCTTACGCTAAGAAATACCAACAAGCATTTCTAGCGCTGTTACCAGGGTTGAATTTTAATTCTATTCTTGGTAGTGACGCTAAGAAATGCCAACACTTATCTGTTTCTCGTCGACCCCCCTCAGCTACGTCCCGACCCGGCCTCGACCGCCATCGGTCAACAAAGGGACCACGCCCGTACGTCGACCACAGGGAATCACACGTCCTCTACAGCGCCCAGGATGTTTCACCGTCCTATCATCACCATCACCATGACGCCCCAGGGATGACATGCATACACCGAGGCACGTCGCTACAGCAGCATCTACAGCGCCCATGCCGCCTTCTCCTCCGAGGCACCCCTAGGGTTTTTTTAGACCTAAACCCTCCTCTTGAGTCTATAAAAGGGGAGGGTAAAGAACTCTCTGGGGGACGAGGGGGAGGGAGAAAAGACGACTCCCAGATCAACATCTCAGGCAACTCTTCATTTTTCTCTTCTAAGACTTGGGACCAGCTCCCTTTCTCGTAGCTTGTAACCCCTACGCAGGCACTTCGGTGCAAGGAAATACAATATCCTCTCTCTGCTGGACGTAGGGCCTTCTTTGCTCGAACCAGGATAAATCTCCGTGTATTCTCTTTGTATCACCATCCGAATTAAGGAGCACACAACACATATTCACTCGTCGGTTTAGGGCCCTCTCGGGTCCACACACAGACACACTATATCACAGTCCTCCCACTAATAATTAACCAAGTAATCAAATCAATAAGCAGTGCTCATCACTTTCTTTAGGCTGATCTCATCATTAATTTGATAGTTTCGTGGCCGTGTCAGATGTACCTTCCTCAGATCGTACCGTTTCGTACATGCATGAAGAGCGACGACGCGTGGGCACTATGGGCCATGAATGAAACAATCTCGCCTCCATTTTTCAAATCGTGTGCGGCAAAGGCGCGTTTTGGCTTTGTTTAGTTCCTAATTTCTATCTCAAATTTCACTATATAAAAAAAGATTCTCATTACATTAAAATACCGGCATATGCATAGAGTACTAAATGTAGATAAAATTTAAAACTAATTGCACAGTTTTGTTATACTTAGTGAGACGAACATTTTAAGACAAATTAATCAAAATTTGAATAATTTTTAACAAATAAAAACAAAATGCTACCGTGCGTATTTATTACGCATCCTTTTGAGTTGATGTCCCCGATTCTAGAACTAAACACGGCCTTTCACGTGATCGACCGGTCGCGTCAGGCACGAAAGCTACGCACGCTCATGCAAAATCATAGCTACTGCTTGCCTTGTCCGGTGCGGGCTGAAACCGGCCGACATGATGATGAGTTGACGAGTAGGGCCATGCATGCACTCTAGAAAATGGCATGTACGGAGTACTTCCATGGGACGACAATCCAACATCTGACTTCCATTGCTAAAAAAAATATTTACCGTGATCTTTTAAAAACAACCACCGACACTGACGTACCAGGATTTAAATGTTAGGTATGCCCGTGCCGAAGAAAATATTTAGGTGAACAACAACGATACAAAAAATTCACAATGACTTACACAAAAGATATATTTAGTTCGAATTAAAGGTGTCACATGACAATGAAATATCACTAAATAGTAAGAAAATTACAATTTAATTCTAATTAAAGGCATCTATGATTTTTGATAGAACATATCAAAGACCAAAGGTAAAAGGTAAAGGGAGATTATATTTGAATAATTTGATTACTGCCGAAGGAAGAAATCAAGTCAGCTGGCCACAGCGAGGACGAGCTCGAGCTTGTCCTGGACTCGTGGTCACTCATAACTGGATGGAGCATGGAGCTTGCTCCCTGGGGGGCTGGGGGTGGACCGCTGGAGGCTGTTAGCCTCGGCCAAGGCGGCGAAGCGGGCCACCGGCAATGCGTCAACGCGGCCGAGGGTAGGGGCGGCGATGAGGATGAGCAGGCGGGCCGCCCACGGCCGGCGAGCCATGACTAACGGGGCAGGCGCACCGGCGTAGGGCGGGGGCGGTGTTTTTTTTCCTTTCCGATTTGGCATTCTGCTTAGAGTGGAGCATCGAGGGCCGATGCGGAGTGGGAAGTGGGAGTTGGGAAAGGATGAATGGGCCATTGGGTGTTTGCTGTGGGCTGTTTGCATTTGGTGTCAAATAAGAGGCAGAAAATGACATGAAAAATAATAATTTGAGACCATAACTATGTTATACATGTATATAACTCTACAAACTACTAATTTTTTCTCCAAAAATGTTGGGTATGCCTGGGAATACCTAGGCACAACAGTGGGTCCGCCCATGCCCTCCAAGGCAGGCAGGAATTTCAATCGCCTCGGTTAATGCCCCCTATTAACTGAGGCGATTGCTTTTTATTAACCGAGACGGTCACTTTTTATCAACCGAGGCAGTTAAAAGAAACTGCCTCGCAAAATCTATTAACCAAGGTGGGCATTATAACGTAATCGCCTCGGTTAATATATATTAACTGCCTATTAACCGAGACAGTCATCCTAACGCAACCGCCTTGGTAAATCATTAACCGAGGCGGTTATTTTATAAGGCCTGCCTCTGATAATCTAGCCCAGCCCACTAACATTTCCAAGCCCATTACCGGTGTGAGTATATAAACACACTGAAAACCCTAGCCTCACTCCTAGCCCACTCTCCATGTCTCCAGGCGCCGCTGTCTCTCTCATATAGCCGTGAGGCGCTTCCTCCCTCTCCCTCTGTTCCCTCCGTCTCCCTCCCTCTGGTCGTTCTCTCTCCACCGCACAGAGCAGTGACGCTCTCTCTCTATCTCCCGGCGGCAACGGCGAGATGCGGCGGCGGGCCCCTCGCGCGCGCATGCCCGGCGGCGAGCTCGTCCTCTCGGCGTGAGAGGCCGGATCCGGTGGATCCCTCCCCCATCCCGCTGCCCCCTCCCTCCACTCTCTCCCTCCCTCCACCCTCTCTCCACACAGCGGCGGCGCCAGCACCTCTCCTCCCGGCGAGCTCGACGGATCCTGAGGCGGAGATCATGGCGGCGGTGGATCCGATCACGTTGGGGCTAGATCGGATCAAGGCCCGGTGGATCTACCCAGTCCTCCTCCGGCGAGGGCAAAGGGAGAAGCAGTGGAGGGGCACCTCCCGGATCCCACTGCGGCGGTGTGGGTCCCCTTCGCCCTCCACCTCTCACGGGCGCCGGCACGGCCGAGGCTGAATCCGGCACCAGGGTGGTCGGATCCAGTGGGGCGAGGCCGGATCCGGCGCCGGGGTGGCTGGATCCGGCGAGGGACGATGACGACCGCGCTCTTCTCCGATAGGATCTAGGCCGACCGCCTCTTCTCTGACGGGATCCAGGTCGGTTGTCTCTTCTCCAACAGGATCTGGCGGCGGACAAGCAGATCCAGAGGCCGACAGGCGGATGGGCTCACCGGCGAGCAGCTGCTGTTGCGGCGGCGCGTGGATGGGCTCGCCTAGATTTTTATTTTTTTGTTTTTTTAATTCGATTTACCAAGGTGGGCAGGGAAACTGCCTCAGATAAAATCACGATTAACCATGACCTTTGGTCCAAGGAGGTTGCAAAAACCGCCTCGGTTAATGCTTTTTGCTCGCCTCGGTAAGTTCCTGGATTTTGTCGACATCGCAAGCGCTTGGAGTGCAGCACTTTACTACCTCCTAATGCAATTTCAGATTGGAAACGCTCTAACCTGAGCATCCAACACTCTTGAAAATATCAAACCGACTCTAGGCTCATCTGTCCTACGAACAATCACTCATTTCCTAATTAAGTCTTATCCACTCATTTTCTCAGCCTCCATCGACACCGCCTCATGCTTTGCCTCTTCTTGAAACTCCTCTCATCCTCATCGGGCAAATGGCACAACGAGCTTAGCCATCCCCATCCTCCTCTCACATTCACTAGGCAGGCACCGCGATGAGCTTCTCATCAATGCCCCATTTCGAGCTCCTCTCACCCTCACCACCTAAGTAGTCGAACGCTCCCTTAGCAATGGAGCGTCATGATGCGTGGGCGATGCTTGGCGAACTGCAGTAGGCACATCTGAGCCCGGCGAGCCACAACACACGAAGTCGAGCCCCTCAAGGCGAGCTAATCTTCCACCTTGATGCATTAGCCTCTCCACATTGAACTCTTGCACTATGCTGCTGACGACCTCCTCTCTCTCCTCTCTCATCTGGACAGACCGCACCCGAGCGTCGCTTGCTAGCTACCGCAATTCCCCACTAGGTAAGCCATGGGCACCAGTGATGCCGTGTTTGTTTCAGTGTGTTTCAGATGTATGTTTAAAATGTTTCATCTAGATGTTGCGTATGTTGCAACGACTATATACGCATGTTGTAAGCCTATATTTCAAGTGTTTCAGGTGTTTCTGACGTATGTTTCAAGTATTTTATTTGGATGTTGCATAACATGCATGTTGCAAGAGTATGTTTCAGGTGTTTTATACATATGTTGCAAGTGTTTCATCTAGATTTTGAAAAAGTAGATCTGGATGTTACATATGTTTGCTATGGCTTTAAAGTGTTTTCAGATGTTTTTGCAAGTGTTTCAAATGTATGCTGTAAGTGTTTCTGCTATTTTGGACTTACGTTGCAAGTGTTTCATCTGAATGTTGCAAAAGTAAATTTGGTGTTGCACATGTTGCAATGGGACCCACCTACAGACCTGCTATAGCCACCTACTGCTGTTGCTGGGGCGACGCTGCTGAGCGGGCGCAGACTTCTAGATGGGGAAGTCGAGGGGTGCGAGCATTTCCCGCATGGGGTCGGGCGGCATGCATGGCCCCCGCGTTGGCGTGCGAACGGAGTGCAGGTGGGAGGGGAAATGGGGTGCAGGCGTGGGCGTCCGTGTCCGTCAAGACGTAGAGGCGCTAGTGCTGCCGATTTCAGATGGTCCAACACTAAATATTTCAGGTTTAACTATGATTTTTTTAAATAGTATATAAGATATACTATTAAAATATATTACAAGGTTAATTTAAGCATACTTATTTGATATCATATAAATACTAATACTATTTTGTAAAAAAAATTAAACTGAAAATGGATTGACAAAACAGTGTAGTTATAATTGTAATTTTTTATGATTTGCAAATAAAAGTTCATTCTTGGATAAAGAAAGTATTAATAAATGGAGGGCCTTATCCCAATGTCCTATAATTGATCATACAATCAGATATGTCCAAGGATGTATATACAAATGCAAGTTACTTCCAATAAAAAGGAATAGCACCTAAGATCCAATCGGATGGCGACAGGAGAGGAGGGAAGGGTGCCTACCCTCCAAGGAACTTTTGGGATCAGAGAGGAGTTGGCTCGATAGGCAAACTCTCCGTTTCAAGGGGGGTGGAGGAGAGGATAATAGAAGGCAACTTGAGCAATGGAGAGAATTAACAAAGAGCAAGGTCCATGACCTGCAGAAGGTAAGGCCAAAGTCCTAGGAGATAACCACAGTTTGAATGTACAAATGAACCTATCTGCTACAAATGTAAGAAGATGGAACATATGGTTGTTCAATGTACCGGGTGAAGATTAGCGTGCTGACCTTGTGTTGTGTCACGAGCGACGATCACAAATGACTTTGCGAGGGTTGCACCATCCTCGCCTCAGCTACAACCACTACAACTTCATAACTCACGATGAATTGTCTTGGGTCAAAGGTGATGGCGATACTTCATGTTTATTCCACCACCAACATGATTCGGTAGCAGGGAAATCAATCCCACGCTTTAGCGATTACATTCGAATTGATTAGCAAACCATTCCACTCCCACCCGTCTTGTTACCATGGCCAAACCAAACAAAACATGTAACCAACTATTCCCTTCCCATTCTAGTAGAGGACCATTTGTGTTGACGTTATATTTAAACAACCAAACAACACCAAAGTTGCCATCATACTATAATTTTTTTGGAGATTATAACCCAGAAGGTTCACCTCTGAAGGTCCTCGGAAAGTGGCGAAGCAGGATCATATGTAGTTGGATGTGGTGGTGGTGGTGGAGGAGGAGGAGGGTTGCTAATATTGTTACTGAGGCTGCGATGGTGGTGGTGGTTGTTGGATGTCAAAATCTAGCCCCATAGGTTGCTCGTTGTGTTGATGTTCGTGGGTGCTATGAACTCATGGTTCTGGACGTCAACTTGCTTTGAGTTGATGTCTTTAGCTCTATCCATCCTTTGCAATTGTTCAACTCTTTTTCTTTCGAAACATAGTTGATCATACATATTTCTGCCAGTTTTGCCTCTTCATTGAATGGTTCTTTCTCATGCTCATCTTGTGGAGGCATGAGTGTATCATTTTGAATGTGTAGAGTAGGATGATCCGAAGGTCACACTAGGTTGTTACCTACGGTTGATGCCCATCTTTTGAAGGTCAACTCTTCAAAAGGGTTAACGAGTGGTGTATATATTCATTTGTTTTATTGTTTTGAGTTGGTGTAGTAGCCAGTAAAATAATTACGACCATTTAGATACTAGTCTGCGTGTTTTGGGTAGGGTCTTGTGGATCATCCGGAGGTGTCCTCGATGTTGTTTTTCATGTCATCTTTGATGTTTTGAGTCCAAACCTTGGATGGTAGCAACTGTCGAGATGCATCTCCATCTCCAACCCTTGTGAAGCCTTGAGTCTCGAGAGAAATATTTACACTCCAAAGAGGGTAACGAAGGTAACTAGTCTAAATGAACTCAAGGACAAACAATGTATTTGATCTTTCTTTTCAATTGCTACAAGCACCATATTACAAGAAGGTGAATAGATATGCTCCCAAAATTACAAGATACTTGTACTCTGATCTACCAACTACATTCCCGGCATATTTGGGGGTACTGTGATCTTTTACCCAGATCTACCAATCCCATGGTCCTCACTTGCCTCGCTCCTCATGCCTCTAGATTGGGGTATGGTGTAGACCTTCAGGTCCTCCAAAGGGTTTGTACTTCTCCATGCTCATAGTGTATCTCCGAGACCTTTGCCATCATCTTCAGAAACTGCTCTTCGCCTTCCCACCGTCTTTACTCTGTCCTGCTTGCAATCTTTGAGTTATATGCACAAGTGCAAAATGTAGCATACCTTCATGGAGGTGACAAATAGGGGTGTTAGAAGGAGGGTGATGTTCCTGAAAGTCTTGAACCCAAAATAAATACAAAGTAAGGGATATGTTCATCATAATCGTGCATAGATATGTACGTAGTATCTATATAGGTATTGTGTTAAAAAGAAGGAAAAGTCCAAAAATATTACCTGAAGTATAGCCTATGTCCATATAACTCTCTAAACTTTCTCCTTTGGTTCGATTTACTCCCCTCAAGTATATTAGTTGGTCCAGTTTACCCCTCAATAAGATTTTGTCTTTTTTGTTTCTCCACATTCAAGTTGATTTTTAATTTTAGTTTTTTTAGACGATATCTTGCACCATTATTTATGTTTAAAAAATATGTCATAAATTTATATCATTGTTTCGACAGGTTAGGATATATAATAATAAATTAACACTAGAAATACAAAATTGTATTAAACACAATGATATAAAATTCATAATGTATTTTTTAAAAACAATATATGATGTCCACTATCAGCTCACTAATTTTGAAATGAGAAAGACAAATTTTATTAAGGGGTGAATTGGACCAACTGAAATAGTTTGGTGTAAACCAAACTAAACATTAGTTTAGAGGGTTATCTGGACAAAAACGACACTTGAAGATAGTAATTTGGACTTTTTCTAAAAAGAGGCAAAGATAAATAATTTTAATAATTATAGTATAACATGAACTTTTAATTCTTATATGTTTCCTAAAATTTTTGTGCACTGGTTACGTTGTTTGAACGCGTCCTAGGCTGCTTGCCGATAGAATGACTAACATCTAAAATTTATATACCTGTTCTTTTATTTTATCACAGACAGTACAATAGTACTGATTTGTAAATGTAAGGGGTCAATGTTCTTAATTTTTAACGTGGTTGTTTACGAAGATGGTATCAGCTTTGGAAAGGGGGCCACACAGAAACTTGTGAATATTTTTCTCCCTTCTAAAAAATAGTTTAAAACTTGATAAACTATTCGAGCAAGATCTTAAGCTGAAACCTTATTGGCAGAAATCTTGCCCAGCCTCTAATATATAGACACGTCAGCAGCACATGTGATGAGTTGGATTGTTTAGAGATGGTCATACCTCATTTAAGCCACTAAATCATTGACACACCAGCAGGGTCGACTCTGACTAGGCAGCCAACTCAACCGTAGCTCGAGGATTCTTTATTACGGCCAAAGCATGTTGTTGTTGACTTGTTGCTGTTGTCCTCATTCTGAAGCGTTATGGAATGGTTCCGAAGCGTTGGATCTTGCGGCGGTCCAATGTTTTGGGGTTGGTTGTTGGATTCGGCATAAGAATTTTACTTTGGCTCCGACGTTCGATGCAAGTAATCGAGGAAGAAGACGATGGAAGAATCTGGATAGAATATTACATATTTTTTATTTCAAAATTTTCATGTCCATGTTTTTTCAGCAATAAATTTCATTTGTACTAGTAGGAATACCGCATTAGTTCTCTTCTATGGAATTAAGTCCTGCCAATTTGAGCAAACAGCAAACATGTGCTCCATATTTTGTATTAACATATCTTTGGACTTTGATTTCTTCTCTAAGTATATATAAGGAGTATTTGAGAAGAGCTCTAGTGATGGCTTCAGTTTTTAGGTCCACCCTTGTTAATAAGGAAAAGAGCCCACCCTAAATACAACTATCACAAACGGAATTTAATTTAGACTTTAAGTGAAAGAAAAAAAACCACAGAGCTTTACATATTACTGCTACAATTTTCTCATTGAAGAAGAAACTCATTGGAAATAACTGAAAAACGAGGAAGTATCAGGGGTACAAGAGAATATTGGTGGTCATGTGGACAAACTCATTCTTATCTATCAGATCCAATCTGAATGTTCTATGTGAGAATCTCCTTATCCCTCTTGGGATGATTTAGGCCCTCTGATCCAAATCCAATTATTAACAGGTGAACAATGGGTTAGCAGATTCCTACCCCTCACTTGTGCGGTTGTGCCATACAGATTTGATACAATTAGATTGATTTTGTGCACATATGTATCAATACATTCTTGTGCGCATTAGATACTCCGTCGATTCCAAAAATATAAGGCGAGATTTGACTCAGTGAAGTCTTTAAGATCATTCTTTGACAACTAATTTCTCTTATAATACACGATTTATTGTAACAAAAAGTTTGATCATTATAAAAATAATTTTAAAAAACAAATAAAATGTAATCACTTTTAAAGTATAAAACTTATCGTATTTGGAAATTTTGAATCAGCTCCTAATGGGATCCAAGCATGAATATTGGAAATTTAATTCATTTGTACTATTTTAGTTCATTAAGAAATGGAATCACAATCCATTTCTTTAGATCCTTGGGATTCGTACATGTCCTAAATGTTTGTCCCCATACCAATATTCAAGCTTTGATTGATATTGCCATCAACATTTAATTCTATCCAAGGTTCGATTTCAGCGACTTCTTCTACTAAACCCACGGTTCGTAAACATACAATGAGAGGAAACTCAACCTAGTTGACATGCCGAACCACGACAAAATGGAATTTTATTTTCTATTGATGAATAAGGAGGTCTCCTAATAAGAAAATATAACAAAAATCTAGCTATCTCTATCATGATTTATTGAGTTATAGTACGATGCAATGGTGGGGCATCATCAATAACAAACCATGCAACAAGCTCCAAAACCACCCGAGCCAAACCGGTTGGGCATTAGCAAAGTCCGTCACCGATTCACCATTTTGGACAACCCAAGAGCCAATGGAATGGGCAATGCCACCTCCCCCGCTTCTACCTTTTATAGCCCCCACTCAGTTCCGCTTTCCTACACAACACCTTCCTCCATCCTCTTCAGCAATTGTTGGCTATCTTCTCCTCTTCCCTGATTCTTAATTTCTTCTCAGAAGAGACTTTCGAAAACTTGTGATTTCTTGTCCCAATTCTATTGCATCTTCTTCTTGGAAGGGAGTATTAGTTTCTAATAAACCGGTTAAAAGTTTTGTGGTTTATGCGCACCATTGGCAGCGACTCTCTGCTGTTTGGGTCGTCCAGAACCCTCTCGTCGGTGCAGAAGCCAGCATGTCCACTATCGGGAGCGGCAGTCTTAGCCCGGCGGCCAGTGCGTCGTCGGCGCCGGAGGTGGAAGGCCACTGGGCTCCGCACGCCGCGGTGCTGACGGCCTGCGTCGTGGGCATCAACGTGCTCGTGATCCTCCTCATCTTCGGCTTCTTCTGGCGGTTCTTCTCTGGGAAAGGGGTGCCGCCGTCCACGTCAGACGGCGCCGACGACGAAGACGAGGACTCGCTGCCCGTGGCCTCCCCGTGGGCGTCCCGCCACCGGCACGAGCACGAGGGCCACGACGCGCAGTCGACGCCGGTGGAAGACGTGGCGTCGTCCCTCCCCGTGTCTGTGTACTCCAGCGCCGAGGAAGGAGGAGGGAAGGCCCTCGAGTGCGCGGTGTGCATCGTGGAGCTGCGCGACGGCGACTCGGTCCGCGTCCTCCCGCGGTGTGGGCACCGGTTCCACGCCGACTGCGTGGGCGCGTGGCTGCGGCTCCACGCCACGTGCCCGCTCTGCCGCGGCAGAGTCGTCGCCCCCGCCGCCGCGGCCGTCGCTGACGCATCAAGGAACGCCAAGGACGACGACGACGTCGCCGCGGATGATTGTCCCGTGTGAGGCGGCGGCCGAGGCCAGATCGACGTAAACGGCGGAAGGTGACAACCATTTCTTCCACCTTTCAGGTCGGTGTCCATGTCGCTTAGCTCCAGATGACCAGCTAGAAAAGGTTGGTGAGGCGATCGATTCCTGTTCTTCATATTGTGTGATGTATGCATGTATATTTCTGGTTGGTTTTCAGGTTTTGGGATTACATATATCGAGTCGTATATATATCGTGAATGGAGTCTTCGTCCATGTGTAGTGTATTGTATGTGAGATCTGCATGATTAATTACTCTTTGTATGAACTATATATGATATGGCCGATTTGCTAATTGCATTTGGCATGCATATGCGTTTGTAAGACAGTAGAATTACTGGTAAAAATATAGTCTGTTTGTTTGCCACTTCGCCTTGAGAGAAGGACGGATCATCCAATTCTCTGGTATAAATAAATACGACGAATACTGATTCTTCTTCTTGAATGAAAAAATTGATGCATGACGATTCTTTCTTCTTGAATGAAAAATTTGATCGACCTTATTGTGCAAGCCTGTATCTGTATGGGTCATAGTTGTCACGTCTATCACTCTGATAAATGTACTGAATGCATGCATAAGCATCAGATAACATACACATGGTGAGAAGGAGCAAAGAGACGTTGGGTAAGAGTCAGAAGAAGATTAAAACAATCTACCTTTGATACAAACAGATAAAATTAATCATCTCATGGTATAATAACGCAGCAGGTAGGACAACTTTATTTGTATGAAGCAGGTTTCTCTTTTAATACAAACTAAGGTGCAGCAGATCATTACGAGTTTCGTCTAATTTAGTTTCAAGTTTTATCGTGGGTACTCCCTCTGTCTAAAAAAACATGCAACTATATGTTACGTGTCGGCAAAAGTAACTTACGTTTGACCGAATACTATTTATATTTATGACTCTAAATTAATTTATTAAGAAAATACATTTCATAATTAATCTAATAGTATCTATTTGATATTATAAATATTGATGATTTTTTATTTATAATTAATCAAACTTGAGATACTAAATCATGACACTAAGCTAGAATTGCATAACAGATGGAGTATATATGTAAGTGTTGAGAGGGCAATAGGACACATTTTCCATTTCTGAGGCATAAATATTTCCTATTTCGATAGAATCGTACCTTTTATTCCAAATTCATTGCCAAAATAGCAAGGTGTCCAACAAAAGCCGTGTATGTATCATTCTATTATATAGCTCCATCACGGACTAGAATCTTATGTAACATAAATATTGAAAGTTTTATGATAAATCTATATATATCAGGTTTTGAGTTTTAATCTTATTAGCTATTGTCATGTTTTCATGAATATGTTAATTTGAAACTCTAATGCTTGTTTTTTCAAAAAAAAATCCTTTAATATTTTATTAAGAAATGGGTCTTAGCTCCTGTGCTCCACTCTTATTTACTACAATAGAATAAACAGTTGTTTCGACCAGCACCACGACACTCAAGTTGTTGACATCAAAGAATTATATTGTATCAGTATTGTTTAATTTGTAAAAAGATAGAGTGCTTCCAACTAAATTACCAAATTGATATTTCTTAATGTTTTAGTAAAAATGTATAAACTTCTAAAAAATAATAACTTACAAGGTTTATAGTTCATTGAGTTTCAATATAATATAATGTGATTGTTAGTATCATTTGTATATGATTTGTTGATGGAACATTTTTCCATCCTTGACAAATCTTTAAAATGAATAGTTATCCTAATGTATACAGGTTTACTTGGTCTAAATAATGATACATAACATTTAAGCTTACTTCAAATTTAACAATGGGTACAAGTGTATAAATTAGAACATATGTGGCGTATTTTATAGATATTGAATTGTTTTCTATAATAGCTTATATTGGTATTTAGATGTAATCTGAGAGATATTTTAGTTATTTTTTATGATGAACGATAGGTGGGTAATTAAGATACAAACTTTAAAAGGGTTATTTTTTTCATAGTGGCGATGTAGGTAATTTAAAAAGCAAATTTAGAGGTTGCTTTGCATTATTGATTCATAATGGCATATGTTGGTAATTTAGATGAGATGGAGATTTAGAACTTACTTTATGTATTTTTCATAATGGCAACGATGAGTATTTTTTTAGGAAAGAATAGATCTAGTGATTATTATTGGCAATATTGGTTGAAGTCTACCAAATGAAAGACTATATGCTTATAATTATTTTGTGAACTTTTAGGATTTATTTTTTTGCTAGCTTGTCATGTGAAGATAAATGTTGGGGCATTGTTGAAAGCCTCCGATTAGTAATATTAAGATGCTGAAACCATAAAATTAATCTCTAGCCTACTACTACGGATCTCTATGGATCGCTGCCGAGTCCTCGCCCAACATCACTACACACCAAAGGGTAACCGGCAGTGATGGGCTTTCCTATCGGTACCAGTTCCTAGACCCGCCAGAAGTGATGGAAAGATATCACTAGAGTCAAGGCTAGACCCAGCAGTATATGATGAGATGATGTAGTTGGCCCTGATCTTCCGATAGATAAGATAGTGTCGATTGGTGGAGACTCGACGTTCACGATCTAGGCTTGAAACCAAGGCTGATTTGGACCCCCACAACCATTACACCATTGCTCCGTTGATTATCAACCATGCACAACGCGATTGACCTCGTCGAGAAGGCTTTCCTGCAAGCGAATCGAGAACACAAGCAAGAACGGGATAAATGCAATCTGAAATTTCAAATAAATATGAAGCTTATGATACTAGCAAGGAGTTCAAGTCTTTATTCCAAAGGACTAATCGCCACAAGGAGTTCGAGTCTTTATTCCACAGGACTAATCGCCACATACGAACAAGATTAAGAATAGGGGCCCTGGTTCACGAGAAAACAAGAACACAACAAAACTCAAACCCTAACGAGAGTGATGGCTACTAATTATATAGCCTTGGACGTCACCCCCTAGATGTGCCCCCTAATGGACTCTAAGATGATACATGACCCAACGGACCAAAAGATGGTGTCACACCAACCTAGCAAATTCTAGACGCTGACTTGTTTTGATGATTTCTGTTGACTTTGGATGAATTTTGATGTCAAACCAAAGCTATTGGTTAGCTTATCAAGTTATCTTTCCAAGCATACATGGATCATCGAAAATTGAGTCCGTATGCGCCCTAGGCATCGATTTTTCGCGGGACTGCTCCTGGATTTCGAGGTGGACACGAACTTGATTTTTTTGAGAGTACTCGAACTTGATTTGGGTCTCCACCTTGGCGACTCGAACCAGATAAGCTTTGGGCCTCCTTCTTGTTCTAGACGTCCTTGCTGATCTCCTTGTCATCCATGCGATTCTCCAAGGATGGTTGTATGTACGGAGGTCATGTCCTCATCATCCTCCCCTTCTTGACAAAAAGCCATCCTCGACATCGATTTTGCTTGAAGTCAATCTTGCACAACTTGAAGACAAACGAGGTTGCCAAAAAATGTAAATGGACAATGTTGTGAGAAAGATTATGACCACATGTCTAGATTTGCAGCATGTCTTCTTCTACAATAAACATGTAGTCTCCTTGATTGAAATGCATAGGATATTTGTCAATACTATCCTGCAAAAGATTAATACTAACAAGAAACATAGGCTCCTCGTCTTTGGATTCAACTTGTGTCCGCAAATCAAAACTAGAGGAATATGGTATGCCAACAATACATTTTATTGTCCTCCAATTGATCACGATTTTGCACAACAAAAGGATAATTCAGATTTGTACAACTGTAAACTTGTTGCACCATATATATTATCCTTTGTTATTATATTTGCCAAAAACATGATATGTATGTCTAGACAACCATGGCAAATCAACATATGTATAAAGTTTCTCCTCCAAATAACTAAGATTGCCCAAAACATCAAATTCAATGTATCCTAAAGTATTTAAAGAAGATAACAATTTCAGCACAAGTGTTTGATTCCAACACACATATAGCATGATCAATCATTAATGGTTGTATGGGTATAACAGAAATATTATCATGCAAGTCATCTTTATCACAAGGAACATCAAATAAATCATCTTGTGATAAAGGTAAATGAATCGAAGGTTCCACTAATATTTGCTCTATCATAGCATGATTGGTAGACAAATTCCGCACATCAAGAGAACTCTCACCTTCCAAGAGTTTAGCATTATGGGCATTACTTTTGCTCTCATTGATTGCATGTCTGCAAGAATACTAGGTGCATTCTAAGATGATGGTTTTGAATTTTCACATGAGGCTATGGGCACCTCATTTTCTGTCACAACATCCTCTCTCTTTTGTATATTATCCCGCAAAATGTTAGACATAGCAGAAGGAACAATAAGAGACTAATCTAGTTGATGCACCTCATCATATGAATTAATTACAACAGATGGATTAACAAAAATGTCTCCCATAAAAATTTTCATATTGTTCCATGTGTGAGGTTTACCTGAAGGACTTAAAAGACTCCCACCAAGTTGATGCTAAATGTCTCAAAACACTACTTGCATTCTTAATCTTCCTCCGTGCACACATAAAACATTGTGCAAAAATATTATCTGTCAAGGTTACATAACCGGGGTACCCCCAAGACATGGATAGGAGAGTCTCTTGGGACGGCCCAGATGACCATGACCCAGCAGACCTCTCACCCCCAAGCCATGAGACTGTCTTGACCTCTCGCGCCTCTTGGCCATGCACCACGCTGCACCCCTGACCACCTTCAACCTTAGCCACTAAGGAAAGGATAGGAGGTGGGTGGACGCATTAAATGCACCTACCCGGACGAGACGTGCACGCACGCTACACTGGGTACGGGGAGGATGACCACCCTGTTAGACCAGCATTCCCTAGGGCAGAGCAACACGCCTTGGACAAGACAACACTAGGACTTGGCTATGTCACCCCGCATGGCTCAGCACTATCCAAATCCCGTCCAACCTGATGGACGAGCATACGACCATACCCTACATTATGAGAGTCACGACCAGAGCCAGCTCCTATCTAATCGGCCGCATCCAATGCCCCTGACCCAACCAGGAGAGGTTGGGGCAACGGGGCCACGACCAAGAGAGTAGGTAGCTCAGCATTGACAGCCACTCTCCCCGTACAGTGACATCATGACTTCTCCTCGAAGAAACGGATGCCAGGACGAAGGCCACGATGACCACGATGAGCTCATGCCATATAGAGGAGTTGGTCAATAACCGCCATTCCCATAGTGCCACCACGACTGGCACAGTGGCTCCGCCATACACCATGCCTTGGAGCAAAGGGGAAAGGCCTCAACGACCATGCCTGGACATGCGTACAGAAGTGAGGACAAGACAAGATGGATTGCTGAGCACACTAGCTTCTCCTTCCCCTCGGGCTCTCAGCCACTCGGGGCAGAAGAACCCTTCATCTCTATATGTAACCTGGCCCCCACAACTATATAAGGGGAGCTGGGCCTCCTTTCTAAAGATGGATTCCCCCTGTAGAACCCTAGCTTGCATACCTGCTGTTGTAAGCTGTTTGGAGCACTTGAACTTGAGGAACACGTACTCGCGGTCTCCGACACTGGACGTAGGGCTTCATCCCAAACTTGTATAATTCCTTGTGTCTTGAGTGCTAGCCATCGAATCCCTTGAGCAACGCAACGCTAAATTTACTCGTCAGTTCTCAAAACACCAACAGCTGGCGCGCCAGGTTTGGGAAAGTCGTGCACTCACGTTTGTGATCAGGGCATCGATGGCACCCTCCACCTATGTCGGATGCGCTCTCAGTGCAGCCCTCGGTGGCCGCATCTGCTTTGGGAGCCTCAAGTTCGTCGACACCGACGGGCCAATGCCTGTCCCAAGTTTCTATCCTGTCCATAGCCTCTGCCTCAGTGATCTGGACTTTGTGGCGGACCACCTGGGTCAGCCACACCCCAGTGAAGGTGCCGAGGCTCCGCCCTGGATGCCATCCTAGGACCCCGCGCCCTAGAACAATGATCCAACAACTCCTGATCCAGACGCGCTGCAAGATCGCCTAAGTTAGTTGCATCTCTGTGAAGGGATCATCACCCCACCGTAGCAGGCACCGTGGCATGGCCCTATGCCTATGAGGCGTGGCCCAGTGGCCATTGATTTAGGCACGCCGGCGCACCAAGTCGAAGCGCACCTTAGGCCCGGACCCACACCGGAGCAGAGCCGGCACACAATCCGAGCGATGGACGACGCTCTCCCTCGACTCCCTAGGGAAGGTCCCTCGAAGCGCTGCCTCAAGGACGAGCGCACGCCCATCAGCAGCGAAGACAAAGGAGAGGCCTATCTTAGCTCGGAAGGATGCCTCGTGATCTTTGGTGGGTTCGCGGCCAGCGAATGCAAGCGCATGTGGGAGTTCACAACTCAGGAGGTCAACATGGCCGGCTCCTCAAGGGAGGCGGCGCAGGCATTTTTGAGATGCTCAGAGGTCGTAGTCACCTTTGATGAGGTGGACCGTCCCGACCATGCTCCTCAGCCAAGCTGCTTCCACCCCATCGTCAGTCTAATCGTTGGCCAGACATGCCTAACCAAGGTGCTCATGGACGGCGGGAGCGAACAGAACCTCCTATATGCTAAGATGTATGACACCATAGGATTGCCACGAGCCACGCTGCGACCAAGTGATGGTCCATTCTACGGAGTCATACCAAGGGCTCAGGGCGTACCCCTGGGACAGGTCGACTTGCCCATAACATTCGGCATCCGCAGAAACTTTTGTATGGAGATACTCACTTTTGAAATAGCAGACTTTCCGGGCACAAGGCACGCGATACTGGGGCGACCATGCTACGCCAAGTTCATTGCCATTATCAATTGCGTGTACCTCTAGCTCAAAATCCCAGGGCCGCGACGGGTCATTACCGTGAACGGTGATGTCCGCCAAGCGCACCTCTGCGAGCAGGAGAACTACAACCTGGCGACAGCCGCCTCCCAAGCTCCCGAGCTCAGAAACATCCGGGCCACCACAGTCAAAGTCGCGCCCGATTCAAGTACGAGAAAGCAATCCTCAGGGACCTTCAAGCCCACCGAGGATACCAAGATGGTACAAATCGACCTGGAAGACGCTAGCAAGATGGTGCGGATCGGCTATGGGTTCTCCGACCAATAGGAGTGTGCGCTCGTCGATTTCCTACACGTGAATCATGACATCTTTGCATGGAAACCTTCTGACATGTCGGGAATCCCGAGGGAAGTCGTCGAGCATAGCCTGGATATCTTGCCTGGCGTAAAACCAGTCAAGCAACGTCTTCGTCGCTTCGATGACGAGAAGCGGAAGGCCATTGGGGAAGAGATTGCTCAACTCCTAGTGATCGGTTTCATCAATGAAGTGTTCCACCATGAGTGGATCGCCAACCCTGTCCTCGTGCGAAAAAAGAACGGAATGTGGCGAATGTGTGTCGATTACACGAATCTGAACAAGGCATGACCGAAGGTGCCGTACCCATTGCCACGTATCGATCAGGTGATCGATACGACCATAGGGTGCAAAACCCTGTGCTTCTTGGATGCGTATTTAGGATATCACCAGATCATGATGAAAGAATCCGATCAGCTCGCGACTTGCTTCATCACGTACTCTGTAGGTGCTTATTGTTACATTACCATGCCATTCGAACTCAAGAATGTTGGGCAACATTTCAGCGATGCATGAACAGATGTCTTGGTGACCTCGTTGAAGAAGATGTTGAGGTCTACATCGATGACAACATCGTCAAGTTGAAAAAGGCCGACCAGCTGATTGACAACCTAGAGGCGACGTTCGCCCACCTCCGAGACTTCAGAATCAAACTCAACCCCGATAAGTGTGTTTTCAGGGTACCTAAGGGAAAGCTCCTTAGGTTTATTGTTTCCGAGCGCGGCACTGAGGCCATCCTGGAAAAGATCGCGGCGATTGAGAACCTGGGTCCCATATCAAATCTAAAGGGGGTCTAGAAACTCATGGGATGCCTAGCCTCCCTCAGCCGCTTCATATCACGACTAGGGGAGGGTGGCATGCCCCTCTACAAGCTGCTGAAGAAGTCCGATCACTTCACATGGACTGACGAAGCCCAGGAGGCCTTTGATAGGCTCAAAGCTTTCTTGGTGACACCTCCGACCTTGGTGTCACCGGAGAAGGGCGAGCCGCTCCTCCTGTACATCGCCGCGACCATGCAAGTGGTAAGCGCAGCACTTGTCGTCGAGCGGGACAAGCTGGGACGCTCCCACAAGACGTAGAGACCGGTCGACTTCATCAACTAGGTCCTCTTCGACGCAAAGGCGGGACAACCTCGCCACCGACTTCCTGGCCAAACTCGCCTCCAGCAGGGAGCCCGCGCTGCTGGGAGTGTTCGTCAACGACGCGCATGAACCATCGGTGTGAACCGGCCAGCCACCCAGGCCAGCGCCCGGCGCGACAACCCCATGTGACACGCAACCTGGCGTCGAGAAGGAGCCGAACCTGAGCCGCAACCCGAGGGCTGCCATCCCATCCGACATCAAGTGTGTCCAAAAAAACATCTTTGGATGAAATTTAGATACACAGCTAGCACAAAAAATTGATACCAAAATAAATACATTTATTGGATAACCATAAAGTGCACGTCGTCTTTGGATAGACTAACAAAATCATTAAGCGTGTCGATTATCCCATTCATGTTACTAGTTGTAGGCAATGGTCCACCTTTGGGCAACCTCCCAGATTACAACTCGTGAACTCGATTGTTCATCACATCTTTCGAATAATAGTATCAAAATAATATGAACAATTGAAATGCACAAATAAATATTTACAATCCCTTCGTGCAAGTCCACTTTGGTGGCTAACATGCTTTTTATGATATAAACATTTATTAGACATATTCTTTAACAATTATGCTCATAAGAACCATTCGTGAGCGTTCGTTCATCTAAATTCGTAAGGACCAACACATAAATACACTTTGCTAGCAATAAACTTAAGAGCTAATAAATAAATAAATGAAATATTAGACATTCCTTCATATGCAACTCAATAAACTTTGATGTTGCATATATATCTTTTCATGTCGTATACAAGAAAGTAGAAACAACATAGCTATCATGGTAAATCAAAAGTGCTAAAAACAATCTGGATCTGATACCAAATGTAAGCTAAAAACTGTTTGCGGAAGCTTAAAGAATCGTATTAGCATAAGTTGATCTAACCAAAATAAAACATCTTTATATATGTGCATAATACAAATAGACTGTTCATGTGCTAAACAACACAAACCCACCTTGCGCCATGTTTGCTCCTTGCATATTGGAAATATTTCTCTCCCCTCTTCCTTCTTACCTTACTTGTTCTATAGATGATAAAAGAACTATAATCCTTTCATGTGTGTCATCCGTAGTATTTTCTTTAATGGGAATCACCTTCTTCACTTGTAGGCTTCTCCTATGTATACACCCGTACCAGGTGCTTCAAAGGTCACAAGCCACAAGATGAGAAACGCATACACCATGCATGGCGTTAATGAGGACCCTAATGCATGACCATTATTAGTGTGTGCTAATGAATAATAATACTCCTGTAATGCAACGACATTAGCACACGGTACTACTGTATATGATCTTTAAGCTTCTACCATTATAACCTAATTAGTAACCAATGTGCATGAACATTAGTACATGGTGACTAATTAATTAAGTAATATTAACAGTTGCCGCTGAAATTCCTGGCAAGTCAGTGTATCACAAGGTTCCAAGATCACTATGCCAGAAAACCTTATTAGTGACGCGTTCAGACATTCATTAGTGACGCAGAAAAGACGCGTCACTGTTCTTGCATCTATGATAAGGGCAAATCAGTGACGTGTAAAAACGCGTCACTGATAACCCTCTATCAGCGACGATTGTATCCAAGACGCGTCACTGATAACCCTCTGTCAGTGACCCGTGCAGCCGCCGGCGCCGCCGCATCGAGCAGCGCAGGCGACGGCAGGTCCAGCCGGTGCTCTTGTCCCCGTAGCTGCCGCATCCAGGCGCGCTGCCACCGGAGGAGAGGAAGAGGGAGGCGACGAAGTGGGGGGGTAGGCAGGGCAGCGGGACACCGCCCAGGGAGATGAGGCGGAGGCAGCGCGGCGACGGCCGGGGAGAGGAAGAGAGAGGCGAGCACGTGGGGCAGCGGGCGGAGGCAGCGAGGCGGCGGCGTCATATTAACGATGGAGACGCGGGGGGAGAGGATAAGGATGGGGCAGAGCGGCTGCGATGAGTCCGTAGGAGCGATCGGCTTGGATAGGTTCACTATAGGAAGTGAATGGACGGCTGTAGATGTGTCCCCGGCCACAACTCAGTGACGCGCCTTTAGAACACGTGTCACATTTATTATCTGTGACTCGTGTTATCGAGAAGTGTCACGGATATGCTTTCCTATCGGTGACGCGTCCAGCGAAAACGCGTCACATGCCTTATCTGTGACGCGTTTTGTTAACCAGCGTCACTAATACTACAATCTATCTGTAACGCGCCTTGACAATACGTGTCACATTTTTTATCCGTGTCGCGTCTTGTTAACACACGTCACGAATACATCGTTATTAGTGACGCGTCTTGCTCCTGGGGCATGGACAACAACTAATCGGTGACGCATCTCGTGGACCCGCGTCACGGATAGATTATTGGTGACGTGTTTCGTTTTTGTGTCACGAATCGTCGTGCCACTAATAACGTTTTCTGGCATAGTGGATATTGCTGCCACTCCATTAGCAAAAGTCATATACTTTCCTCAGCGGATAAGACGAAATATGAGGGCCGAAATTCGTCGATCGCCTTGTTGGATGTACATGTACATGTACCTTCCTCAGATCGTACCGGCCCGTACACAGACAGCGACACGCATCCGCGTTCAGTAGTGGTCGCGAAAAGAAAAGGAAGATCATATCTTATCAAAAGCACGAAACTATCGAATCTTCAACGCTCTGCCTATATTTTTTCTAATAAGCGAATGCATGTGACGAAGCGGTCGCGGAAGCCGGAAGGCACGAAATAAAGGTACGTGCAGGTACGGCGCTAAATTTTAGTCCGAGTATATTCTCTATGTCCAGGTTTTTCTGTCATTTTCGGTTTTCGTGCCATAAGTTTAAATCGATTTCTAGAAAATACGTGTAACATTTGTATCTCTAAATAAATTTATTAAAAAACTAGATTTAAATATCTTTCCAATGATATCAATTATGTATCATAATATTAATATTTTTTAATATATATTTTTGTTAAAGTTGTTTCTCTAGAAGCGAAAGTGACGTATATTTTAGGACGGAGGGAGTAGATCTTTTGGGGAGTACTAGCGCTGTTGCTTGGCCATAAATGATTTTGTTATTTATAACGTACAAAGTACAGCAACGAAATACGGAAATAGTGATGTGGAATGATGGGAGGTGGTGGCATGAGTACAAATCCACTCTGAATAATTAATTTAATTTAACGGGCCGGCCAACTCGGAAACAAAATTCAAAGGATATAGGGTGTGTTTAGATGAAAAAATTTGGGTGAAAAGTTATTGTAGCACTTTTCGTTGTTATTTGGTAAAATTTATCCAATCATAGATTAATTAGACTCCAAAGATTCGTCTCGAACTTTACAGACAAACTATGTAATTAGTTATTTTTTTACCTACATTTAATGTTTCATGCATGCATTTAAAGATTTGATGTGATAGGTGGAAGAGGAAATATTTTGGGATAGCATGGCAAGTGAACGCGGCCATAAAGAATAATAAAACCGGTTGTGTGCTAGCCCACTGCACCCACGGCGAGTCGTCGACAACAAGAAGCGCGCGGCAGCCTGGCCACGAGAACAAAACCGAACGTGCGCATGATCTCACGTGACAACGCATCGCACGGTGAGAAATTCAAGTGCTCGCAGACAACAAAACCAACCCGTTGTGCGACCGATTGTGTCAATTCGCGTGTATGTGCCACCCCGCGACTGCTGCACACCGCGAATAATAGACTTTTTTTTTGGTACATTTATTTTTCTAATAATATGTCTAAATACATAGTAAAATGGATGTAAAAAGTCAAAGCGACTTTTAATTTGGAATGGAGGGAGTACATGAATGGAATTACAGCGAGCTACTAATATTGCAAGTATTGAGGACGTGCATAATAATATATCTAAATACATAGTAAAACGGATGTAAAAAATTAAAACGACTTGTAATTTGGGATGGAGGAAGTACGTGAATGGAATTACAGCGAGCTGCTAATATTACAAGCACTGAGGACTCGTACGTGAGCTGATGCTTTTTTTTTTGGTTACTAGATAAGTGTGAAATGCTGCTTTCGTTGTCACGAGTCATGCTACCGCTGAGCTACAGCTCCAAAGACAGGAAGCAATCGAGTCCAGCAAGCAGCTGCTACTACTCCGGCTACTGACAAAAACTGATCGCGAACTACTGACTGATTGCTACTGGACCATTCCATGTTCAGTTGTGTTCAGTAATCGCATTCTCAGTAGTAATATCTAGGTGTCTACGTCTAGGTTGTAGAATAGCACATGTATATATTTATAATTATAAATGGCTGATTATACTTTTCGTCACGAATTTTGTATCATTTTATAAATGGGTGATTATACTTTTCGTCACGAATTTTGTATCAAGTTTATATTACAGTTGTTAAAAATAGTTATAAGTGAAAAGTTATAGAGAATGAATTTTTTTATATATGTGCATCTTATAATTGGAGAGAAGGAATTATTTATTAAGGGATAATTTGATGATTTATTTTTCTTGTGCGTCCTCATGTTTTATGCTCAGTGTGTCGTCTTCTCGCTAGAGACGCAATATATTTCTCATTCAGTCGTTGCTCTGCAGGGGGGCTCCCTAGCGCCGTTACAGCTTTGCCCGCTTCAGTCACAAATTAGTTTTCTTAGTAGTACACCTAAGTCACCCCACCGTCTTTCACAGTGCTTTGTGTCGTGTGTTTATCCCATCATTAGGCGGCAGCTTGCCAACTAACGGTGTTGGGCGTGTATTCAGACTTTCTAACTCCTTCTTAATAAAAAAAACGTGCTAAGCAAGCTCCCGAAAAAAACAAAAATTCTTATTCAGAAAACATTTCCATTTCTGCAGGAAGGCCGTCCACATAAGTTTTTTGTTCAGTAATATTTTTTTGAAATTCCATATTTTGTATGACATCAATCAGATAATTTTAATTAGCAACTAGCTCATTATGCTAGGGGACAAATGAGTCCCACCGTTAGCACCATTCATTCACAGTCATGGCGTGGTGCATCGAGCATGAAAGAGCTGGCCAACCTTGTTGGGACGTTACAAATGGAGGTCCAACCTCTACCTTTGATAGACGATACATGACATTCTCAAGGAATTGAGCGGTCAACAAATCTATCAATTCTAACTGTTCGTTTCGCTGAAATTTAACTGATGCTGTTGCTGATGCCGATTTCTTAGGAGAGAAAACACTGCTTCGCTGAAAAGTACTGCTGAAGTAGTGCTGAAAAACAAGACGCATATGTACAAATATGGTTCCATAAAACATTCTTATTTAAATCAGTAAATCAACCGTGTAATTAATTTCAGATACATGTGTCATCACTCGTCGATCAAGGGTAGGCAAGGGATCCTACGTGGGAATTACACCCCAGTTAAACCATTTTGGCCTTTAATTAACCAGCTCAGCGCCATTCCACACCCCCAAGAGGCCAAAAGAGCCAAACGCTACCTCCCCCTGCTTCTACCTTCTATAAAGCCTCTCTTCCGCTTTCCTCTACGCCACCTTCCTCCTTCCTCATTTGCAACCTTTCTTGTTTGCTGCCTTTTCCTTTCTTTGAGATCGATCTTTGTGATCTTTTTCTTTCCGATTCGATTTGCAAACTTGATCATCTTCTTAATTATTGCGTAGACGCGTTGACAGTTTCTTAAATCGGTTTTTACGTTTGGTGGTTTATGCACAGCATTGGCAGCCACTCTCTTCTGTTTGGGTTGTGCAACACCAGCATCTCCATCTCGTCGCACTACTGGACTCGCATGCTTTGCCGAGGGCAAAGGTCCAAAAACCCTCGGCAAAGGCTTTGCCGAGGGCGGCCCTCGGCAAAGAGCCCTCGGGAAATTTTGAGACGGCGAAGGGGTCTTTGCCGAGGGCCCTTTATCGGGCACACGGCAAAGCCTTTGCCGAGGGCTAAAAAAACCCTCGGCAAAAAAAAACACTCTAAACGAAAGTTGTAGATCTCGAAAAGTTACGAAACTTTGTAGTTGACAACTTTTTCATTTGAATTCATTTAGTGCCTCAAACAATCAATTTACACTCGGTTTGTTATAATATATGGGGAATCGAAATGGAATATAAACACAAGTGATAAAGGGTTGGAGTGGTTAGAGGAGGTAAGTGAGAGAGGGTGTGAGAGGTCACGAGTTCGAATCCCACCGACCACGACTCGGCAAAGAAAAACTCTCGGCAAAGAAAAAATAAAAAAAAACCGAAAAAAATAGCAAAATAATTTTATTTTTTTGAGGCGCTGACGAGCCATCACTACCATCCGCGGGATTTTTTTGTATTTGTAAAGTCGTGGTCGGTGGGATTCGAACTCGTGACCTCTCACACCCTCTCTCACTTACCTCCTCTAACCACTCCAACCCTTTATCACTTGTGTTTATATTCCATTTCGATTCCCCATATATTATAACAAACCGAGTGTAAATTGATTGTTTGAGGCACTAAATGAATTCAAATGAAAAAGTTGTCAACTACAAAGTTTCGTAACTTTTCGAGATCTACAACTTTCGTTTAGAGTGTTTCTCCATCCGAGACTTTTTTCAAAATTTCAAATTTCAAATTTCAAACTTAAGACGCAATTATCGGCAATTAGATGCTTTCAAATGAAAAAGTTTTCAACTACAACATTTTATAACTTCTCAAGATCTACAAACTTTATTTTGATTGTTTGGTCATTTGTTCAACCGACGTGGTGGTTCTAACATATTTCACAATCCTTATATATCCTCTCTAGTAGTTTCATGAAACTTATTAGAGAGATGTAGATTTTGTGAACAACATTACTATTGATTTGTTAAATGAAGAAATGACCAATATATACTTTGTAGATCTTAAAAAGTTAAACAATTTTGTAGTAGAAAACTTTTTTATTTGAGTTAATTTAGTGTCTCAAAATATATTTTGAAAAATCTCTTTGCCGAGGGCCGTAAGGTAGGCCCTCGGCAAAGACTCTTTGCCTAGGGCCAATAGGGAGGCCCTCGGCAAAGATTTTTTTTTTTTGCCGAGGGCCTCTTTGCCGAGGGCCTGTCTTTGCCGAGGGCTCCTTCGGTTGGCCCTCGGCAAAGATGGCCTTTGCCGAGTGCCCGATATTTGGCCCTCGGCAAAGCCGGAAGCCCTCGGCAAAGGCTGCGTTTCCGGTAGTGTCGGCGCAGAAGCCATGTCGTCCACGGTCGGGAGCGGCAGCCTTAGCCCGCCGGCCGCGGCGTCGGCGCCGGCGGTGGAGGACACGAGCAGCCACTAGGCTCCGCACGGGCCGGTGCTGACGGCCTGCGTCGTGGGCATCAACGTGCTCATGATCCTCCTCATCTTCTTCTTCTTCTGGCGGTACTTCTGCGGGAAACGGGGACCGTCCGTGTCATCCGGCGCCCACGACGGCGACGACGACGACGACGCGTCGTCATCCGCGTCGCTGCCCGTGGCCTCCCCGTGGGCGTGGGCGTCCCGCCCGCGGCGCAGCAGCAAGGACCACGGCCCGCAGCCGGTGGATGACGTGGCGTCGGCGCTGCCCGTGTACGTGTACTCCAGTAGTGCCGGCGCCGGCGCCGGCGCCGGCGAAGGTGGGATTGGGAAGGCCCCCGAGTGCACGTGGCTGCGGCTCCACGCCACGTGCCCGCTTTGCCGCGCCAGCGTCGTGGCCCCCGCCAGAGCCGCGGCGGCCGCCGATGAGTCCAGAGACGGCAAGGACGATGATGGCGGCGTCCGCGCGGATTGTCCCGTGTGAGGCGCTCCGACCTGCTTTGCTCTGCCAGGCAAGCAGGTGGAGCTCGTAAACGGCGGATGGTGATGGTGGCAGGCATCTTTCGGCGTTGGTGTCCTTGTCTGCACTCTCTCTAAGCACCATGTGATGATGAGTGATGAGTGATGAGTGTGTGCATGCTCCGGGTGAGACGATGATCGTCGGTTCCTCCGTCCTGTAGTGTTACGTTTCTTAATTGTCAGGGATTATTACGGTATATTTTTGCATGGTCTTAATTGTCAGGGAATATATATATGTATGTGAGATGCTGTGATTATTTGATTTTGTGATGAGGCACAAGTATGTTGATTTCTATATATGCATGTGGAAGACATAATTACAGGCTGTAATTAGGTTAGTTCATATATTCATAATTGTTTAGATTTTGGAGGAAGATGAATCATCTCATCTCTTCTTCTCTATCTATCATCACTTATTTTTTCTTGGGAATCACACAATATAGCTACAGACTGACCTTTGAAGGCACGTACACATACTACCCGAGCAATGCGCTATCAAATTTTAAAATAAATAATTTTTTTTAAAAAATATGAGTAACTACGTTAAGTCGAGGACTTTGAATCTAGGTGTAGACACGTTATATTATAAGAAACCTAAGAAATTGAGGTACCCTTAGTTCGCTCTCTCTCTGTCACTTCGTGTGTGTATATATATAATCTCATAAATTAACATAGTAATTATCGTAACTTAAAGTGGCTACAGAATAAGTTATTTTGTAGCTAGCTATAGGGTATATTTGTATATTTTATATATATATATATATATATATATATATATATATATATATATATATATAGGGAAATTATTTTCTACTCCTAGGGAGTAGTTACTCCCATGTTTATATCTCAAGATTTAGGGTGTATATGACCGAACGAAGCGTATATACATGAAGTATATGATCATACTAGACCATCTATGGTATTATATATGTCAAGTATGCATGCATACATAGAGTATATGGTCATACTTATTTTATATAGTACAGTAAGTGGCATTTTCGTAATATATTAAAAAGTATGGGTTCCTTTGAAATTTTTTCACGTAGAAAGATTTGGAGTATCTTAGTATGAGTATATAAACATACTCAAAGTGATAAACTAGTATGAACACATACTTAAGGTGGGTTTTTAAAGATGGGAGTAACTACTCCCGGGAGTATAGAAAATGCACCCTATATATATATATATATATATATATATATATATATATATATATATATATATATATATATATATATATATATATATATATATATATATACACACACACACACAAATATAATACCAAGGTATTTGACATCATTATCATGTCACCAATATTCACGGTAGATGCATGATACTATAATGAGCCATTGCATAGTTTAGTTATTGGCCATTATTCAGAACAAATGTGGTGGCTGAATTTTTATTTTTGCTATTGCTATAGTATGTTTACAATTTCATGCACGTTGTCGATGTTGGTGAAACTGGCTGGGACTGGGCGAACATATTCTGCAGCCAGTGCTTGTGATGTACTCTATATGGCTTTGGAGTATACATACCTAGTAAGATGAATTATCAACCTTGTTAACATGAGTGTATGCATCCGTATCTACATCAATCGCGGCTATCAGTTGTCACGGACATCTCTTACCGTGATCTAAATTATTGGATGCATATGCATCTGCATTAGATATTCAGATTACTGATGGTGATCAAAGGCAGTAAAAAAGATATGACTGGTGATTAAGAATCAGACGGAGGAAAGGATAGGATGATTAATTTGACGATTCCACTTTTTAGAGATGGAAGTTCAATATCCTACGGAACCTAATTCAAATGAGATTTTGCTTTCTGATCCGGACATGCTGTCCATGTATATATATATGTGACCGGAAAGAAATGAAATAAATTAAATTAAAGTGTACAAGCACTGCTTTGATGTGTTGCACTTTTACAATTTACATTGGAATGACAGCTTCATCATTAGATTTTATACATGTGGTAATATATGTATCTGTAACAAAAATAATTAAAAATACGGCCGCGCATGCAATTCTTCCACAAATTTCTAATATCTTGCATTGCCAACACATATATATGTAAGCGAAACCCGGCATGCAATTATGGAACACTGGAATTTTACTTTTAACCCAGCTAGCTGACATAAAGTTAAAACATATATGTGCTTGCAAAGATTCCATTTGAAGCAACAAGAATCCAAACAGAACACAGTCACTAGCAAAGTTGTGAAGGGCATGCATGGTCGCCATGGCCACCCATTTGCCGGCCCACAACACGCAACTTTTGGTACTAGACTACTACTACTATAGAGTGTCACTAGCAAAGTACCGTGGATGTGGATCAGTCAAGCTCATGCAGCAGTTCCTACAAGCTATACATACAGTAGCAGCACTATCTATACAGAACACAGTGGCAGCACTATATCTGGTACCAGCAGCATTGCAGCAAGCGGAGCTCGCTGTTCTCCACACTGGAAACTATACTCCTACTACGCATGAAGTTCCCACAATCTTTTTCCGTACCGTCCCGTTCGATCAGCTTATCATGACGAAGTCAGTTTCAGCACAGCTGCAGCACAGTAGCCTCCTAACAACAACAGCTCATCTCCCTATCCAGTATATCAGCTTGTTGGTAGCTGGTGGTCGGTGGCTGATGCTGATTTGTTGAGAGAAAAATACTGCTAGCTGGTAAGTAGCTAGTGGCTTATGCTGATTTAACAAGAGAGAAAAGCACTGCTGGCTGGCTATCTGTAGCTATCTAGGTGTAGCTCGGAATGGTTGGCCCCGTTCGCTTATGCTGAAAAATAAACTGAAGTACTATTTCGGCTGATTTTATGTGAAAAAAAAATATTGTTTCAGTTAAAAAAATTAAGCTAAAAAGTATGGATTATAAGTCGGCCGAAGAGGCCGTTGCTGTCCTTTACTGTTCTAAAAGGACATCACCAGTCCCTGCTGTACATACAGTATATATAATCAAATCCAATCAAATCCACAGAAGAGATCTTTTCCGTTCATCCACCATTCCGATCGAGCCGTCATCGCCGCGTCAGATGTGCCTTCCTCAGATGGTACCGATTCGTACACATGGACAGCGACACGCAACATGGCCATGGATGGAACAGTCTCGGTCGCCCGTCCCATCCATTTTTCAAAGCGAGCGCGACGAAAGGCCATCGTCGACGGTCGGCCGGTCGCGGAAGCCACGAAAGCTACGTGCGTTTCGGTGTGCGGTGCGGCCGGATATCCGTGTGCGATCGATTTTGGCGAGTAGAGTAGGGCCTTGTTTAGTTCCTTAAATTCACTTTAAATTTCACTATGTAAAAAGAAGATTTTCTATCACATTAAAATGTTGACACATGCATAGAGTACTAAATATAGATGAAATCAAAAACTAATTGCACAGTTTTGTTGTACTTTACGAGATGAACATTTTGATCCTAATTAATCAATGTTTAAACAATTATTACCTAATAAAAACAAAAGATAAATAGTAATTCAGCATAGTATTTGAGTCATCGAATCAGTGAACTAAATAAGGCCTAGGTAGCCAGGTAGGGCAAGTACGTGGTAGGGTGCACACACACGACACACCGTACCGTCTGGAGCAAAAGAAAACTCATGCATGCATTGTCTCCATCCCCATCGATGGGACGAGACGGCGACACACCTAATATTCCACGAGTTACGTCTAATTGTTCGTCTTCGGTTGCGGGCCTAGATAATCGTCGTTGAGATCGATCGTCGTGCCCGTCCTGAGATGTCCAGGCCTCTGGGGTATTGTACGATCAGGTACAGAGTGGACACTACTACAGAAACAGTCAACAGTACCGGCCATATCACTGCTAAAATTAGTACAACCGGCAGTGATGACCCTTCACTGCCGGTTCTAGGCTCTGATAACCAGAAAATAATTGAGGGGTGCGAGAACCGGCAGTGATGACAACTATCACTGCCGGTTTGTGCCTCCCGCCGGCAGTGATGACAACTCCACTTATCACTGCCGGTTCAAGCCACGAACCGACAGTGATTTAATTCTATCACTGTCGGTTCTAGGATAGAACCGACAGTGATGAGCCTGACAGCATAAAAAGGTTGTAGCCGTCATCTTCTTCCTCCACTCTTTTATCCCGAGAACAGAGGCGCGCGTTTGGGCCACTCCCTCCAATGTTGCGGTCGCCCAAATCCGTGAAGCTACCACTTGGATTTGGAAGAATGGCTTGATCTTTTTGCTTTAAGGTTAGTAACCAGCCTCCATTCCTTCGATTTTGTTGCTTAATTAGCTTTGTTTTGATGGCTATAATGCTTGATTCTCATTCTTATTTCTTCATTCTTCTACAGAGCACTTTTCTAATTCATGGCTATAATGCATTGTTAGTATGTGATGTTATAATTGGTTCTTAGGAGTAGAGTAGATTCTTTTACAATGTTGATGAGCAAATTAACCCATGTGTCACCAAACAATGCATTGTTTGAGCAGTAGTGGCGGATCTAAGGGGGGTGGGTGGGCTCCAGCCCCCTAATGACTTGATTTACTACTAGAAACAATGCATTGTTCATGATAATGTCTCCAATTTTAGTATTTATTTAAATTAATGTCTCTATTTTTATGTGGCATGGAGTAGAATAATTGTTCTACAATATTGTGCAATAATTAATTTTTATGGGGCTGCGATTTTTAATTTATATGGGCATTGTTTGGAGCTACATTGTTATTCATGATCATATCTCCAAATTTAGTCTTTTTTTAAATTAGTGTCTCCATTTTTATGTTGCATGGAGTAGAATAATTGTTCTTCAATATTGTGCAATAATTGTTTCTTATTAAAACTTTCCTATGTTTTCTCTGCCCGGCCCATTTTACCTGTGCAGACATGGATCGAGGGTGGATGTACGATCTGTCATGTACAGACCAACGGTACTTGACGGGCATCGACGATTTCATCAAGCTCGCTAGAGCCAATGCTGGGGACTCAGCCTGTATTCTGTCCATGCAAAGATTGCAAGAATACGAGAAAATGGGGCGACGTGGAGCATATACGATTGCACTTGATTACCAGGGGGTTCATGAGAGACTACACGATTTGGACTTTGCATGGGGAGGTTGGTCAAAATGTTGCACAAGAAAACAATGATGATGTGCCTATTGATGATGACCAATGCCTAGACGCATTTCTGCCTATTGATGATGACCAATGCTACACAGTACCTGTGCCTACCAACGATAATGTGTTTAGGAATACATTAGTTGACGACACAGAGGAAAATGATGGCATTTCACAGTTTCTTCATGATGTGCATGGCGGATTCCTTAGTGCTACACAGTTGAAAAAACTGGAGATCATGAGAAAGGATGCAAAAACACCATTGTATCCGACCTGCCCAATAAGCAAACTGGAAGCCAACATCATGCTATTAGAGTTCAAATCAACGAATGGATTGAGTGATAAAGGCTTCGATAGCTTGTTAGGTATACTGCATAAACTGCTCCCGAAGGGTACCGAGTTACCAGAAAAGACTTACCTGGCCAAGCAAATGATTTGCCCAATCGGCCTCGAGGTTGAGAAAATACACACGTGTTCCAACGATTGCATATTGTACCGTGGAGAAAAATACAAAGACTTGGATGCGTGTCCCAAGTGTAAAGCTCCCCGATACAAGCAAGGGCCGTCAAATCAGGGAAGCAAGACCAGAGGAGGGCCCATAAAGGTCGTATGGTATTTTCCTATAGCTCCACGAGTGCATAGGTTGTTTGCAAATGCAAAGTCAGCCAAACTGTTGCGTTGGTACGGCGAAGAGCGTAAGAAAGATACAATGTTGAGGCACCCCGCCGACGGGTCGGACTGGAGGACTATCAACACTATGTTCTATAAGAACATCGGTGGAGAGGTAAGGCATCTTTGGATAGGTTTGAGCACAGATGGGATGAATCCGTTTGACCAGGTTAGAAGCAATCATAGCACTTGGCCAGTGACGCTATGTATATACAACCTTCCACCCTGGCTTTGTATGAAACGGTCATACATCCAGATGCCACTACTAATCCAAGGGCCAAAACAACCTGGTAATGATATCGATGTGCTTCTACAACCAGTGATCGATGAACTACTACAAATGTGGGAGACGGGTGTGAAGGATGTTTGGGATGAGTATAAAAAAGAACATGTCACGATAAAAGTTATACTTATCGCTACAATCACTGACCTGCCAGGGCGAGGTTGCTTGTCTGGAGAGAAGACAAAAGGATACACTAGGTGTGTCGAGTGCTTGGACGAGACTGATGCTATACATCTACCAGAAAACAAGAAGATGGTCTATATGGGACACCGTAGGTTCCTACGAAGGGATCACCCTTACCGCAAGAATAGAAAAGATTTTAATGGGACTAATGAGAAACGTGGCCCTCCAAAGTATCGAGACGGGAAACAGATACTTAAACAAGTAAGCAAACTCACAGATGTTGTCCTTGGGAAGGGGGAATGTGCAGTACCAGCGCCAGCCGGTAGTATCTGGAAGAAAAAATCAATCTTTTGGGAACTACCTTATTGGCCACTTTTGAGTGTACGTCACTGTCTTGATCCAATGCACATAACTAAAAACGTGTGCGGTAACACACTTAACATGTTGATGAACACCGGGGGAACAACAAAGGATTCTCTCGCGACACGCTTGGACATGCAACACCTGGGCCTCAGGAAGGAGTTGCACCCAATAACTCTTGAGGATGGCCACTTGAAACTTCCGGTGGCATCATGGACACTGAAAAAGGAAGAAAAGGCCATGCTTATTTCTTTCTTTAATGATCTCAAAGTGCCAACTGGCTACTGTGCGAACCCGAAGAGGCTAGTTAACATGAGAGAACTTAAGTTTAACTATGGTTGTATGAAGGCCCATGACTGTCATGTCATTATGACTCAGCTGCTCCCAGTTGCCCTACGAGGTATCCTCCCTGACAAGGTCCGTGCCCCAATCATAAAGTTGTGTTCATTCTTCAACGCGATCTCTGAAAAGGTCATTGAAGGGGCCAAGCTAGACCAGCTGAAGCAGGAGATAACCGAGATTCTATGCAGGCTTGAGATGCATTTCCCACCGACTTACTTCGACATATCAGTGCATCTACTTGTTCATCTTGTGGACCAAATTAAAGCCCTTGGCCCAATGTATCTACACCAGATGTTTCCTTTCGAGAGGTTGATGAAAGTTTTCAGGCGGTATGTTAGGAATAGATTCAGACCAGAAGGGAGCATGGTAGAAGGATGGACAACGGAGGAGGCCATTGAGTTCTGCACATATTATATGGACATCAATCGGGTCGGAGTTCCAGTATCTCGTCACGATGGAAGACTAGGGGCAAAGGAACGATAGGTGAGAAAGCAGTCAAAATAGTCGAAGTGGTTTCCTTCAGACAGGCACACTTCGCTGTTCTCCAACAGGCCGACGGTGTGATGGCATACATTAATGAGCACAAGCAGTTACTGCAAAGTAAGCACATCGGTAGGTCACAGGCTTGGCTTGAGAAAAAATATAAGGAGGAATTCGGTGACTGGTTTCGACGCCGCAGGCTAGGAATGGTGTCGGGATGTCAGCTAGATCTCTTAGCTCCCGGACCTTCGACTACGGTGATGATGTACCAAGGTTATGATATAAATGGTTTTACATTTTACACAAAAAAACAGGATGGAAAGAGCACCAACCAAAATAGTGCTGTTCGTTTCGACGCCCACGATGAATACGGCACGGTGGAGGCAACATACTATGGTTTCATAGATGAGATATGGGAGCTAGACTATGGACGACAGTTGAAGGTCGCTCTTTTCCGTTGCCAGTGGGTCCGGCTAGATGAAATCAACACCGACAATGATGGGTTCACTACCGTTGATCTATCCAAGACCGCATACAGAGATGACCCCTTCGTCCTTGCAAAGGATGTTTTGCAAATCTTCTATGCAAGGGATAACAATACAAAGGGAAGACTACAAGTAGTCATGCAAGGCAAAAGGAAGATTGTCGGTGTTGAAGGAGTGACGGACGAAGAAGAGTACAAAGGTTATCAAGAAATGGCTCCTTTTGGGGCAGACATTACCCTACCTATCCTTGAAGAGGTGACGAACCTGCTTACCTCCGGAGTGATCACAATGAGGCCATCATAGTTAGAATATCATAAACTATGTAATCCTTAATGAAATGTTGTAGATCTTCATTAGTTGAACAACCTTGGTATTCATCACATTTTAAGTTGAGATCACTTTCGATTTCAAATTTAGGCTCGATTTCAAATTTAGTCAAATGAGAAAATAACCCATATAAAAGTTTAGATCTTGGTGAGTTGAACAACTTTGGTATTCATCACTTTCTGAGCTGAAATCATTTAGGGGCTCAAATTCTGGTTTGAACTAGTGAAACATGACAATGAAACATGTGCAACATCTCAAATTCCCGATGTAAGTTTTGTGAACAATGTGTACTAAGAATTTGTTAAATGTGAACAACTTTGGTATTCATCACTTTTTCATTTGAAATAAATTGGGGTTCTAAAATTTGGTTTGAACTTGTCGTTTTTCAAATTTTTTTTAAAAAGACAACTTGAAACATGATTTTGAAACCCCAAATGGTTTCAACTAGAAAAGTGATGTAAAGAAAGTTGTACAATTCATCAAGGTCTACAACTTTTATATTGGTCATTTCTTCATCCGACAAAGTGGTAATAACATTGTTCATAAATATTACACATCTCTCATAAGATTTCATAAACCATATGAGACACGTGTAGGTTTTGTGAACAATGTATATTAACAATTTCTCAAATGAAGAAATGACCTATACAAAAGTTGTAGATCTTGATAAGTTGAACAACTTTGGTATTCATCAAGTTTTATGTTCAAATCATTTTGGGTTTTAAATTTTGGACTGGACGTTCCATTTTTCAAAATTTCAAATTTGAAATGTTCAATTTTTTTCAAATGAAGAAATGACCTATATCAAAGTTGTAGATCTTCATGAGTTGTATAAATTTGGTATTCCTCACTTTTTCATTTGAAATAATTTGGGGTTCTAAAATTTGGTTTGAACTTGTTGTTTTTAATTTTTTAAAAAAAAGTAAAACTAAACCGGTTCTAATGACCAACCGGTAGTGATGTCCCACATCACTGCCGGTTGTGTTCATTAGAACCGGCAGTGATGTCCCACATCACTGCCGGTTCTAATGACCAACCGGCAGATGATGTGGGACATCACTGCCGGTTTTAAACCGGCAGTGATGTTGGCCATCACTGCCAGTTTGTTATTAGAACCGGCAGTGATGTGGGACATCACTGCCGGTTCTAATGACCAACCGGCAGTGATGGCCAACATCACTGCCGGTTGTAATAATCCAACCGGCAGTGATGCTGGGGTTATAAAAAGGGGCTGGCGCTCCCGCCAGCCCCTTTTGCTCGACAAAAAACCAAAGCTCCCGCCAGTGCACGCCGCCGCCAGCCCGACTCGCCGTCCACGACGCCGCAGCCCGACCGCGCCGTTCACGACGCCGCAGCCCGACGCCGGAGCCCGACGCCGCCGTCCTCGACGCCGCCAGGAGCTTCTCCACGTCGTTGTCGCGCCACCCCTGCAGTTTGGGTGAGTGCCCATAAGGTGTTCGGTGAAATGCCTCTACCATTTTCTTTCTTTCTTTCTTTCTTCCTCAAACTGTTGTTACCGAAATTTACAGTGTATACTTGAGAAATATTATATGTTAAAATTATTGCTATTTATATATAGTATCGTAATTGATTTCAAGTGGGATTTCATATGTCAACTGCGTGCCTTTCATCAAAATGCATGAAGTCCATTGAGTATGATAAAATTGCATACATTCAGTTCTGATTATATATATACTCTAGTAGTTGGATCCAATTTGTCATTTATTTAAATTTTTGGGTTTAAATCCAGCAAGGGATCTCATATTGAATATTAATACTAACATGTCAAGATTGGTATACCTTTGAGAGATTGCCTTCACATGCATGCCAAGATTATTATACCATGATGAAGGAGGTGAAGTCACACATTTTTAAACCAAAAGGAATCAACTAAATAATGGGGCATACTGCAACTTAAAGCTCATGAATATAGACATAAAAAAATAGATGATACTCAACAAAATGTTACAAATTGGAAAAATAAACCAAATTAAGGACAGAATGAAGATCCATTTCAATCAAACTACATCGTGTTAAGCATGCATCTGCAAAATAAACAGAGCATATGTTTTTCTTTTTATAATAGCAACTCAATGATGGTTCTTGCAAAAATACGGAAGTATAAAAATTCATACACAGTGATAGATACATAGTACAGTTATGTCATAAACAGAGTGCCGTAGATCCTAGAGGTTTGGCAGTTTCGGTCTCAAAACCTTGGGCAGAGTGGTTAACAGGTTTGGGCCTAAAAAACCAGGAGAGGATCTCATGGTGGCACATGGAACTATCAGAGAGCTTGCGTTGAGGCAAAACGACTTCATGAAGGGACAATGGTCGTCCAATGCTTGGAAGATCATCATGGACTATTTTGCCTCCATTTGCGAAGTGGTTCTTGTCTAAACCTAGGGGTATTCTTGAAATGCTTAATAGCCCTATATAAATTGAAGAAAAACTTCTTGAATTCATCTCTTGTGCCCCTTTGGTTGTTATACGGGGTCGAGTCGGTAACTTGATCAAGAGTTGGAGTCAAGAGTGTTTTGACGCATATATGAGATTTACCCTAAGAAAGTTGATGCCTTTGATTGCATGTCTAGAAACATGACTCGTCATCGCCAATTCACCACCCGTCGCCGAGCTACTGATACCCCACAAGCAGAGAGCACTGCGACAGGAGCGTCGCAGGATCCAACTAATGGTGGTGGTAATCAGGATGATTGGAGCCCTAGCCATTATCTGCAGCTAGACCAAGGAGACGAGGTAATAACTTAGGTCAAACCTAATAACGTGATAGTAAGAAATCACGCTAGATAAGTTTGATGGGGACTTATTTATGAATTTTGAAGCAGGTTCCGCCGCAAGAGCCAAGTGGTGAGGGTACCAGCAAGACTAAGCGTGGTGCAACAAAGCTTCCTCAAACAAGTAAACATTGGCACATCTCTGAGTTCGACCAAGTAGGGGAGCCGGTGGAGCCTCTTACAGCATTAGGCCCATACAAGAGTGTCATCGGGGCACTTGTAAGAGACTTTATCCCGATCAAATACAGGAAATGGACTGGTCGTGAGGATGACCCATGGAGGGTTCCAGAAAGTGAGAAGGAGCTAGTTTGGAACAAGTTGAAAGGGTTTTTCACTTTTCCTAATGACTATGACGAGGCGACAGTCAAGAAGAAGGCCAAGGAAATCATGGGTCGCTCGTTCAAGACTTTCAAGGGAACCTTGTACAAGTTAATCAAGGAGGACAGAGAACCAAATTTTGAGGGAGGTCAATACACCATGCAGAGAGACTTCTGGGAGGAGTTCAAGGCTTACAAGCTATCCGAAGAGGCCAAGGCATCAAGCGAAAGAAATAGAGAAAACTCACTTAAGGCAAAGGATCCTCATCGCCTAGGATCGCGTGGCTATGTACGAAAGATTCCGGAATGGGAAATGGAAGTCCAGAAACTAGAGCAGCGCGGCGTTAGGCCTCAGACAAGCGATTGGCAGCCCAGATCAGTAAACTACCTACTTGCAAGGGGGGCACGATACAATAGTGACGGGAGCCTTAATGCCAGTAGTGAACCCGTCAGCGATCTCCTCCAGAGGATTTCAACCTTAACTGAGGAAGTGAATAGAGGTAACCGCAAGTCCGATAGAGAAAATGACGTGCTCACACAAGCACTTGGAAACAAGGAGCACCCCGGTCGCACTAGAGGAGCCGGGAATGTACCTTGGGTGAAAGCATTCGAAGGTGAATCTTCATCCTATAGGAGCCGGGCGAGGGCTAGAACACAAAGAGAAGAAGAGCTCCAAAGGTTTCGAAAGGAAATCGAAGATAGCATGGAAGCACGGATAGCTGCTCAAGTTGAGGCACGAGTTATGTCAGCTATGCAATCCATGTGTTCGTCACAACCGCAGCCTATCCTGACTTTGAATAGCCCAGTGCCCAAGGGTCGCAGTAGCTGCGGCTCAACCCCTATGCTTGACGAAGAAGAGGTCAATGCTCCTCATCCGGTGGACAACATCACTGGACCTATTAATGTCAGGTTATACATCCGTCAGCAGTGGACAAAAGACAAGGTGGCGGTCGGACAAGCATTTCCAAGAGGAGACGGCATCATTCATGGCAAGCCAATGCCACCCGGGTATGCCAGGGTCAGCATTGATAAGATCTTGGATAAGAAGTACAATAAGATACACATTGATTTCCCAGTGGAGGAAGATAGGCCGCGTCTTGTTCACAACTTGGGCACTCATGTGGCTTGGCGCAAACGCTTCATCAAGCTGGATGAGCAGCCATCTTCGGATGATGAGGATGGCAGTGAATCATCGGCATCGCCGCCGCCAAGAGGTTTCTCTCCTCTACAAGATCCTCATTCTCCCTCTCCTGCCTCGAAAGAGAAGACACCTCCTCCACCGCCAAAGGAGAAAACACCTCCTCTACCTCCTCAACCGCTAAAGGAGAAAACACCTCCTCTACCTCCTCCACCGCCAAAGGAGAAAACACCTCCTCCACCTCCTCCACCTCCTCCACAGCCAAAAGAGAAGACACCTCCTCCTCCTCCGCGAAAATCCAAAGTGCGATCAGGTTCGACCTCGCAACAAAGAGGTCATCAGTTTCGGTTGGTAATGCTCCCCAGACAAGTAAAAAGAAGGTGGATGCTAGCATTACGAGTAAGATGAAGGACCTGATTGTGGAGCCTCCAAGCAAGAAAGCCGCCATTGCCTTCTTTAATCGAATAGCCAGTCTACCTAAGTGGAGACAACAGACCGAATTTGAAAGGCAACACAACAAAGAGAGTAATCAAATCAGAGCTAGAGAAATACACACCAAAGAATTGCTAGAGATACAGAACTTGGCCAACAACATGGGCATATCCATGGAGAGGGCCACGGAGTTGTATTACGGAACGAGAGATTTTGAAAAAGCCACGGTCGCATACAAGTATTCAAGAGGCAAACCTTTGGTCGCCACCGAACAAGAGTTTAAAGATTTGCCAACATACATGCGACAGTTGCATGATTATTACTCCCTGGATACTGCCAACGGAGACTGTATCGGTTTTGAAGTTTGCATCCCTCCCGGAATGGTTTTTAATCATGCTGAAGAAACGGTGCATACTATTTATTATGAACACCTCTTTCAGCTCTTCCAACGGCGCTCGCTCGATACGCAGATTTTGATGATATGGTCTATGTAAGTACCCTACCCTCACAACGTTATAATAAACTACGTGATTTGCATTTGAATATATCATATGTTTATTATGCAGGTGTATGGCAAAATGGTGCCTAAAGAAGCAATTGAGCAATATAGACTTCTTGGATCCCATATTTGTAAATGAGACAACATGCACCGCCCCTGGTGATGATGACTATGTACCAACAAGTTTGAAGATTGAGTTTGAAAGTATGTTCAGAAACAACAAAACAAACGTACTCCTACCCTACAACTGCGAGTATGTGTTCTCGACCCTTATTTTAGTGTTTCTTTTCTTGATATGT
>CM039611.1:36924635-36971362 GCA_022457205.1 Saccharum spontaneum | reverse complement strand
GTAAGAAGATGACACTATTTTGACTCCTTTTGGCCCATCAATTTGGAGTATTTGGCATGATTGTCGACACATCGACAATGCCATCTTGACACATCATTATCTTCTAATCTAAAGCTCTAATGGCTATGACCCCTAAATAGAAAAGATAGAGCATACTGAGATGAACAACTTTGCTATTTGGCCCAAGGTCCAGTTCGGCCTATATCTAGCCCAAATCGTTGTCCAACCGGCCCACGTTATAACCCGACACGTGTTCGGCAGAATGTCTGAACCGCCGACACGCGCTCTGGACGTGGCGACCATGCACCAGTTCACCTCCACCATGGAAGCCGCGTGTCGTCGCCTCTGCCTTGTGTCCGTGCCTCGCTCGGCGTGGTAGAGCACCAGAGCGACCGTCCGAGCCCTCCCTTTCTTCCCACTCCCTATCGCCACTGCCTCTCGCCCTTGGAGCATGCACAGAGCGCGGACGCCGAGCCGCCATGCCCGTTCGAGCTCCAGCTCGAGCTTCCTAACCGCGCCATCCCTCCTCCCTTCCCTAAAACAAGCACGGCATCGCCTTCCCCGCCACACGCCGACCTCGATGCGCCCTTCCCGAGCTCCTCTCACCGTCGGGGGAGCGTGGCCACCGGTGCCATGGCCGCCGCCGTCCCTGTGCTCGTGGCCGGGCCACCACGGACTGCCACTAGCCGCACCAAGCCACTCATCGGATGCGCCGGAGTCTGAGCTTGCTCCTCTGCCGCCACTCACCGCCGGCGACCCCCCCCTCGCCGGAGGCTGGCAGAGCCGCACCTCCCCTCCCCTCCTCTGTACCGTTCCGAGGATGGAGAAGGCAAAACCTCGTGTGCGATTTCTCTTAGTATGACAGGCGGGCCCAACCGGATAGTGGGTCCCGCGGGACAGTTTAAGTAAGTGGCCGAGTTGGGTAAGCGACCGGGTGCGCCTAGCGTTAAGCTAGGGTTGTGTTAATTTCGAATTTGAATTTTCAGATTTTATTTAGTTCTTCAAAAATTTATATCTCCTGTTAGGTAACTCCAAAAATAGTAAATGGGGACTTTTTGGAAACCTTGAGGAGAGATCTATGCAATAGAGTCATAAAATTCTATATGTTGTAGATGTTTTCTGATGTCTTTATTTGAATTTAAAAATGCTCTTAAAATTGTCTCTAAACTTAACCAGATCAAGATCTAGAGTTTTAGAACCCCAAAAATAGTGATTCTTGTTTTGTTAATTTTGTGATGACATGTACTTGCTAAGAAAAATATAAAACTTATAGGTTGTTTCTGGGTTTTAGGATGTTGTACCTAGATCTTGTTAAATGGAAAATAAATGCTTGTTTTCCTTGTTATTTTTATATCTTGAGTTGTGGTGCTCCAAATAATGTGAAATTTTTATGGTAGTCTTGTCATGCTATGGATGTACTGTGGTATAAATTTCATGGTCATTGCTTACTGTATGCTCAAGTTATTGATTTAACTTGTTTATAGCTTGATAAATAGCTTATAAATAATATATAAATGATAAAATATAAAATGTTGTTCCATTACCTTAGTATGATATTTCTCTATCATATGGATTTATAATATGGCCTTGTGTTCACAGAAAATATTGAGTTTAGGTTTAATTTGCTCTTACATGATTTATTGCTATAGCAATTTGTCTTTTTCATAGAGGTTGATGTACTTATCTAAATGGCTTGAAATTTGTACAGTAGACTTTTGAGAGCATTGGTGGACCCCTGTAATTTTGGTAGAATTTATGGAGCACCCTTATGATGTGGTCATAATTCCACCTAATTATCTAAGATAAATTAAGAAATGTATTAAAATAATTTATCTAGGAATGGACACTATGTTTTCTGGTGTTCATTAGTCATGTGTGACATGTTGGTAAAGTTAGTTTTGTCCAATTATATGTTTGTAACATAAGTTAATAATTATTTCTTGCAAATAAGGTTTCTGAACAGATTTGAGAATATTGTTAATTTCCCTATGCAAATGATGTTTTCATGTCATGTGTGCTATAACAAAGTTGTTGTGAATTTCATGATCTAGCTGCTGTTAAATTTTGGTGGCATTTGGCCATATGGTTTAGAAACTACAGCTGTTCTAATTTGGGTTCAGATTTAGGTTGCTCTCTGTCCTTCCAGGACAGATTCTGTACCTTCTGTATTTCGACCTGGTAAATGTTAGAATCAGGTTGAGATATTTATAAATGAAATTTAGATAATTCCATAAGCTTTCCATAATGTCTTCTTGCAAGTCATTTGGAGTTGTAGATCTCCAGTTATGATTGATTTACTAAGCTACTATATGTATGTCCAGAAAGTGACAGATTTTAGTTGTAGTGCTTTGATTAACTTTGCCATGCTAGTGTATTGAAGTGTGACTCATATCTTTGATGATACTTGGGTGGCACCCTATGATCTTGTGAGACTTGTTTCTTGATTGATGTGCTTGCCTCTTCTATGTTATGTCTTAATGAGGATTAAGTTAATTAGCTCTAGGTGTTTATGTGAGCTTGGGTATGCTTGCATGATTACTTTGTTTATTGCACTTCTATGCATTCATACATACGCATTATTGCACCTCATTTAGGTACGCTAGCTGAAAAACGTGAAGGACGTGATGTGGCGTTGGAGCCAAACCCGAAGACGGTGTTTGGTGGATCTATCCCGAAGATAGAAGGACCGGACAAGTGGTAGATTGGAGGTTGCTCGCCAAGTGACTTCATCTGACATACTCTAACTTGAGTCGGATCCCAGGCAAGCCCCGGAGCATTATAAGCCTCCTACCTTCAAAAGCAATTAATTATATATATGTTATAAGTATTGTTGCATTAAGTGGTAGGAGTTGGTTGAAAACCTTGCTGCATTATATCATTCCTTGTCCAGATATATGAATCCCTGAATCCTACATAGACTAGGATCGAGTAGATGCTTAGCCCTGCTTTAAGCGGTAGAAGTCAGGTGATTTCCTGTCACCTGCGAGATGTAGGGATATTCATATATGGCACGGTTGGCTTTATTGCTATCGTGGAATGGAACCATGTGTTAATAAAATGAAATGAGACCGGGCGGGATGAAGATAGTGAAGCAACAAGGCATGGAGGTCTTGGGTGTGGATCTATCCCCGTCTGAGTCGTTTAAGGACCGATTCGCTGTACGTCCTTGAGTCATGTTGAACGCAGTCTAACACTTAGTTGGCCGGATAAGTCGTTCCGACCGCGAAGCCGAGTAATATGGTTCAGGCCGGGAATCGAATGGTAGGTTGCTTCTTGGAGGAGAGAAAGGATGTGCTTCGGGACATTGGCGTGAGACCAAGGGGGGGTTAGAGTCCCTATCACCTGGCAGAGTGTCGCCCTTGGGGTTGCGACATCATTCGGACCCGCGATTCCTGAATCGTACGAAAGGTGGCTTGTGCGACCCTGGCAGGGGCCTGCGCGGTGAGTGTTAGAAATACCCCTCCAGCTGGATAGGAATTCGATTCGAATCGCCGTCGCTCCCGGTTAGTGAGCACTTGACTTGAGCAGCGGCAACGTAGATTCCATTAAATTGAACGGATGGTTAATTGGATAACGATGGAAAGGTTGCCTCAATTTATACCTGCTATGGTTAATATTGTTTGCTCCTAATAAAGTGAGTGCTCTAGTACAGGTTCTAATATAGAGGACAGGTTAATGATAATTAACTTGATGCTTAAGCATTAATGATTACTTATTCATAATAAGCTTTTATGCAAAATGTTGTCAAGCTAGCCCACTTTATATCAGCCTTGCATGATCCTTGGTGTCACCTTATTTCTGATTTATGACGGGTAAGTCTAGCTGAGTACCTTCTCGTACTCAGGGTTTTATCCCCACTTGTTGCAGGTTGTGATGTATCTTGGTGACTGCAAGAGTTAGTTGGCTCCTGCCGTAGAGGCGGAGTGTGATCACGGGCATGATCCTTCTGAGTTATCTTCTCTCTAATGCTTTTGTTGGAAGTCGACCTTGGTACTGGCATATATATAAAATAAGGGTGTTATTAGTTTCAAATTACTTTGCTTCCGCTACTTTTGAACTTAAGTTGTAATAATGATGTTGAACTCCGATGTATATTTAATTACTTGTGAAATGGTTGTAACATGTGACTTGTTATGTTGAATCACTACGATCTTGGCTTGTATGTTGGTTGGTTTGAAATCCCTCGTGATTTTATTGGACTACCGGAGTTATATGGGCTCAAGTGCGAGAATTTGATCACTTCGGTGACTGTTTTTGTACTTGTGCTCTTATAATTTGGACGGTTCCGTTACAAGCTGGGCGGGGCCACCGACGACCGAGTCATCATCCGACAGCTCCCCCTGTTCCTCTCCGACACCGCTCGAGCCTGGCTCGAGGATCTGCCACCCCAACAGATCCACGACTGGGGTGATCTCGTAAGGGTGTTCGAGGGAAACTTCAAGGGAACTTACATGCGCCCCGGCAACTCGTGGGACCTCCGGAGTTGCAAGCAGAAGCCAGGTGAATCCCTCCGGGATTACATCCGGTGTTTCTCCAGGCAACGCACCGAGCTCCCCAACGTCACCGACTCTGACGTGATCATGGCTTTCCTCTCGGGCACCACTTACAAGGAGTTGGTCCGAGAGTTAGGCCGTCACACCCCCCTCACTGCCAACGGGTTGATGGACATCGTCACCAACTTCGCCGCAGGTGAGGAGGCAGTTGGTGCCATCTTTGGCGGCGAGCAGGACACGGGGAAGCAGAAGACCGACGATCCCGCGAGCTCCACCCGGGGCTCCAAGAGGAACAACCGCAAGAAGAAGAAAGGCCAGCAGGGCAAGCTCGAGGCCCCGGCCGACGAGCTTGTCGCCGCTACCGAACGCAAGAAGCCTCGAGGCCCCCCCGGCGGGGGCGTCTTTGACAAAATGCTGAAAGAGCCATGCCCTTACCACAAGGGACCCACTAACCATAACCTCGAAGATTGTCATATGCTCCGCAGGTACTTCGAGGGCACAGGCAGTAAGAACACCGACAAGAAGGAAGACCCAAAAGGTGATGACAAGGATGAGGGGTTCCCCAAGATCCACGACTGCTTCATGATCTACGGAGGACCCTCGACCCGCCTCTCAGCGCGCCAGCGCAAGCGAGAGCGGCGAGAGGTTTTCTCCGTACAAACGGCGGTCCCTCGTTTCCTTGACTGGTCTACGGTGGCCATCACTTTCGACCGTGATGATCATCCGGACTACATCCCCAATCCGGGGGTCTACCCTCTTGTTGTTGATCCCATCATCGCCAACACACGCCTCACCAAAGTACTCATGGACGGCGGGAGCAGCCTCAACATCATCTACTCCCAGACCCTCGACCTCCTGGGGGTCGAGAGAGCGCGCCTTCAGCCTAGCGTCGGGGGCTTCCACGGAGTTGTGCCAGGGAAGCGGGCGGAACCCCTCGGACGGGTCGATCTGCCCATTTGTTTCGGCACACCGGCCAACTTCAGGAAGGAGACCCTCACCTTGGAGGTGGTCGGGTTCCGTGGGACGTACCACGCCATCCTCGGGCGCCCGTGCTACGCCAAGTTCATGGCTGTGCCGAACTACACCTATCTCATGCTCAAGATGCCCGGCCCAAACGGCGTCATCACTGTGGGGCCCTCGTATGAACATGCCTACGAGTGCGACGTCGAGTGCGTCGAACACGGCGAGGCGGTTTTGGAGTCGGCGACTTTGGCCGCGGACCTCGACGGTCTCGCCAACGAGATTCCCGACCCAAAGCGCCACGCCGGCAGCTTCGAGCCCGCGGAGGACGTCAAACTCGTGCCCCTCGACCCCGCTGATCCCAACGGGAAGGCGCTGAACGTCAGCGCCACCCTCGACCCGAAATAGGAAGCCGTGCTCGTCGACTTTCTCTGCGCAAATATCGACATTTTTGTGTGGAGTCCCTCGGATATGCCGGGCATACCCAGGGAAGTCGCCGAGCACGCCTTGGAGATCCGGGCCGGATCCAAACCGGTGAAGCAACGCCTGCGCCGCTTCGACGAGGAGAAGCGCAGGGTCATCGGCGAAGAGATCCACAAGCTACTGGAGGCCGGGTTCATCAAGGAAGTTCACCATCCCGAGTGGCTAGCTAATCCTGTATTAGTTAAGAAAAAGAGTGGGAAATGGAGGATGTGTGTAGACTATACTAGTTTGAATAAAGCATGTCCAAAGGTTCCCTTTCCTTTGCCACGCATTGATCAAATCGTTGATTCAACTGCGGGATGTGAAACTCTTTCGTTCTTAGACGCTTACTCCGGGTACCATCAGATAAAAATGAAGGAGTCCGACCAGCTCGCGACTTCGTTCATTACCCCGTTCGGCATGTATTGCTACGTTACGATGCCCTTCGGTCTCCGGAACGCAGGGGCAACGTACCAGTGATGCATGCAGCACGTTTTTGGAGAACACATCGGACCAACCGTCGAGGCATACGTCGATGACATCGTAGTCAAGACCAGACAAGCCGATAATCTAGTGAACGACCTAGACGTTGCCTTCAAATGCCTCCGGGTAAAGAATATCAAGCTCAATCCAGAAAAATGCGTTTTTGGCGTCCCTCGAGGTATGCTTTTAGGGTTCATCGTGTCTAAGCGGGGCATCGAGGCCAATCCAGAAAAAATCTCTGCGATAACCAAGATGGGCCCCATCCAAAATCTGAAAGGCGTGCAGAGGGTCACGGGCTGCTTGGCGGCACTCAGCCGTTTCATTTCGCGTCTCGATGAAAGAGCGCTCCCTCTGTACCGCCTCTTGAAGAAATCGAAGCATTTTTCCTGGACCCTCGAGGCCGAGGAAGCCCTCACAAAACTCAAGGTCACGCTCTCTAACTCACCAATTCTCGTCCCTCCGACCCCAGGAGAGCCGCTCCTACTCTATGTCGCTGCAACGTCACAAGTAGTCAGCGCGGTCCTGGTTGTCGAATGGGCCGAGGAGGCTCATACCTTGCTCGTCCAAAGGCCGGTCTATTTCATTAGCGAGGTGCTCTCGGAAACCAAGGTCCGGTACCCCCAGATCCAGAAACTGCTATATGCTGTCATCTTGACACGGCGCAAGCTCCGACACTACTTCGAGGGCCACCCAGTTACTGTGGTTTCTTCTTTCCCCCTGGGAGAGATAGCCCAGAACCGGGAAGCCTCGGGTAGGATCGCCAAGTGGGCGGTCGAGCTCATGGGCGAGACCTTATCTTATGCGCCGCGCAAAGCTATAAAGTCACAGGTATTGGCAGACTTCCTGGCTGAATGGACCGACACCCAACTCCCTCCCGCACAGCTCCAGGCCGAGCTCTGGACCATGTACTTCGACGGGTCATTGATGAAAACGGGAGCAGGTGCGGGCTTGCTCTTCATCTCACCTCTCGGGGTTCACATGCGCTACGTCATCCGTCTTCATTTTCCTGCGTCAAACAACGTCGCTGAGTACGAGGCACTCGTCACGGGGCTAAGAATTGCCGTCGAACTCGGGGTCCGACACCTTGACGTTCGAGGCGACTCCCAGCTCGTAATCGACCAGGACATGAAGAGCTCGAGTTGCCGTGACCCCAAGATGGAAGCTTACTGCCAGGAAGTACGACGCCTCGAGGACAAGTTTCACGGCCTCGAGCTCAACCACATCGCACGTAGGTATAACGAGGCCGCCGATGAACTCGCAAAAATCGCGTCCAGTTGAACTACGGTTCCACCAGACGTTTTCGCAAAAGATCTTCAGCGGCCATCCGTCGACCTTGGGCCAGACGGAGGGGTCGACGGGACGTCACTCGACCCCCCACCTAAGACTGAAGCCCCCTCGACCGGGGCTGAGGCCATGCAGGTGGAAGGTTCGACCCTACTATCTGGCCTCGAGCCTGACTGGCGCGCTCCGTACCTCGACTACCTTATCCAAGGGGATCTCCCCTCGAATAAGACCGAGGCTCGACAGATCGCTCGCCGGGCCAAAACCTTTGTGATCATTGGCAACAGTAGGGAGCTGTACCGCCGCAGCCCTACAGGCATCCTCCAACGTTGCATCACAAACGAGGAAGGCAGGAACCTGCTCAGCGACCTGCACTCGGGGGCTTGCGGTCACCACGCTGCGCCTCGAACCCTCGTCGGGAACGCCTTTCGACAAGGATTCTATTGGCCGACCGCGGTCTCCGACGCCGTCAAGCTAGTACGCTCCTGTAAAGGTTGTCAGTACTATGCGAGACAGACTCATCTCCCGGCACATGCTCTGCAAACCATTCCCATCACGTGGCCGTTTGCCGTCTGGGGCCTCGACCTTGTCGGACCTCTAAAGAGGACAACTGGCGGCTTCACCCACTTGCTCGTCGCTATCGACAAATTCTCCAAGTGTATCGAGGCCCGCCCTATCACCAGCATCAGGTCCGAGCAAGCCGTGCAATTCTTCACCGACATTGTTCATCGCTTTGGGGTCCCCAACTGCATCATCACGGACAACGGCACCCAGTTCACTGGTAAAAAGTTTCTGGATTTCTGCGACCACCATCACATTCGCGTGCTCTGGTCGGCCGTGGCTCATCCAAAAACAAACGGCCAAGTAGAACGTGCCAATGGCATGCTCCTACAAGGCCTGAAACCCAGAATTTTCGACAAGCTAAACAAGCATGGCAAAAGATGGGCTGCCGAGCTGCCCTCGGTCCTGTGGAGCCTAAGAACAATGCCGAGTCAAGCCACCGGGTTCACTCCGTTCTTCTTAGTCTACGGTTCCGAGGCAGCCCTCCCAACCGATATTGAATACGGGTCCCCAAGATTGAAGGCTTACAACGAGAGAAACAATGACGCCGCAAGAGAAGACGCCCTCGACCAGCTCGAGGAGGCCCGAGACATGGCTCTATTGCATTCTGCCAGGTACCAACAAGGTCTCCGACGTTACCACGATAGACACATCCGCAAGCGTGACCTTAACGTCGGCGATCTGGTGCTACGACGGAACCAGAACACTAAGGGACGCCACAAGCTCACACCGCCATGGGAAGGACCGTACATCATTGTAGAAGTACTAAAGCCGGGCACCTACAACCTATCCAACGAGAAGGGCGAAATCTTCACCAACGCTTGGAACATTGAACAGCTACGTCGCTTTTTTCCTTAGAAAGCCTCGAGGCTCTGTAATTTCTTTTTCATCAATAAAGAATACAGCAATGTTAAAAACTTTTGTCTCACAGTGAGGAAGGATCGACTCTGTACTACCAGAATCGACCCTCCCTCGGGGGCTACACAGGGGGAACCCCCCAGTCCCCGAAAAAAAACTTACACTCCTTTTTAAATTTTAAGAACCGCTTCTTAGATCAATGGCGCTGTAAGAGCACCCTAAGGTTCGGAAGGACCCTCGAACTTGGAGTATCACCTACGCCTCCAGGAGCTATGGTGCCTCCACTTAGTCCTTACGCATTCTAGAGATGCAACTTCGCGCTAGGGAAACCTAAATGACGGTTCCTAACTTTAAAAGAGATTCCACTCCCGACCGCTTAGATCACGTTCTCACACGATCCACGAGGCTGCAAGAGCACCCTGAAGCTCGAGGGCAGTCGAGCCACGAGATTACTTACGCCTCCGAGGCTACGGTACCTCCACTCGCTCCCTTAGGCCAAAGAACGCAATGCGCGCTAAGTAAATCACACGAGAACACGATCCAAGCAATAAGGGAAAGAGAAGCTCGAATAAAACTAAGTTAGCTACGAACTGATTTTCGTTTCGAGTTCTTAAGGCCCCTAAGGCCACCACGACCAAAATTCAAAGCAACTAACTTATTACATGGGCCTCCGTGCCCAGATTTGGCTCACAGGCCTTCGTCGTCAGCAGGCGGGACCACCTCAGGCTCAAAGAGCGAGGCCAGACGGCTCCCAGGCCCCTCCGCGGCTTCAATCAGCTCCAGGCAGGCGTCTTCATTCTCCTCGTCCATCCGCTCCGGGTCTGTGATGAAGCCGTCGGCAACGAGCTCCATGTCGAACACAACCCCGAGCGGACGACGGCCAGCGCCCTCTTCACGCCGTGATGGAGGCTGTCCCGAATCTTCTCCCGGGCGAGGTGGCCCAGTGCCGCCACCTGACGGATGAAGGAGTTCCCTGGAGCGTCTTCACCAGTGTCGGCGTCGGGCTCGACCCCCAGACCGTCGCACACCGTGGTGATCGCGCCCTCGAGCAGCTGGGTCCTCCGGGTCTCGGCTTCGAGGAGGCTCTGCAGGGAATTGGCGGACGAGTGGGCCTCCCGGTTCTCACTCTCCAGCTCTGGAACATGACAAGGCAAATTAGCACCTAACGCGATGCCTCAACTCTATGGCCATAACAAGTTACTTACCCTCGACGTGGGTCTTTAAACCCACAACCTCGTCGCGGAGCCCCCCGCACGTCTGCTCGAGCCCCAGGAGGGCACTGTCCTTCTCACGGACGGTCGCCTTCAGTGCCTCGATCTCTTGGCGGGCGGTCTGGAGCGCCGCGTCCTTCTCTTGGACGGCCCCGTTCAGCCCCGAGATCTCGTCCTTCAGCGCACTAAACCGGGCCGTGACCTGCCCGATCTGGACGTTGAGGAGGTCACGTTGACGGCTGACCTGGGAGACGTCCTCCTCGAGCTCCTTGACCCGCGCCGCCAGGGGCTCGAGGTCCCTGCGGGCCTGGGCAGCCTCTTCCCGGACCTTGTCCACCTCGGTGCGCATTACGGCTTCAGCCGCCCAAGCCTGGATCGCCTCCTCCTTCACCGTCGAGAAGGCGGTGCGCAGCTCCGCCATCTCAGCGGTCCGATCGGTGACCCTCTTCTGGGTCTCCTCGACCAGGGCCCGTTGCCGGGACAGCGACGCCCACACGCCACTCTCACCTCGGATGAAGAGTGACTTGCGGCGGGAGGTCTCCTTCAGTTCCTAACTCAAAGGAAACCAAAAAAGATAATGAAACCAAAGAAAAAAGACACTGAGAGCCACGAAATAAGCTGACAGATTAATCGTACCTCGGTGGCATCCCGCATGCCCCGCGAGACGGCGTCGGACGCCACGCGGAGTAGCCGATCGAGATGCTGGCGGACGCCCTCGAGGTACTGCCAGCGATGCACCTCATCTCTGTCATTCAGAGTGAGGATAGGCTCGGCGTCGGGGTTCGCGGCGTCCCTAAACTGAAGGGGCGGCCCCCCCCACCTCGGGATCTCCTCCTCAGCCCGTGCTATCGCCAGCGCGGCGAAGTCAGGCCACGACGATGACGACGCGGCCGGGGCGCCTCCCGGCCCGGTCGAAGGGCCGGCCTCGTTGGCCTCGCCCGCAGCTCCCGCGGCCCCGGCGGAGGTCGAGGCATCGGCTCGGCTCGTGGCCTCGCCCTCCTCGGCCCCCATTATTTGTTTTCCTCTGTCTAGGGGGCGTCGTCGAGGGCAATGACCACGGGCACCCGCCCCTCGGCGGTGACCGGCCCCTCGGCATCCAGTACCTCTAGAGCTGGCGCCTCCGCCGTCGACACCTCCGGGGCCGGTACCTCGCCCGTTGGCGGCTCGGAAACCGGTGCTCCGGCCAACGGTGCCCCCGCAACAGGCACCTCGACCTCCGGCACCACTTCTTCCGGGGCTCCGGTAGAAGGCTCGACGGCCTCGCCCTCTGCCGTGCCCACCGGCCGCGCCGGCAGGTCTTGCTGTGGCTGCGGCCCCCTCGCCGGCGCCACCTCCTGCTCCGGTGCCGGTGCAGCCCCCTCCGCGGTCGCATCGGCACCCGCCCTTTCCGCGGCCGCTTCAACGGTGGCCTCGGCCGAGGGCAGCGCCCTGGGCTCCGCCTCGACCGGGCCAGGCGCCACTACCCTCGCCGGGTCTGACCTCGCCGCGGCAGGGTCAGGGCCGGCGACCGTCGAAGCGCCTGCAGCCTCCTGCTGTCGACGGCGCTCCTTCGCGGCCTCGACCTCGCGGACCCAGGCCGCGTCCTGCTCCGCCGACCGGTTGAGGATGGCGGCACTGGCCCGGAGAGACTTCACGGGGGTGGGCCCCATGTGCTCCGCCTTCCGCTTCAGCCTGTAAAGTTAAAAATGAGGTCGACCGACGAATTCGAAAAAAGACAAATCCCCTTAGCTCGAAAACTCACCCGGAGATCGGCACCAGAGGCCTCGACCCCGCACAATCCGAGCCGCCCGAGGCGGCAGGCGGCGGCCTCGCGGCAGCCCCACCCGCAGACCGGGCGCTCCGTGGGGCCCTCGCCGGCGCACCACTGCGCGTCTTCTGCGCTTCCGAGGCCAGCTGGCCTCGGGTCCTCACGCCTGACGGCGGCGCCACCGACGACGATGTCGGCGCCACCGCCCCGGTCCCCTCCCGGGCTTGCGGGGCCTGGGCTGGGGCAGGCACCCCCGTCGACCCCGCTTGCTGGGTCCGGGGCAAGGCAGCCCCTCCCGCCGAGGGGCCCGCCTCCTTCTCTTCCTTCTTCTTCTTCTTCTTCTTCTTCTCCTCTTCCTCGTCATCCTCCTCAACCTCCTCGACCACGACGACCGAGGAGGATGACCCTGCGATGGGCTCCAGCAGGGGGCGGATATCGGGAAGGCTCCCCAGCCCGGTCGCGGCCTCGTACCGCGACAAGGCGTCATCATCCTCGCCGCTGCTGTCGTCGTCCCCCCCCCCGACATGGTCTCGGAGGGCAACGGCTCCAAAGGAAGCCCGTCGAGGGCCTGCTGGCGCCGGCGTTTTTTCCGCGCCTCCGCCTCCTTGGCCTTGCGGGCCGCCCGCTTCTTGGTCGACTCCTTGACCTCCTTCTGCTTCGAGGCGTGCTGCCGTCGAGCCTCCCGGGCAGGCTGGTCCTCCGGAACCGGCGGTCGCGTCTCCCGCAGCGCCGACAAGTCCTGCACACAGGCGTCGACCGGGTTAAGGGTGTCCGAGAAACGAACGAAACCAAAACGAGCGTACCAACTCAAAGAACTTACCATGGGCTCGAACCCCTCAGTGGGCCTCATGGGGAGCCGGTCAGCTTCCTCCGCCTTGAAGGTCCCCACCATCCGGCGGGCTCGACGAAGTCCCTCCTTGAGGGTGAGGGCCTCATGAGACATCCGACTCCCCTCCAGAGACGCCTCCGGAGTCATCTGGTCGAGGCGCAGGCGACGCCGGCACAGCGGCATCACCCGGCGGCGATGGAACGCCGTTGCTACCGCCGCCGCCGTCAAGCCTCGAGCGTGAAGCTGCTGCAGCGCCGCCAGCAACGGGTCCAGGCGCGGCTTCTCGGCATCCAGCACTCTGTATATCCAGCGGTCCTCCCGGGCGGTCAGCACGAGGCCGGTGTACCTCGGCAACTGGTTGTCGTCGTTGCGGAGGTAGAACCAGCCCTCGTGCCACCTGCTGTTCGAGGAGATGAGGCGAGCCGGGATGTACTGATCCGCCCGGCTCGACCTCAACTGCAGGACGCAGCTCCCTACCCGCGCCGCGTAGAGAACTCCCTTCTCCCCCGCTCTCCTCGCGAAGAGTTCGCCCTTGAAGAGGTGAAGCCACAGGTTCCACTGCGGCTCCACCCCGAGGTATCCCTCACAGACCGCCGCGAAGATGGCGGCCTGTGCGACGGCGTTGGGGGCGAGGTGATGGAGTTCCACCCGGTAGTAGTGGAGAAGCGCTCGCATGAAGACCGACGAAGGAATGCCGAATCCCCGCTCGTGGAAGCACACGAAGCTCACCACGTATCCTTCCGGGGGCGCCGGCTCCCGGTGGGCCGGCGGCGGCGCTATCCACTCCGGCCGCGACCGGTTCGTCCTCGGCCGCAGCAACCCGTCTTCAACCAGCTCCTCCAGCCTCCTCTCCGTCACCGAGGAAGTGGCCCAGTCTTCGGCGGGGAGGATTTGGCTCTTTCCGGCCATTGGTGCTGTCGGGAGGAGGATGAGCGGAAGGGAAGGCGGCGGCATAATGTTGACGCTGGAGCCAAAGTCACAGAGTGCTTCTGGGAAGTCCACCGTGCCGATGGAGATCAGGATGACGGGGCGTCCTGGATCGCCTCTCTTGACTGGCAGAAGGTCATTATGTACTCCGACAGCGGGATTACTCCAATAGTTACCTGCATCAAACATGTCTACAAGATTTGCAGATTCTAATCCTTCCGGTTGTGATGGTATACCGGGGTTAGTAGCAGGAACAGCAGTAGCTATTTGATTTAACTGAGATTCAATCATTTTATTAAAGCTAATTTGGTTTTTGATGGCAGTAGAGAAATTATCCATTCTATTATTTATGTTTTCTAGTATTTTATCATTGGATGCCAATTTCTTAGACAAGTTATCCATTAGCTTTCCTTGATTAGACACTAACTCTCTCAGGGGTGGAAAATTATTATTGTTGTTGTAAGAGTTATTACCTTGATAATTACCTGAGTAGTTACCTGAGTAGTTAGGCCTCTGTTGATTCCAACCTTGATTTTGTTGAGGACGGTTGTAGTAGTTGTTGTTGTTGATGTACCTTGCATCCTCAAGCATCTCAGGGCAGTGATTGCCTGAGTGTCCAGTGTCTCCACATTCCTCACAAGTCATGTGAGAGTCATAGACGTTCATGACTTCTCTTTTGTCTCCAGCTTTGTCATCGAGCTTTTTCATGAGTAGGTCTAGCTTTACAGACAGCATGTCTACCTCCTTGAGCTGGTGCATACCTCCACCCTTCTTGCGTGTTTGAGTCCTCTCTTCGTTCCAACCTTGGTTGGACGCCATCTTCTCCACAAGGGCTGTAGCTTGTGGTATGGTGAGTGATAGAAATGCGCCTCCAGCTGCAGCATCCATGGTCTCACGAGCACTAGTGATGAGCCCATGATAGAAAGTCTGCATAAGTAGCCAGCTCTCCATTCCATGATGGGGACATTCTAGGATGTAATCTTGAAAGCGCTCCCATGCTTCTGGAACAGATTCATCATATTGTTGCTGAAAACTTGTAATCTTCCCACGGAGAGCATTGGTCTTGCCCATGGGAAAGAACTTAGCCAGAAAGTTCGTAGAGCAGAGTGCCCACGTAGTGTTCTTATCCTTCGTCACGTAGAACAACTACTTCGCTCTCCCCAATAGTGAGAATGGGAAAAGGCGAAGTAGTATGGCGTCTCTGGGAACATCTAATATAGTGAATGTGCTGCAAATCTCCAGGAAGTGTTGGAGATGAGCACTTGCATCTTTGTGCGGCTTCCCACAAAACTGGTTGGCTTGTACCATGTTGATGAGCCCTGACTTGAGCTCAAAGTTCTTGTCGATGGCCGCGGCAGGTCCAGTGCGGATGTTGTCCGTAGTGGGAGCTGAGAACTCGCGGATCGTCTTGTTCGCCATGGCTGCGAACTCTGTTGACAAATTCCGGATGAAACTTCGGCGGTCTTCTGGATTGGATGAAGTGTTGCGTCGAAGTGTTGACTTCTTGAGCTTGGCTCTTGCCCCTCTGATTAATGCTTCGGGGTTGTCAACAAAATTTTCTGGAAGATGTCCTCTATTCATACATCACCCTGCAAAACAATAAGAATGGAAAAATGCAGGGGTAAATCTGTATGGGAGAATTGATGATCTCAATCACTTAATGATGCGAATGATGACTCAAATTCCGTATTCATTCCTTGTTAGTAAATCAACCTTCCCCGGCAACGGCGCCAAAAATGCTTGTTGGGCATTCTTAACGTCATTACCAAAAGTAGACTTAGTTTTCTAATTCTGATAACGGCGCCAAAAATGCCGAACCTATCCCTCATGCCACTTAAGCCAAGTTGTCATCCCCAGCATGACATGAGAGACGCGGTATTGAAATATGCAACTGCTCTTCTAAATAAATAATAAATAAGATCTGCAAGCGCACAGATTAATACCGATGTAGCATTTTAACCGGGAAGTATTCCAGGTATCGTTATTTATATTTTTACCACTGGGAAGGGATTACTAACATCAATGTTGATTATGGAATGGAATATAGGAATGAGTATCAATCATTGCATGTATAAGTGAGAGCATTCATCTATCTCTTGCATACAGGGGTAAGTGTCACATAAAATATGGATAAAGTATGAATGGTGACAAAGATAATTAATCTGATCAGCTAGCCACATATAATAATGATAAGCACCTCAACAGATATTCTAGCAAGTCATTAGCATGGTATTAGGACGAACTACAAGGATATTTCCTAAGTTATTCTTAACTATAAAGTCTAGCATATCATAGTTAGTGCAAGTACACTTGGCAATCATTGCGAAAAAGGACTACGCCCATGCATAGTGATATTATCAAGGAAGATGAGAAACATAGCAATCACTCCCCCGTAATAATGTTGCTCTGCCTGCCTTACACACGGGAGGGGGACTATATAAGAACCAACGAAGCTGTCACCATCGCGGACCACCCCACGATCCGGCATATAAGGTGCAATCGCAGATAAATATGGTCTAAGCACCACGCCTACACAATATTTATCATTTACCCATGGATCCGATGGATAAACGCTATATGATCCTAAACATGTATATAATTCCAATCTAACTAAGCCAAGCGTATAACTACGATAAACTAAGAACAATATAATCGCAAACATAAACAAGTAGAGCATAGTCATAATCAATATATTGAAATAGAACAAAGTGGTATTCATAATATTGAAGAACAAAGATGAACAATGAAGAACAGTAAAGGAATTACCAAGAATCCTCTTGACAGATCCGGAAACCAATCGAAGATTGACTCCTTCTAGTTCTAATCCTATGTAGCTATGCTATACTAGAGATCTAGTTGATGTGGTGGCTCTAGGGCTTGATCAGAGACTCTCCTCCTGAGATTAGGGTTTGAAGAATTGAGAATGAGGGAGTGCCTCCTCCAGGGGCCAGGGGTCCTGCTTATATAGCCCCCTCAAGTGAACGTGGGCCGTCGGATCAAACCGACATTAATCGCACGGTTTTCCTTGATCCCTTAGGTCGGTGGAGCATAATCCGCGAGACGGAGCCTAATTGGCTCTCAGGCCAGGGTGGGCGCCCTGCCTCCGGGCCCGTTCGGCCTCCCGTTCGATCTCGTTGCTTTTGGAGTCTTCTAGATGATAGAAAATCGGTGAACATGTTATTATCTCTATGTAAACCCGACGTGTGGGCCTTTCCTCCGTATTTTCTGATAACCCCCTGCAGAAACAGACAAACACCAAAACTCATAGAATTCTGTCAGATAAAACCCTAAGTCTAGGTGTTGGTTGCATTTGGATCCTTTTCTTTATTTATTTGATAACTATATTTGGTACTTAAGGACCGTCAACAAACTCCCCCAAGCTTACCTCTTGCTCGTCCCTGAGCAAGGATAGACTCATTATGGATCGGAAGTTGCTGCAACGCCTTTGAACGTTGACGGCATATATGCTTTCAAATAAGGTCTCATCCCTGAGTTAGAGTAAACTGTCAAGACTTAAAACTTACTCATTTTACCTTTCACCATGGGGCTTGCAACCGTCACCTGCATCTTGAGTGGTTAAAAGATAGAACGGTCTAGTCAAACGCCATGTCTCTTATTCTTGATCAGCTATAGCTCCGGAGTTTTTGCAAATTTTTCAAATAAAACTCAGAGATTCCTTGTATGACTTTCTCGGGTCTCTCTTTTGTGGTATTTCTGGATCCTTACCAAGACAGTAATGGTATATGCCTTCTCTCTCAAAGTATGTGGTATTTATGGTATAAGGCGTAGTGACATTGCCTTCTCTCTCACCCTACTCTAATAAGGCTTTGATATCTGGAGCTCATAGGTGGGAGATACAGTATACATACTCATAGAACATTTATTGCATAGTCAAACCATGGATCCAGAGAAACAAGTCAATAAGTCAAATCAAGATGTGCATGTGTGGTGAATGAGTGGTGTATGGTGATAACAAAAGTCTAATGCTCTTTTTGAGGGAATACATACCTTTCTTGCTTTTTAAAACTTTTGAGGGGAATGAGATGCTCTATTTTTTTTCTCAGGTGGGTATCTTGTACCCCTAATTCTACTATCGGACACTTGTCCATTTTTACCTCTCGTCTCACTTTTTCTTTCTTCGAGGTTCCGAGCACTTGCTCCTTTTTATTTCCTCGTATTTTTTAGAGCAATCTCCCTCTTTTGAAAATATAGCAAGTGGTAGTAGAAATGACTTGAGCATTAACTTCACAGGGTATAACAAGAATGGGATAATGTTTTTGGCTATTCTCTCCCGGGTCAGGAGTAGAATAATTTTGGGTGAATCTGGAGATGGAAATGAGTGGATATATGTGGATGCGTACTTCCGGAGTAGAAGCAGCATGTATAAGTGAACGTGCAAGTGAATCTTGATTTTAACCACATGACAGGTTCCTAAGGGTCTACACAGCTTGACCACACTCAATGCCCATAAGCAGTAAGTAGTAAAAGTGCGGCTCTTAATCTAACAAGCATGTATATATGGCTGTGGTAGGAATTTAAACTCTCATCATACAGGAACTCATCATGCAACATTTTAAAGATTTTCAAAGATAAAATTCTCCAGAATTCTAGCATCTCTAGGAACAGATAAACAGCAGCTCAACCTTCCCATATCATATCCGCTAATAACTTAGACTTCAGATCAAGTTCTCTTCCCACTAGTTCAGGTTTAGAGCCAGTTTTAAATTATAACAATTATGTCTAAACTAGAGAGAGAATAAATTTAAAAATTAGGCAGAGCAACTATTCATCATATCCATGCTAGAGTTTTATTTTCAAGATTCAGTTTAGCATAGCTACTTTATTTATTTATTAAACTAAGCAAATATATATAAACACAAAATATTTATTTGGGTTTTCATGATTATGCATCTTTTTATAGGTATAACTGTAGATAAAAATACTTATCGGGATAAATGGGGGTGCTCTCCCCCAAGCTGGATCTTGACGTAATTTCTTCTGATGTAGCTAGCAGGTGCAGAGGTGTATTTGAATGTCGGCAGCACCCTGACAGCGATTAGGATGTCCTCCATCTGCTAGTCTTCCTGAATTCTGTGGAGCTCAAATAGACAACAAAGCTTCGTGGAACTTGATTAAGCGTTAGCATAAATATCTAGCCTTTATCATGTTTGAGCTTCCTTGATAAATGTCACTCTCTATTTTTATTTTCATTTTTATAGAACAGAAAAAATATATATTATTATTATTTTTTTATGCCACCACAGTGAATGTACTTATGAGTTTTATGCCACTCGCATACTCACATGGGGCTTACTGTTTTCAACATTTTTTTAGACAGAATGAACATGATTAACTGAGCAATAATTAAAGGGAAAACGATAACTACCAAGTTTACCTCTTGGCACGGCGTTCGGTGTTTTTAAGTCCTCCGAACAGGACTTCTTTTCTTCTTAGTTGTCCTAGGATTTGGGTGGCGTAGACGGTGGTTCCGGCAGCGCCTCCTCTTCTTGTGTAACTGTCTTCACTTTCCATACCCGACTTGGTGCTTCGGTCTCCTGTTGTGTATCCTCGGTCCTTATGACCTCTCCTTCATAGTCTGCCCATACGTCCTTGATGGTTTGCCTCCTTTGGTTACGGTTACGTCGCCTTCTTCTTGTCCTGACCTGCTTAGAATCTTCAACTATATAGTTAGGGTCATTAAAGTAGCGGTGTACCTTCTCAGAGGGGAAATGCATATGGACTTCTCCGGTTCCAATGTAGATGATTGCTTTGACGGTGCCTAGGAACGGTCTTCCTAGGATGATGGGTGGATCGTACTCGTCGTCTCCCATGTCAATGACCTGAAAGTCTGTATGGACAAAATGATCGTTAATTTTAACAGGGACATCAGTTACTATACCTTCGACCTTTCGGGATGTCTGATCTGCCATCTGGAGCTGAGTGTATGTTGGTTTTAAGGGCATGGTCCCGTACAAGAGCTGATAGGTGACTGTGGCCATTATATTGACGCCTGATCCAGTGTCGCAGAGCGCCTTCTGAAAGGAGTATCCATTGATTGAGCACTCAATGCTTGGCATACCTGGGTCGTCCTTCTTGTTCAGGAAGGGCGACTTGAGTCGACCATCTTGACCTCCTTGAACTGCAGTGACCATCTTAGCTGATTCGGTCCATCCTTGGTTGTTCTTGTTCTGCTTGTTCCTCCTGTTGGTCCTCTTCCTTGGTTCATGTTGGGGTTGCTCTGGGATTTGTGTAATCTTGTTCTTGAAGGAAAACGTCTCCTTCCTCCCCTTGATGTTGAAGTTGATCTTCGCAGCGCTGGCGTAGATGACAGCTCCCGAGGTGTTCAGGAATGGCCTTCCCAGAATAACTGGTGACCTCTCATCGGACCCGGTCTCTATCACCACAAAGTCAGCGGGAGCATACGAGGTACCAACTCGGACACACATGTTCTTTAATATTCCTTTAGGAAAGCTTAGTGTCCGATCTGCAAGCTGCAAACACATAGTTGTTTCTGATAAAGGATATGTAAAGAATTTTTCATAGAGTACCCTGGGCATAATGTTGACGCTGGAGCCAAAGTCACAGAGTGCTTCTGGGAAGTCCACCGTGCCGATGGAGATCGGGATGACGGGGCGTCCTGGATCACCTCTCTTGACTGGCAGAAGGTCATTATGTACTCCGACAGCGGGATTACTCCAATAGTTACCTGCATCAAACATGTCTATAAGATTTGCAGATACTAATCCTTCCGGTTGTGATGGTATACCGGGGTTAGTAGCAGGAACAGCAGCAGCTATTTGATTTAACTGAGATTCAATCATTTTATTAAAGCTAATTTGGTTTTTGATGGCAGTAGAGAAATTATCCATTCTATTATTTATGTTTTCTAGTATTTTATCATTGGATGCCAATTTCTTAGACAAGTTATCCATTAGCTTTCCTTGATTAGACACTAACTCTCTCAGGGGTGGAAAATTATTATTGTTGTTGTAAGAGTTATTACCTTGATAATTACCTGAGTAGTTACCTGAGTAGTTAGGCCTCTGTTGATTCCAACCTTGATTTTGTTGAGGACGGTTGTAGTTGTTGTTGTTGTTGTTGTACCTTGCATCCTCAAGCATCTCAGGGCAGTGATTGCCTGAGTGTCCAGTGTCTCCACATTCCTCACAAGTCATGTGAGAGTCGTAGACGTTCATGACTTCTCTTTTGTCTCCAGCTTTGTCATCGAGCTTTTTCATGAGTAGGTCTAGCTTTGCAGACAGCATGTCTACCTCCTTGAGCTGGTGCATACCTCCACCCTTCTTGCGTGTTTGAGTCCTCTCTTCGTTCCAACCTTGGTTGGACGCCATCTTCTCCACAAGGGCTGTAGCTTGTGGTATGGTGAGTGATAGAAATGCGCCTCCAGCTGCAGCATCCATGGTCTCACGAGCACTAGTGATGAGCCCATGATAGAAAGTCTGCATAAGTAGCCAGCTCTCCATTCCATGATGGGGACATTCTAGGATGTAATCTTGAAAGCGCTCCCATGCTTCTGGAACGGATTCATCATGTTGTTGCTGAAAACTTGTAATCTTCCCACGGAGAGCATTGGTCTTGCCCATGGGAAAGAACTTAGCCAGAAAGTTCGTAGAGCAGAGTGCCCACGTAGTGTTCTTATCCTTCGTCGCGTAGAACCACTGCTTCGCTCTCCCCAATAGTGAGAATGGGAAAAGGCGAAGTAGTATGGCGTCTCTGGGAACATCTAATATAGTGAATGTGCTGCAAATCTCCAGGAAGTGTTGGAGATGAGCACTTGCATCTTTGTGCGGCTTCCCACAAAACTGGTTGGCTTGTACCATGTTGATGAGCCCTGACTTGAGCTCAAAGTTCTTGTCGATGGCCGCGGCAGGTCCAGTGCGGATGTTGTCCGTAGTGGGAGCTGAGAACTTGCGGATCGTCTTGTTCGCCATGGCTGCGAACTCTGTTGACAAATTCCGGATGAAACTTCGGCGGTCTTCTAGATTGGATGAAGTGTTGCGTCGAAGTGTTGACTTCTTGAGCTTGGCTCTTGCCCCTCTGATTAATGCTTCGGGGTTGTCAACAAAATTTTCTGGAAGATGTCCTCTATTCATACATCACCCTGCAAAACAATAAGAATGGAAAAATACAGGGGTAAATCTGTATGGGAGAATTGATGATCTCAATCACTTAATGATGCGAATGATGACTCAAATTCCGTATTCATTCCTTGTTAGTAAATCAACCTTCCCCGGCAACGGCGCCAAAAATGCTTGTTGGGCATTCTTAACGTCATTACCAAAAGTAGACTTAGTTTTCTAATTCTGATAACGGCGCCAAAAATGCCGAACCTATCCCTCATGCCACTTAAGCCAAGTTGTCATCCCCAGCATGACATGAGAGACGCGGTATTGAAATATGCAACTGCTCTCCTAAATAAATAATAAATAAGATCTGCAAGCGCACAGATTAATACCGATGTAGCATTTTAACCGGGAAGTATTCCAGGTATCGTTATTTATATTTTTACCACTGGAAAGGGATTACTAACATCAATGTTGATTATGGAATGGAATATAGGAATGAGTATCAATCATTGCATGTATAAGTGAGAGCATTCATCTATCTCTTGCATACAGGGGTAAGTGTCACATAAAATATGGATAAAGTATGAATGGTGACAAAGATAATTAATCTGATCAGCTAGCCACATATAATAATGATAAGCACCTCAACAGATATTCTAGCAAGTCATTAGCATGGTATTAGGACGAACTACAAGGATATTTCCTAAGTTATTCTTAACTATAAAGTCTAGCATATCATAGTTAGTGCAAGTACACTTGGCAATCATTGCGAAAAAGGACTACGCCCATGCATAGTGATATTATCAAGGAAGATGAGAAACATAGCAATCACTCCCCCGTAATAATGTTGCTCTGCCTGCCTTACACACGGGAGGGGGACTATATAAGAACCAACGAAGCTGTCACCATCGCGGACCACCCCACGATCCGGCATATAAGGTGCAATCGCAGATAAATATGGTCTAAGCACCACGCCTACACAATATTTATCATTTACCCATGGATCCGATGGATAAACGCTATATGATCCTAAACATGTATATAATTCCAATCTAACTAAGCCAAGCGTATAACTACGATAAACTAAAAACAATATAATCGCAAACATAAACAAGTAGAGCATAGTCATAATCAATATATTGAAATAGAACAAAGTTGTATTCATAATATTGAAGAACAAAGATGAACAATGAAGAACAGTAAAGGAATTACCAAGAATCCTCTTGACAGATCCGGAAACCAATCGAAGATTGACTCCTTCTAGTTCTAATCCTATGTAGCTATGCTATACTAGAGATCTAGTTGATGTGGTGGCTCTAGGGCTTGATCAGAGACTCTCCTCCTGAGATTAGGGTTTGAAGAATTGAGAATGAGGGAGTGCCTCCTCCAGGGGCCAGGGGTCCTGCTTATATAGCCCCCTCAAGTGAACGTGGGCCGTCGGATCAAACCGACATTAATCGCACGGTTTTCCTTGATCCCTTAGGTCGGTGGAGCATAATCCGTGAGACGGAGCCTAATTGGCTCTCAGGCCAGGGCGGGCGCCCTAGGGAGCAGGGCGGGCGCCCTTCCTCCGGGCCCGTTCGGCCTCCCGTTCGATCTCGTGGCTTCTGGAGTCTTCTAGATGATAGAAAATCGGTGAACACGTTATTATCTCTATGTAAACCCGACGTGTGGGCCTTTCCTCCGTATTTTCTGATAACCCCCTGCAGAAACAGACAAACACCAAAACTCGTGGAATTCTGTCAGATAAAACCCTAAGTCTAGGTGTTGGTTGCATTTGGATCCTTTTCTTTATTTATTTGATAACTATATTTGGTACTTAAGGACCGTCAACACTAGGCGGCTGGAGGAGCCCCCTCTGTGCCATTGTGCAGAGTGAGCTGTGATAGACCCTTAGAATACATTGGAGTTTGTGTGTCCTCTCGAGCATGAAGTAAGTGCATCGTGTATCTGTTGAAATGTCGAGACATATGTTTTCATGTACTAATATCATCTTTTTTTAGATGTTTTCATTGCCGAGGTGTCATTTGAAGGAGTGACTCTATGGTCCTAAGAATCAATGGCCAGAGTCGCCAAAGCAAAGGAAAATGAAAAGGAAAAGAAGAAAGAACGTGTAATTTACAGATCACCTGCTGTCATGTGCAAATGTGGTGTAATTTCAGGCCAGGGTTGTAGTAATGCATTGCACACAATATTCGGGCAACCCGGTTGTACGCCTCCTCCCAGCCACCCTATCAGATCGTCAGGGCAATTTGCTTAGCACGCCAAGCCTTTCCGTACTTCACATCATACTTAACAAGTTGGGATATGGACTCCTGTAAATAAGACACCAAGACATCGTTATTCTTGTCAACGAGCCCCAATATACGACGGGCAAGGTAACGTGTAGTAAGCTACTGATGATATTCCTTCCCCTTATTATCCATGCATGTGTGGGGTTGGACCACTTTACTTATCCTCCACTTGCCATCACTCTATTTCTTCCGTGTAGTAAGCCTCCATATGCAAGTAAAACCATTTTTACACATAATGTGGTACGTCAACTCCCTGTCTGAATGAGTGATGGTGTATGGCCTATGGTGATACACAGCATAGTCCTGAACGAAGAGCTTCATCTCTGACATTGTATTGAATATCATACCCTTCGTAAGGATTTCATCCTCAGGGTTATATAGTGATTGCCTACACATCTGCAGACCCGTGTCAGAAACTGCCATATCTATCATGCTAACATCCTATAGTTCGGAACGCCACTGAAAGGTACACCACCTTGCCTCAGTTGCATAAGCTCTGTCGCTGTATAAGGGGGCGGTGGAACGTACTACTGTGCTTCGCTAATGTTACCCCACGAATCATAGGGCGTATCACCCTCTGGCAAATCATGGACTAGCCTACCCTGAGTCGGCATGACGTGAAGTACCGAAGCTGGAACTGGTGAGGGCATAGCATGAACCGGTACTGGCATGGGAACAACCGGTGTTGGCATGGCAACTCTACCTCCTTGGTCATTATCTGAATCCTCAGAATCACTACTAACAACATCACCGATCCTGTCCTCTTTCGCCTACTCCTCCTCTTCCCGTTCGAACTCACTCACATCAAAGTCATTGCTTATACAACCTACTGGACTTGAATAAAACTACTCCTACATCAACTGACTGTCCAAATCCATGTTACCCTGAATTTCTTCCCCTTCGACCACAAATTCTTCTTCATCGCCTCCAACTCCGTCATTGCACGGGCCATCATGAACATCTCCCAACCTGTACCCATTCTCCACAACCACCTCAGGCATGGCCACATTCGAACCTTGGAGGACCCTAGTGTAGCGGGACCAATGAGCAGGGTCACGCAAGGGCATCATGACATAGTGTGCCCTAGTCTTCCCACTGTCAAACCTCCCCTTCATTGTGAAATCACCGCCAAACTTTGTATTCAAACGGACACAAAGGTCATTGAAGCTAGGTGGTTCATCAAACCATTCCAATTCCTGGTCCATATCCTCAAACATATCATCTTCTTTCCTAACACTTCCTCCGTAAAAAACTCGGACACAACAATCCATCTACAAAACCATTTGAGCAAACTTCATCATTTTATCCATATTGCCACATCTATACTAACTTTACCTATATAACTAATCTAATATCAATACATTTATTGACTAATCTAAAAACTTTAATTACTAGCCATAGTAGACTATAATAATCTAAATAACTATACTAACTAACACTATCCTAACTAACAAAAACAAAAACTCTAAACCCTAAACCACACCATAAATCCTAACTACTTAACTATACCAAAATCACCAACCCTAATCCCTACATCCTAACTAACAAACATGTAAAGCCTAACTACCTAGAAATAACTAAATGCTAATCAAGTAAATCAATAATTAATCAAATTAAGAAGAGCAATTGAGGGATTACCTTGTGCAGCACTTGGGAACCACCAGGGGTCAGCACCGAGGAGGAAGAGGACCGCCGACGCCTAACCGGCGGCGAGCGTGGCTGGCGGGCCGCCCAACACGGGGGGGGGGGTATCAGGGGCTAACCACTAGGAGGACAGAGGATGGCGGTGGGGAGTGGCCGGCTTGGGCAGGGGCCTGCGCGGGCGGCGACTAGTTGGGGATGACGACGGCGCGGGCGCACGGGCGGGAGGCGGCGGCGGCGGTCCGGGGCACAGGCGAACAGGCGGGAGACGGCGGTGCCGGTCCGGGGCACGGGCGCATGTAACACCCAAATTTTAGAGATAACAAATTTTGAATAATTTAGATAATAAATAATGGCCAATTTAAAATAATAATAAAATAAGTTTGATGTTGCATTCATGCTGTTGCATTTATTTTTATTGAGTGGTGTGATTTTGTTTATATTTGATTTGAATTTAAAATCTCTTTAAATGGTTTTGAAAACAAGTAAATAAAAAAAAAGAGAAGAAATACTTACCTGGCGGCCCGATGGCCATTGGGCCGAGGCCTGCCTATCTTCGCGCGGCCCAGTCGGCCGAGATCGCAGCCCGCGCGGCCCAAGTCGGCCCAGCGCCGTAGCAGCTCCCTTCCTCCTCTCTTCTTCCGCTGACCGGTGGGGCCGGATGTCGGACGCTCCTTCCATCTCGCGTAACCGAGCCGGTCACGACTCCATCGATGAACCGCAACCGAATCCGCGTATCCAAGGAGTCCCTTTCCAAATTGATCATGCCACTATCCTATATAAGCTAGAACCGCATCTTTCATACCCTTTTTATTCGGATTTTGGGTTGTTTTTGCCCTAGCCGTGCCTTGGAACCCTAGAAGCCGCGGTGGAGGCGAATTCGTCGGCTACTTCGTGTTCTAGGCGCTGTAAGTTGCTCTATTAGCTTTAGTTCGTTGTTGTGACACGATTTGTGCTTCCAATTTTGAAGTTAAGGCCTTGTAGTGTCCTTACCGTGTGTAGGAGCTTGGCCGCCCGCCTTTTGGAGCCGTCCGTCGCCTTCGTTCCGCGATTGATCGCTTTGAAGCCCTAGGTGAGCTCGCGCAGTTCCCCGCTTCCTTTCTATGCTTTTCCCTTGGTCGGGGGTGGCCGGAATCTCGTTTTTGAGGAGCTCCGGCGAGCTCATGGCGGCAGCCATGGCGGCCACCGGCCGGATGAACAGTAGATGGCCGGAATTTTCTTTATGTTATACTCGAATTGAATGTCAGCCGTCCGATTCGAGATCGATGGCCCAGATTAGAAGATACCCCTTCGCGGGTAATCTTTCTAAAGAGACCCTCAGGTTTCTGGAAACTAACCCGTGGTCCTTGGCGCATTTCTGGAAAATCCGTTTTCGCGTTTTGAAAGCGTATTTCCTTCCGGTTAGATCAAAAATACATTTTCAGGTATTTACAGTTTTGCCACTAGGATTGTTTTAGTCATAAAATCTTCGTTTTAACTCCGATTTGATCCGTTCAAGTTGCGTTAGGTTCGTATTTGCGAACTCTACATGTTAGTGTAGTTGTACAGTTAGTTTTGATAATTTATTTTTCGAGTTTATAATTAAGTATTTATTCATCTATAGGAAATCTTGGAAAATTCATAACTTTCACGTTTTAACTCCGAATTTGGTGATCTTTGCGTCTGTGTGATCGTAGAAACGTGTAGAAGAGTTTTATAAACTTTTATTACTGTTTTGTTACTGTTGGTGTACTGTTCTAATTATATCTCTTTGTTTGCTTCGTGTATATTTGATTGGATGCATGTATGTTGTTGATTGATGATCGAGTATAGAAGGTGAGCAGTACTTGGACGATTCGGAGTATTACTTTGAGCCAAGTCAGCAGTATTGTTTGGAGATCTTTGATCAAGGCAAGTATAACACAGGACTATCCTTGCTACCTATTCATTGAATTATTATACATATGCATATGCTTACCTTGACAACCTTAGAGATTATAACTTAGTGATTGTTATCTTGATTCCTTGTCAACCTTGGGAGTGCATATGGGTAGCTATGGCTAGTGCTTATACTGAGAACAATGATCTTGTAATTTGATTAATGGATTAAGAAATCAACCATTAAGATGATTTTATTACTGTTAAAAGGGGGCTAGAGCATGTGTATTTATTTTGATGCTCTGGTTTCTCTCCATAAGGACTTATCTGTAAGTGATAACCGGGATATACAGTACAGCTGTGAGGGCTATATGGCTCTGGCTTTAGTTGTTCAAGAGACCTTTTCTAGCTTGTTAGTGGTTACCTTAAATGGCGTAAGAATGGCTTGACACGTTGGGTGTAGTGCGAGCCCCTGGCCTAGTGTGTATAGGCTGCGGTTGTTGTGCCACAGGGAAGGGGGGTTCTACATCTGCCTGCCGAGTGAATCTAATGGCCCTAACTTGTTAGACGAACTCTTGAGTGGCTTTATATGGTTTTTGGGTGTTTGGGCTTGATCTCCCCACTCATTTGGAAATCATGACTCACAGTGAAAGTGTACACCTCTGCGCAGAGTTAAAAACTGGTATACTAGCCGTGCTCACGGATACGAGCAGCCTTGGGGATTCTTATGGAATAGTGATCATAACTGTTATATCATGCTTAATTATTGTTGATATATATATTATGCTCATGTTAATGCTATTCGTTATCATTATTACAATGGATCATTGGTTCTTTAATGGGAAGTGGTTTATCTTGATGCTACTCAATTGAAAGTTATATGATTAAAAGCTAACCGCAGTTAAACAGTGTCTAGCCATTTGAGCCTCATGAACCCTGTGTTATATTTGTTGAGTTCGACATGGACTCACTCTTGCTATTTCCACCATAACAGATGAAGATTATGATGAAGATTATCGTAATGAGTACTAGTCTTGGTGTCAACCAGTCAACCGTGTCCCTGTGTGGAGTTTCCGCTGGAGATTATTATTAGATATTATTATTTATCGTTCGAGACTATGTCTTAAATATTTATTCGCTATGTAATAAGCACTGTGATGATACTATGTAATTTGTCTGCTTATGTGTGCGATCATGACCTGGGGCGCACATGAGTACTTTATGCATCCTATTTTTGTCCTTAAAAATGGGTGTGACAGATTGGTATCGGAGCCGTGTTGACTGTATGACGCAAGCCTAGTTAGAATGGTCGTTGATAGCATCCATACTTCACTTAATTCATGCTTCCTCTTTTCACCTTGTTAATTACTAAAGTTTTATGCTTCCTCTACTTTATTCTATTGCGAAAATACATTGATTCTATCTAATCTATGTCTAAATCTTGTAGATGCCTCCTCATCCCCGTCTGTCAGCTGCACAATACGTTGCCCGTTTCAAACCCCAGGAGCCAAATGAAGAGGGTGATCAAGAGCTATCTGATGCTGAATCAAGAGTTGGTGATACACCTATGGAGGATGTAGTTATGGGGTGGACTATGAAGTTTCATATCGTGGTTCCTAAGACTGATGCTTTCTTCCATGATATGTTGACAAGAACTTTGGACAACTACTACTACGACTGGGAAGCTACTTTGGAGTATCGCAGTGCAGAGTATAGTCATCCATGGATGGATTCCTATTGGGAGACGGAGTTATGGGTCAAGAAAAGGGATCCTATCACTAAGGAGCCTAAGGTGGAGTCAAAGTTCATTACCCGAGTGAGCCGGGCAACTGTGGAGACAAGCATGGAGGATGTCGCTTTCAATGCATTTGTTTACTACCATGGTCTACGCTCGGACAAGACGTTAAAGGGTGCACTTCGGCACTTTCCTTGTTTCTTGCATGACAAGGGTATTTGGACCGTGCCACTTGCAGATGATTCCTCATTGACATTACAAGCTACGGTGGCATTAGCTCGTGAATTGGCTCTCCATGAGGTGGACTTGAAGGATGAGTTGTTGAAGGAAAAAGAACTTAAGGAGCAAGCTTATAAGGAGATTGACCAATTAAGGGCGGAGTTAGGTCGTCCTAAGATTTATGAGAAGCTTAATTAGGAAATAGGAAAAATCCCTATGTAATAAGAACGATAGTAGTTGCGAGTTAATTTTAAGTTTGGATTGTTTTAAGAGTCAGTTTGTGGTGTGAACAATTGTGTGATTGATGGATTGTTATTATGATAATGTGTGATTTGGATCTTTGTAATGTGTGCTGGAGTTTTGTAGACATGCCTACAAGTTCCATGGTTAAGAATATTAAGTTTGATCAATATATATTAGTTGAATATGAGGTTAACTTAGTTCTGTCCTTTGCTGATTTCTGGATCAGTCTGGGATGTTTTAGAAATAACATAAAATCTGTTCATGGGAAATTTAAGAAATTTTACTGGGAATCATTAGACTTCTATATCTTTCCAATCCCATAAGAATCACTTTAATATCTATTATGAGTTAAGAGATATACCTGTTCCAAGTTGGGGTTACTGCACAGTCTGGAATTCGGAAACAGTTTCGGTTAAGCTCAGTTTTTGACCAATTTATTGACAGAATCAGAAAAAGTGTTGTGAATAAAAGTTGTAGATAATTTTATAAGCTTTCCAACCATGTAAAGATCATCTGATTTGGACGTCTGTAGCTCGAAATATGACAGTTTTACTGAGTTGCTGAAATTGGAGTTCGCCCAGAAAATCAGATTTTGTTTATCTATTGTATACATCATCTCGGATTGTACTGAATTTCATCTTCTGTGTTTTGGAAACAGATGTCAGGCAGAGGTCGTGGCAGAGGTCGTGGGGGTGCTAATCCACCCGTTACTATAGAGGAACTCATGCAAACTCAGAATCAGCTGATGCAGATGTTTATGCAGCACATGCAGAACAATCCCCCTGTTGGAGGACCACCACCTGTTCAAGTAAGGGATAAGCGTGGAGAATTTTTGAAGGGACGCCCTCCAGTGTTTTCTCATGCTGCTGATCCTTTAGAAGCAGATGATTGGGTGAGGGCAGTGGAGAAACAGTTGAACATAGCCCAATGCAATGATATGGAAAAGGTGTTGTATGCATCTGGTCAGTTACAAGGGACAGCTCAGACTTGGTGGGAGTCGTACCAGGCTGCACGCCCTGACAATGCTCCTCCTATCACTTGGAATGAGTTTGTTAGAGATTTTCGAGCTCGTCATATTCCTGAAGGTATAATTGAGCTGAAGCAGGAGGAATTCAGAAACCTAAGGATGGGACAGATGAGTGTGAGTGAATATCATGACAGGTTCACCCAGTTGGCTCGCTATGCTCCCAATGAAGTTAGGGAAGATGCAGACAGGCAGCATCTTTTCTTGAAGGGAATTTATTATGATCTTCGCTTGCAACTGAAGGGGAATAGCTATGCTAGTTTTCAAGAGCTGGTGAACAAAGCTATTGTGCTTGATAATGAGCGTAGGGAGATGGATAGAAAAAGAAAGATGAAGGTGCAAGGCTCAGGAAGCAACAACCGTCAACGCACAAATTCTCAGCATGGTTTTCATCAGAAGTTTCAGGGACCGGTTAGCCAGTGGAATCGCAATTCAAATCAGAGGTGGTCCCAAAATTGGCAAAGTAATCAGTCGCAACAGCGTTCATCATATCCACAGCGTCAGCAGTATCAACAAACTGGGCAACAGACTCCTCGCACTGGAAATCCCAATGCTACCCCCATGAAGAATAGTACTCCTAGCACTCCTATTAGATGCTTTGTCTGTGGTAAAGAGGGTCATTTGTCTTATAATTGTCCTGAGAAGCAGAACCAACAGACTCCTCAGAGCCAGAAGAGCAACCAGAGACAATCCGGTACTGGAAGGGTGAATCACGTGTCTTCTGATACAGCTCATGATGCACCAGAAGTTATGATTGGTACGTTCAATGTACATTCTACTCCCGCAACTGTTCTTTTTGACTCTGGAGCATCTCATACATTCATATCCAATATTTTTGTTAAAATGCATAGTATACCCATGCTAGCTATGAAAGAACCTCTCTTAGTAAATTCACCTGGAGGTACCATGCAAACCAGTAATCGTTGTCTTCCAATTAGTATGGTATTAAGGGGGGTAGAGTTTAAGATAACTCCTATAGTGTTGAGAACATCTGGTATTGATGTGATATTGGGTATGGACTGGATGATGCAAAATCAGGCAGAGATTCAGTGTCAGCAGAAAGTGGTAGTTGTGACTGCGCCTAATGGAGATAAAATCAATGTGGATGTAGCAATGCAGAAGCAACCAACCGCGGTGGTGAATCAGATTGAAGATACTATTAAGGAGAATTCAGTGATTGAGGAATTTCCGGATGTCTTCCCTGATGAATTGCCAGGTATGCCACCTGACCGAGACATTGAATTTCTTATTGAATTATTACCTGGAACTGCACCTATAGCCAAACGACCATATAGGATGGGAGTAGATGAATTAGAAGAACTTAAGAAACAAATTAAAGAATTACAAGAAAAAGGTTTTATTCGACCTAGTTCATCACCTTGGGGAGCACCAGTTATTTTTGTTGATAAGAAAGATGGTGGTCAGAGGATGTGTGTTGATTATCGGTCGCTAAATGAAGTAACTATCAAGAATAAGTATCCTTTGCCCCGGATTGATGACTTGTTTGATCAGTTGAGAGGTGCTTGTGTGTTCTCTAAGATTGATTTACGTTCTGGTTATCATCAGTTGAAGATTCGTGCCTCTGATATTCCAAAGACAGCTTTTACTACAAGGTATGGATTGTATGAGTATACTGTTATGTCGTTTGGATTGACCAATGCACCTGCATACTTTATGTACATGATGAATAAGGTGTTCATGGAATATTTGGACAAGTTTGTGGTAGTATTTATCGATGATATACTGGTATTTTCCAAGACAGAGGTAGAACATGCTGAACATTTGAGGTTGGTATTGCAGAAGCTTAGAGAGCATAAACTGTATGCGAAGCGAAGTAAATGTGAGTTTTGGTTGAAGGAAGTTTCTTTTCTTGGTCATATTGTTTCTAATGGAGGTATATCAGTGGATCCAGGCAAGGTGAAGGATGTACTGAATTGGAAACCACCTACAGATGTTAGCGAGATTCGCAGTTTCTTGGGTTTAGCTGGATATTACAGACGATTCATTGAAGGGTTTTCTAAACTTGCTAAACCTATGACATCTCTGTTAGAAAAGAATGCCAAATTTGTGTGGTCTGATAAATGTCAAGCTAGTTTTGAGGAATTGAAGAAGAGGTTGACTACAGCGCCTGTTTTGGTTTTACCAGATTTGAGTAAGAAGTTTTCTATTTATTGTGATGCTTCTCGTCAAGGTTTGGGATGTGTTCTTATGCAAGAAGGCAGAGTTGTGGCCTATGCATCTAGACAGTTGAGAAAGCATGAGTTGAATTATCCTACACATGATCTAGAGTTAGCAGCTGTTGTTCATGCATTAAAGATTTGGAGACATTATTTGATTGGACATAAGAGTGATATATACACTGATCATAAGAGTTTGAAGTATATTTTCACTCAGTCAGATCTGAATTTGAGGCAACGCAGATGGTTAGAGTTGATTAAGGATTATGATATTGAGATACACTATCATCCTGGTAAGGCTAATGTAGTAGCTGATGCTCTTAGTAGGAAGAGTTATGCCAATGAGATAAGAACATTGTCTATGACTAGTGAGTTATGTGCTGAATTTGAATATTTGAACTTGGGAATTGTTACTAATACAATGAAATTAGTGATAGAGCCTACTTTAGAGCAAGAGATCTATAAGGGTCAGTTGAAGGATGAGAAACTAAAGAAGATAGCGGAGGATATAGTGATTGGTAAGTCACCAGGCTTTAGAATGGATGATAATGGAATTTTGTGGTTTGGAAAGAGGCTGTGTGTACCTGAGGATCAAGTTATTAGACAGGCAATTCTTCGTGAAGCTCATGAGTCAGCTTATTCTATTCATCCTGGTAGTACTAAGATGTATTTGGATCTTAAACAGAAATATTGGTGGTTTGGATTAAAGCGAGATGTGGCTGAGTATGTGGCATTGTGTGATACTTGTCAGAGGGTGAAAGCAGAGCATCAGAGACCTGCTGGATTGTTGCAACCAATGAAGATTCCTGAATGAAAGTGGGAGGAAGTTGGTATGGACTTTATAGTGGGGTTACCGCGTACTCAGAGAGGTTATGATTCTATTTGGGTGATAGTGGATAGGTTGACTAAAGTTGCTCATTTTATACCAGTTAAGACTATATACCATGGACCAAAATTGGCAGAGTTGTATATGGAGAAGGTAGTATGTTTGCATGGGGTTCCAAAGAAAATTGTATCTGATCGAGGATCGCAGTTTACGTCACACTTTTGGAAAGCTGTACATGAATCTTTGGGAACCAAATTGAATTTTAGTACAGCCTATCATCCACAGACAGATGGACAGACTGAAAGGACCAACCAGGTATTAGAGGATATGTTGAGAGCCTGTGCATTGCAATATGGAACTAGTTGGGATAAGAGTTTGCCTTATGCAGAATTTTCTTACAATAATAGTTATCAACAGAGTCTTAAGATGGCACCGTTTGAAGCTTTGTATGGACGTAAGTGTAGAACTCCATTGTTTTGGGATCAGACAGGTGAATCTCAGGTGTTCGGTACAGATGTTCTTAGAAACGCAGAAGATCAAGTGCGAGTGATTCGTGAGAATTTGAGAGTGGCACAGTCTCGTCAGAAGAGTTATGCTGATAATAGGAGAAGAGATCTAGTTTTTGAAGTAGGCGATTATGTCTATTTGAAGGTGTCACCTATGAGAAGTGTGAAGAGATTTAACATGAAAGGTAAACTAGCACCAAGGTATGTTGGACCATTTAAAGTTATTGCTAGACGTGGGGAAGTTGCTTACCAATTAGAGTTGCCTGAGAATTTATCTGGGGTGCATGATGTGTTTCATGTTTCACAACTTAAGAAGTGTTTGCGGCTGCCTGAGGAGCAGATACCTTTGGAAGAGTTGACTGTTAAGGAGGATCTTACATATGAAGAGTTTCCAATTAAGATTTTAGAGACTGCTGAGAGGGTTACTCGAAGTCGGATTATTAAGATGTGCAAAGTACAGTGGAATCGATATTCAGAGGCAGAGGCAACTTGGGAAAGAGAGGATGAATTGAGGAAATCATATCCGCTGTTATTTGAGTAAGCAGTCTAATCTCGAGGACGAGATTCTTTTAAGGGGGTAGAATTTGTAACACCCAAATTTTAGAGATAACAAAATTGGAATAATTTAGAAAATAAATAATGACCAATTTAAAATAATAATAAAATAAATTTTGTGTTGCATTCATGCTGTTGCATATATTTTTATTGTGTGGTGTGGATTTGTTTTATTTTATTTTATTTTGGATTAGAATGTATTTTAAATATTTTTGAAAGCAAGTAAATAAAAAAAAAGAAAAGAAGAAGAAGCTTACCTGCTGTTGGCGGCCTGGAAAGCCATCGACCGGCCCGTTTTATTTTTTTCGCGCTATGGGCCGAATCAGCCGAGCCAGTCGGCCCAGCAGCATTGCAGCGGCCCAAGTCAGCCAAGCCCGCAGCAGCTGCCTCCCTCTCTCTTGTTTCGCTGACCGGTGGGACCCGGCTGTCGGTTGTCTTCAACCTCTCGTATACGAACCGGACACCGAACCGAAGAACATCGCCGCCTTCCCTAACTTGATTCTCGGGACTTCCTAACCGAACCCGGTTAGTAGAGGCTATAAATATGTCGCATAGGTTCTCTAGTTTCGGTTTTTCAACTAAAAAGCTAGGGTTGCCACGGGATTTAGAGCTCTAGGGTTGGAGCTTGGCCGGCGGGTTTTGGTGGGCGCGGTTGAGACCTTCTGGTGGATTGGAGGCCAAATTCTTCGCCTAGGTGAGTTCGTTAGCTCCTCCTCTCCCTTCCAATGTGTTTCTTTTGAGTTCCCATGCATTTTATCGCGGTATTGGAGATCACCGACGAGTCGGTCGTGGAGCCGCCGCCCTCCTCTCGTCGCGTGTCGTGTTCGGGCTACTGTAGCTATTCTTTACTGGGTAGATGAGATCACGTGGAGCTTCTCTACCGATTGGAGTTGGTAGCGGGGTGAATGGTGGTCGGAGTAGGTGGGGCCGACGTACTCCGGCGAGGTGGCCATGGTGGGCATGGCGACCGACGGCCGGACATGGAGGGTACGATCGGGTGAACACTGTGCACTTGAAGATGAACATGAGCCGTCCATCTTGTGATCAACGGATGAGATTAGAAGATACCCTTTCGATGGTAAATTTGTTAAAGAGACCCTCGGGTTTCTGGGAATCAACCCGCGGTCCAAAACGTAAATCTGAAAATACGTTTTCGCGTTTTGAAAGCGTATTCTTTTTCGGTTAAATCAAAAATACGTTTTCAGGTATTTACAGTATTGCCACTAGAACTGTTTTAGTCATAAAATCTTCGTTTTAACTCCGATTTGATCCGTTCAAGTTGCGTTAGGTTCGTATTTGCGAACTCTACATGTTAGTGTAGATGTACAGTTAGTTTTGATAATTTATTTTTCGAGTTTATAATTAAGTATTTATTTATCTATAGGAAATCTTAGAAAATTCATAACTTTCACGTTTTAACTCTGATTTTGGTGATCTTTGCGTCTGTGTGATCGTAGAAATGTGTAGAAGAGTTTTATAAACTTTTATTACTGCTTTGTTACTGTTGGTGTACTGTTCTAATTATATCTATTTGTTTGCTTCGTGTATGTTTGATTGGATGCATGTATGTTGTTGATTGATGATCGAGTATAGAAGGTGAGCAGTATTTGGACGATTCGGAGTATTACTTTGAGCCAAGTCAGCAGTATTGTTTGGAGAGCTTTGATCAAGGCAAGTATAACACAGGACTATCCTTGCTATCTATTCATTGAATTATTATACATATGCATATGCTTACCTTGACAACCTTAGAGATTATAACTTAGTGATTGTTATCTTGATTCCTTGTCAACCTTGGGAATGCATATGGGTAGCTATGGCTAGTGCTTAAACTGAGAACAATGATCTTGTAATTTGATTAATGGATTAAGCAATCAACCATTAAGATGATTTTATTACTGTTAAAAGGGGGCTAGAGCATGTGTATTTATTTTGATGCTCTGGTTTCTCTCCATAAGGACTTATCTGTAAGTGATAACCGGGATATACAGTACAGCTGTGAGGGCTATATGGCTCTGGCTTTAGTTGTTCAAGAGACCTTTTCTAGCTTGTTAGTGGTTACCTTAAATGGCGTAAGAATGGCTTGACACGTTGGGTGTAGTGCGAGCCCCTGGCCTAGTGTGTATAGGCTGCGGTTGTTGTGACACAGGGAAGGGGGGTTCTACATCTGCCTACCGAGTGAATCTAATGGCCCTAACTTGTTAGACGAACTCTTGAGTGGCTTTATATGGTTCTCTAGTGTTTGGGCTTGATCTCCCCACTCATTTGCAAAATCATGACTCACAGTGAAAGTGTACACCTCTGCGCAGAGCTAAAAACTGGTATACTAGCCGTGCTCACGGATACGAGCGGCCTTGGGGATTCTTATGGAATAGTTGATCATAACTGTTATATCATGCTTAATTATTGTTGATATATATTATGCTCATGTTAATGCTATTCGTTATCATTGTTACAATTGATCATTGGTTCTTTAATGGGAAGTGGTTTATCTTGATGCTACTCAATTGAAAGTTATATGATTAAAAGCTAACCGCAGTTAAACAGTGTCTAGCCATTTGAGCCTCATGCACCCTGTGTTATATTTGTTGAGTTCGACATGGACTCACTCTTGCTATTTCCACCATAACAGATGAAGATTATGATGAAGATTATCGTAACGAGTACTAGTCTTGGTGTCAACCAGTCAACCGTGTCCCTGTGTGGAGTTTCCGCTGGAGATTATTATTAGATATTATTATTTATCATTCAAGACTATGTCTTAAGTATTTATTCGCTATGTAATAAGCACTGTGATGATACTATGTAATTTGTCTACTTATGTGTGCGATCATGACCTGGGGCGCACATGAGTACTTTATGCATCCTATTTTTGTCCTTAAAAATGGGTGTGACAGATTGGTATCAGAGCCGTATTGACTGTAGGACACAAGCCTAGTTAGAATGGTCGTTGATAGCATCCATACTTCACTTAATTCATGCTTCCTCTTTTCACCTTATTAATTACTAAAGTTTTATGCTTCCTCTACTTTATTCTATTGCGAAAATACATTGATTCTATCTAATCTATGTCTAAATCTTGTAGATGCCTCCTCATCCCCGTCTGTCAGCTGCACAATATGTTGCCCGTTTCAAACCCCAGGAGCCATATGAAGAGGGTGATCAAGAGTTATCTGATGCTGAATCAAGAGTTGGTGATACACCTATGGAGGATGTAGCTATGGGGTGGACTACGAAGTTTCATATCGTGGTTCCTAAGGCTGATGCTTTCTTCCATGATATGTTGACAAGAACTTTGGACAACTACTACTACGACTGGGAAGCTACTTTGGAGTATCGCAGTGCAGAGTATAGTCATCCATGGATGGATTCCTATTGGGAGACGGAGTTATGCGTCAAGAAAAGGGATCCTACCACTAAGGAGCCTAAGGTGGAGTCAAAGTTCATTACCCGAGTGAGCCGGGCAACCGTGGAGACAAGCATGGATGATGTCGCTTTCAATGCATTTGTTTACTACCATGGTCTACGCTCGGACAAGACGCTAAAGGGTGCACTTCGGCACTTTCCTTGTTTCTTGCATGACAAGGGAATTTGGACCGTGCCACTTGCAGATGATTCCTCATTGACATTACAAGCTACGGTGGCATTAGCTCGTGAATTGGCTCTCCATGAGGTGGATTTGAAGGATGAGTTGCTGAAGGAAAAAGAACTTAAGGAGCAAGCTTATAAGGAGATTGACCAATTAAGGGTGGAGTTAGGTCGTCCTAAGATTTATGAGAAGCTTAATTCGGAAATAGGAAAAATCCCTATGTAATAAGAACGATAGTAGTTGCGAGTTAATTTTAAGTTTGGATTGTTTTAAGAGTCAGTTTGTGGTGTGAACAATTGTGTGATTGATGGGTTGTTATTATGATAATGTGTGATTTGGATCTTTGTAATGTGTGCTGGAGTTTTGTAGACATGCCTACAAGTTCCATGGTTAAGAATATTAAGTGTGATCAATATATATTAGTTGAATATAAGGTTAACTTAGTTCTGTCCTTTGCTGATTTTTGGATCAGTCTGGGATGTTTTAGAAATAACTTAAAATCCGTTCATGGGAAATTTAATAAATTTTACTGGGAATAATTAGACTTCTATATCTTTCCAATCCCACAAGAATCACTTTAATATCTATTATGAGATAAGAGATATACCTGTTCCAAGTTGGAGTTACTGCACAGTCTGGAATTCTGGAACAGTTTCTGTTAAGTTCAGTTTTTGTCCAATTTATTGACAGAATCAGAAAAAGTGTTGTGAATACGAGTTGTAGATAATTTTATAAGCTTTCCAACCATGTAAAGATCATCTGAATTGGATGTCTGTAACTGAGGTGGGATGTGGTCTACAGAAATACAGCACGTTCTCTGAAAAGCATGCAAAAACTTTCACAATTTTTTTCTTTATTTTCCTCAATTTTTTTGGCAATTTTGATGAAACCAAACAGGGCCAAGCAATCTGTTGTTGAGCGTAGATAACAGTTGCAAGATGAAACTGTGCTGACAGAAGAATATGTGGAGCTATGGGTAGGCACACAATATGACAGCAATGATTAGCAATTAACGAAAGCAGCGATTGTTCAATCCAGATCCAAAGTACAAATCACAGCTGCTAGCTAAGACGTGTCGAGACGTAGCGCAACTAGGTAAAAACAAAGGACGATGGAAAGAACGCACAGAACCAGCAAATAACCCGGATTTTTCCTTTTTCCTGAATTTTTCCCTGATTTTTCCAAAAGCACTAGTAGGAATCAAACTTTTTTTTATTTTTTCACTATTTTTTTATATTTTTCTCTGAACAAGGACCCTAAAAGATGCAACCACAAAAATTGGCACCTATAACTGAGGTGGGATGTGGTCTACAGAAATACAACATGTTACTCTGAAAAGCGTGCAAAAACATTGACAATTTTTTTTTCTTTATTTTCCTAAATTTTTTGGCAATTTTGATGTAACCAAACAGGGCGAAGCAATCTGTTGTTGAACGTGGATAATAGTTGCAAGATGAAACTGTGCTGACAGAAAAATATGTGGAGCTATGGGTAGGCACACAATATGACCGCAAGGATTAGCAATTAACGAAAGCAGATTATCGATTGTTCAATCCAGATCCAAAGTATAAATCATAGCTGCAGGCTAAGACGTGTCGAGACGTAGCGCAACTAGGTGAAAACAAAGGACGATGGAATGAACGCACAGAACAAGCAAATAACCTAGATTTTCCTTTTTTCCTGAATTTTTCCCTAATTTTTCCAAAAGGCACTAGTAGCAATCAAACTTTTTTTTATTTTTTCACTATTTTTTTTATATTTTTCCCCGAACAAGGATCCCAAAAGATGCAACCACAAAAATTGGCACCTATAACTGAGGTGGGATGTGGTCTACAGAAATACAGCACGTTACTCTGAAAAGCGTGCAAAAACATTGACAAATTTTTTTCTTTATTTTCCTGAATTTTTTGGCAATTTTGATGAAACCAAACAGGGCGAAGCAATCTGTTGTTGAGCGTGGATAACAGTTGCTAGATGAAACTGTGCTGACAGAAGAATATGTGGAGCTATGGGTAGGCACATAATATGACAGCAAGGATTAGCAATTAACAAAAGCAGATTATCGATTGTTCAATCCAGATCGAAAGTACAAATCACAGCTGCTGGCTAAGACGTGTCGAGACGTAGCGCAACTAGGTGAAAACAAAGGACGATGGAAAGAACGCACAGAACAAGCAAATAATCCGGATTTTTCCTTTTTTCTAAATTTTTCCCTGATTTTTCCAAAAGCACTAGTAGGAATCAAACTTTTTTTTATTTTTTCACTATTTTTTTATATTTTTCTCTGAACAAGGACCCTAAAAGATGCAACCACAAAAATTGGCACCTATAACTGAGGTGGGATGTGGTCTACAGAAATACAACACGTTACTCTGAAAAGCGTGCAAAAACATTGACAATTTTTTTTCTTTATTTTCCTAAATTTTTTGGCAATTTTGATGTAACCAAACAGGGCGAAGCAATCTGTTGTTGAACGTGGATAATAGTTGCAAGATGAAACTGTGCTGACAGAAAAATATGTGGAGCTATAGGTAGGCACACAATATGACCGCAAGGATTAGCAATTAACGAAAGCAGATTATCGATTGTTCAATCCAGATCCAAAGTACAAATCATAGCTGCAGGCTAAGACGTGTCGAGACGTAGCGCAACTAGGTGAAAACAAAGGACGATGGAATGAACGCACAGAACAAGCAAATAACCTGGATTTTCCTTTTTTCCTTAATTTTTCCCTGATTTTTCCAAAAGGCACTAGTAGGAATCAAACTTTTTTTTATTTTTTCACTATTTTTTTTATATTTTTCTCTGAACAAGGATCCCAAAAGATGCAACCACAAAAATTGGCACCTATAACTGAGGTGGGATGTGGTCTACAGAAATACAGCACGTTACTCTGAAAAGCATGCAAAAAACATTGACAATTTTTTTTCTTTATTTTCCTGAATTTTTTGGCAATTTTGATGAAACCAAACAGGGCGAAGCAATCTGTTGTTGAGCGTGGATAACAGTTGCAAGATGAAACTGTGCTGACAGAAGAATATGTGGAGCTATGGGTAGGCACATAATATGACAGCAAGGATTAGCAAATAACGAAAGCAGATTAGCGATTGTTTAATCCAGATCCAAAGTACAAATCACAGCTGCTGGCTAAGACGTGTCGAGACGTAGCGCAACTAAGTGAAAACAAAGGACGATGGAAAGAACGCACAGAACCAGCAAATAACCCAGATTTTTCCTTTTTACTGAATTTTTCCCTGATTTTTCCAAAAGCACTAGTAGGAATCAAACTTTTTTTTTATTTTTTCACTATTTTTTTATATTTTTCTCTGAACAAGGACCCTAAGAGATGCAACCACAAAAATTCGCACCTATAACTGAGGTGGGTTGTGGTCTACAGAAATACAGCACGTTACTCTGAAAAGCGTGCAAAAATATTGACAATTTTTTTCTTTATTTTCCTAAATTTTTTGGCAATTTTGATGTAACCAAACAGGGCGAAGCAATCTGTTGTTGAATGTGGATAATAGTTGCAAGATGAAACTGTGCTGACAGAAAAATATGTGGAGCTATGGGTAGGCACACAATATGACCGCAAGGATTAGCAATTAACGAAAGCAGATTATCGATTGTTCAATCCAGATCCAAAGTACAAATCATAGCTGCAGGCTAAGACGTGTCGAGACGTAGCGCAACTAGGTGAAAACAAAGGACGATGGAAAGAACGCACAGAACCAGCAAATAACCCGGATTTTTCCTTTTTCCTGAATTTTTCCCTGATTTTTCCAAAAGCACTAGTAGGAATCAAACTTTTTTTTATTTTTTCACTATTTTTTTATATTTTTCTCTGAACAAGGACCCTAAAAGATGCAACCACAAAAATTGGCACCTATAACTGAGGTGGGATGTGGTCTACAGAAATACAACACGTTACTCTGAAAAGTGTGCAAAAACATTGACAATTTTTTTTTCTTTATTTTCCTAAATTTTTTGGCAATTTTGATGTAACCAAACAGGGCGAAGCAATCTGTTGTTGAACGTGGATAATAGTTGCAAGATGAAACTATGCTGACAGAAAAATATGTGGAGCTATGGGTAGGCACACAATATGACCGCAAGGATTAGCAATTAACGAAAGCAGATTATCGATTGTTCAATCCAGATCCAAAGTACAAATCATAGCTGCAGGCTAAGACGTGTCGAGACGTAGCGCAACTAGGTGAAAACAAAGGACGATGGAATGAACGCACAGAACAAGCAAATAACCTAGATTTTCCTTTTTTCCTGAATTTTTCCCTAATTTTTCCAATAGGCACTAGTAGCAATCAAACTTTTTTTTATTTTTTCACTATTTTTTTTATATTTTTCCCCGAACAAGGATCCCAAAAGATGCAACCACAAAAATTGGCACCTATAACTGAGGTGGGATGTGGTCTACAGAAATACAGCACGTTACTCTGAAAAGCGTGCAAAAACATTGACAATTTTTTTTCTTTATTTTCCTGAATTTTTTGGCAATTTTGATGAAACCAAACAGGGCGAAGCAATCTGTTGTTGAGCGTGGATAACAGTTGCTAGATGAAACTGTGCTGACAGAAGAATATGTGGAGCTATGGGTAGGCACATAATATGACAGCAAGGATTAGCAATTAACAAAAGCAGATTAGCGATTGTTCAATCCAGATCGAAAGTACAAATCACAGCTGCTGGCTAAGACGTGTCGAGACGTAGCGCAACTAGGTGAAAACAAAGGACGATGGAAAGAACGCACAGAACAAGCAAATAATCCGGATTTTTCCTTTTTTCTAAATTTTTCCCTGATTTTTCCAAAAGCACTAGTAGGAATCAAACTTTTTTTTATTTTTTCACTATTTTTTTATATTTTTCTCTGAACAAGGACCCTAAAAGATGCAACCACAAAAATTGGCACCTATAACTGAGGTGGGATGTGGTCTACAGAAATACAACACGTTACTCTGAAAAGCGTGCAAAAACATTGACAATTTTTTTCTTTATTTTCCTAAATTTTTTGGTAATTTTGATGTAACCAAACAGGGCGAAGCAATCTGTTGTTGAACGTGGATAATAGTTGCAAGATGAAACTGTGCTGACAGAAAAATATGTGGAGCTATAGGTAGGCACACAATATGACCGCAAGGATTAGCAATTAACGAAAGCAGATTATCGATTGTTCAATCCAGATCCAAAGTACAAATCATAGCTGCAGGCTAAGACGTGTCGAGACGTAGCGCAACTAGGTGAAAACAAAGGACGATGGAATGAACGCACAGAACAAGCAAATAACCTGGATTTTCCTTTTTTCCTTAATTTTTCCCTGATTTTTCCAAAAGGCACTAGTAGGAATCAAACTTTTTTTTTATTTTTTCACTATTTTTTTTATATTTTTCTCTGAACAAGGATCCCAAAAGATGCAACCACAAAAATTGGCACCTATAACTGAGGTGGGATGTGGTCTACAGAAATACAGCACGTTACTCTGAAAAGCATGCAAAAAACATTGACAATTTTTTTTCTTTATTTTCCTGAATTTTTGGCAATTTTGATGAAACCAAACAGGGCGAAGCAATCTGTTGTTGAGCGTGGATAACAGTTGCAAGATGAAACTGTGCTGATAGAAGAATATGTGGAGCTATGGGTAGGCACATAATATGACAGCAAGGATTAGCAAATAACGAAAGCAGATTAGCGATTGTTTAATCCAGATCCAAAGTACAAATCACAGCTGCTGGCTAAGACGTGTCGAGACGTAGCGCAACTAAGTGAAAACAAAGGACGATGGAAAGAACGCACAGAACCAGCAAATAACCCAGATTTTTCCTTTTTACTGAATTTTTCCCTGATTTTTCCAAAAGCACTAGTAGGAATCAAACTTTTTTTTTATTTTTTCACTATTTTTTTATATTTTTCTCTGAACAAGGACCCTAAGAGATGCAACCACAAAAATTCGCACCTATAACTGAGGTGGGATGTGGTCTACAGAAATACAGCACGTTACTCTGAAAAGCGTGCAAAAATATTGACAATTTTTTTCTTTATTTTCCTAAATTTTTTGGCAATTTTGATGTAACCAAACAGGGCGAAGCAATCTGTTGTTGAATGTGGATAATAGTTGCAAGATGAAACTGTGCTGACAGAAAAATATGTGGAGCTATGGGTAGGCACACAATATGACCGCAAGGATTAGCAATTAACGAAAGCAGATTATCGATTGTTCAATCCAGATCCAAAGTACAAATCATAGCTGCAGGCTAAGACGTGTCGAGACGTAGCGCAACTAGGTGAAAACAAAGGACGATGGAAAGAACGCACAGAACCAGCAAATAACCCGGATTTTTCCTTTTTCCTGAATTTTTCCCTGATTTTTCCAAAAGCACTAGTAGGAATCAAACTTTTTTTTATTTTTTCACTATTTTTTTATATTTTTCTCTGAACAAGGACCCTAAAAGATGCAACCACAAAAATTGGCACCTATAACTGAGGTGGGATGTGGTCTACAGAAATACAACACGTTACTCTGAAAAGCGTGCAAAAACATTGACAATTTTTTTTTCTTTATTTTCCTAAATTTTTTGGCAATTTTGATGTAACCAAACAGGGCGAAGCAATCTGTTGTTGAACGTGGATAATAGTTGCAAGATGAAACTATGCTGACAGAAAAATATGTGGAGCTATGGGTAGGCACACAATATGACCGCAAGGATTAGCAATTAACGAAAGCAGATTATCGATTGTTCAATCCAGATCCAAAGTACAAATCATAGCTGCAGGCTAAGACGTGTCGAGACGTAGCGCAACTAGGTGAAAACAAAGGACGATGGAATGAACGCACAGAACAAGCAAATAACCTAGATTTTCCTTTTTTCCTGAATTTTTCCCTAATTTTTCCAATAGGCACTAGTAGCAATCAAACTTTTTTTTTTATTTTTTCACTATTTTTTTTTATATTTTTCCCCGAACAAGGATCCCAAAAGATGCAACCACAAAAATTGGCACCTATAACTGAGGTGGGATGTGGTCTACAGAAATACAGCACGTTACTCTGAAAAGCGTGCAAAAACATTGACAATTTTTTTTCTTTATTTTCCTGAATTTTTTGGCAATTTTGATGAAACCAAACAGGGCGAAGCAATCTGTTGTTGAGCGTGGATAACAGTTGCTAGATGAAACTGTGCTGACAGAAGAATATGTGGAGCTATGGGTAGGCACATAATATGACAGCAAGGATTAGCAATTAACAAAAGCAGATTAGCGATTGTTCAATCCAGATCGAAAGTACAAATCACAGCTGCTGGCTAAGACGTGTCGAGACGTAGCGCAACTAGGTGAAAACAAAGGACGATGGAAAGAACGCACAGAACAAGCAAATAACCCGGATTTTTCCTTTTTCCTGAATTTTTCCCTGATTTTTCCAAAAGCACTAGTAGGAATCAAACTTTTTTTTATTTTTTCACTATTTTTTCATATTTTTCTCTGAACAAGGACCCTAAAAGATGCAACCACAAAAATTGGCACCTATAACTGAGGTGGGATGTGGTCTACAGAAATACAACACGTTACTCTGAAAAGCGTGCAAAAACATTGACAATTTTTTTCTTTATTTTCCTAAATTTTTTGGTAATTTTGATGTAACCAAACAGGGCGAAGCAATCTGTTGTTGAACGTGGATAATAGTTGCAAGATGAAACTGTGCTGACAGAAAAATATGTGGAGCTATAGGTAGGCACACAATATGACCGCAAGGATTAGCAATTAACGAGAGCAGATTATCGATTGTTCAATCCAGATCCAAAGTACAAATCATAGCTGCAGGCTAAGACGTGTCGAGACGTAGCGCAACTAGGTGAAAACAAAGGACGATGGAATGAACGCACAGAACAAGCAAATAACCTGGATTTTCCTTTTTTCCTTAATTTTTCCCTGATTTTTCCAAAAGGCACTAGTAGGAATCAAACTTTTTTTTATTTTTTCACTATTTTTTTATATTTTTCTCTGAACAAGGATCCCAAAAGATGCAACCACAAAAATTGGCACCTATAACTGAGGTGGGATGTGGTCTACAGAAATACAGCACGTTACTCTGAAAAGCATGCAAAAACATTGACAATTTTTTTTCTTTATTTTCCTAAATTTTTTGGCAATTTTGATGA